>JASEVX010000008.1:38315799-38915799 GCA_031761405.1 Serripes groenlandicus | reverse complement strand
AATAGTCCAAGTAACCCTACCTTGATAGTAAATTAATATTTTGTACAATTTTGACAAATATTGCTGACAATGTACTTGCAAAAAATGTTTTTGAGACATTAACTTTGTATTTTTTTAGGGAGATTGGGTGTAAGTTGGTAGGCTCTTACCCTAAACAAATACTAGTTTGTGGCCTTATTCGGTTACACCTTTACATGCTTGGAAAAATGGTTAGGAAAGGAGTTTTTTCCTATTAGAATGTTCTTTGGACCTATGAAAGCATTTATACTGGGTTTTTTCCACCATTAAGATTTGATGTTTCATTTAATCTTTCATGGCCTGGCAAGCATCTTTGTTCCGCCTGCATAGCATAGCAGATGCATAAGGATCACTTTGTCTTTTCAGCGTTAATTTTGCAAAACACTTTTTTGTCTGATCAATGACACAAACAAATATTGAAAGATCGTAATGAAACTAAGTTAAAATGTGTATGGGCCCAAGTGTTTGGATGTGCTCAGTGTTAGGCCAGATGCCAGTAGTACAGCACTTATGGTAATATAATATATATACATATGTCTATTTCATATTTAAGTGTCTGTTAGAAATTCAACTTCTCTTAACACATTTCTAGTTGTGGTGTGCATGTTTTTCAGGTAGAGGCATTATAACTACAACTCAAAGAGAAAAAGAAGAGTTTCTACTTGTTTATAGGGGTGAATATCTGACTAAAGAGGAAGGGGAGAAAAGAGAAGTAAAAGATGGGGGAACGGGATATAGATTTTTTTACCAAGCTTCAGGAAAACATCTTTGGTGAGAAATCTAAATTCTACAGAAGATAGCTTATATATACTATTGCCATATTTATACCCCCGCAAACAAAGTCTTGGGGGGTATATTGGAATCACCTTGTCCATCCGTCTGTCTGTCTGTCCATAAATGTCTTGTAAGCGCAACTCCTCCTTAACGACTGGACCGATTCTAATGAATCTTTACACGGTTGCAGTATACTGAGGATGTGCATGAAGTAAGATTATCCCTGTCTGTCCATCCGTCCGTCTGTCCATGCAGGACGGGGTATCCTTTAGTAAGTTCACTCACAGTTCTAGTTTTGAAGGCGGCTTCCTGTAGGACTGCTTTGAAATTTAGCACACGGACAAAAATTAGACCTGCCAGTGTACCATATAACGGGATTTTACTTTTTTCTTACTTAGTATATTAATTTATGGTAAATAACTTTCAAAACATCCCTTTTACAATCTATATTCTATATACATGTGTAAGTTTAACAAATAATTAAAGAAGACAAAGGCCGGTATATTAATTGAATGTGTGTACATGTATCTTAAGTTAAGTGAAATTCTTACTGTATCTACGCTAAACAGTTTTTAAAACCGGGAACCAGTAGGAACCAATACATATTGGTTCCCCAAGGAACCAATACATATTGGTTCCCCAATAAAGCTACTAGCTAAAAAAAAAAGAGTACCATTCACCCATAGTCTGTTTCAATTATGCTTATCTTCATATATTAAGGTTATCTTCTCTTTTCCTTTAATATGAGCCTCTGCAACAGACAACTTTTGATAGCGTTGTGGCAAAAGGGGAAACTAGTCATAATGAGCTTAATTTTCACCATTTACGGTTTTAACCATTTCCAGCATACATGTATACAATTTCTGAGCCTCTGAAGCAAGCGACTTTGGAATAATTCTGGCAAAGAGTGAACTTTCTTATAATGAGCAATTTATCATTTGCCACAACAAATTTCAATTATCTTACCATCATTTATAGAGATTATCCATGTTTTGTGCTTGATTATTTCAAAGCATGGCAGGTTAAACATCATTGAAACCATTGTGGCAAAAGGAGAAATTGCTCATAATGAACAATCATGATATGCATTTACCGCAACACATTTCAATTATCAAACTATAGCTCTATATTTTATATTTTGTACTTGATAATTTAAAAGTAGTCTGCTGCAGATTTGTTTTATGTGGGAAGAGGTTCAACTCTTATCCACTATCATGACTTACCGTAACCAAACAAATCAAAAACAGATTTCCTGTGTGTCTGCATTTTATTGACAAAACAATATCATATCAGTAATTGTGTTCAATACAAATAGTTGATTTTCTTTGGTACAAATTGAAATTTATCTTGACCTCATGTCCAAGTATTCGTCTTATTTTTTGTCACTTTTCATGATCAGTTTAACTCTAAATCATCTCTTTAGCTTAAAACACAGACGAGCCAGGTTAAATATCCTACATACACATTATATCTTCAAATATTGAAATCAGCATGACTGACTATGTTTGTGCATTTAAACATTCTGTTCTTATTTCTACATGTGCAACGAAATATTGCGGTTTCTCTTTTATGCTTTTCGTCTTGTTATTTACTTTGCACCTTGAAATCGACCCTATTCAATTGTGATGAAGCCAGATTCGAGGTCAAGTCAGGTAAAATAATTATGACCAAAACTTAATCATCTATACATGACATTAATTTCAAGTTTTTTGGTGGAAGAGCATCTGTCTGATTATTGTGTCTTTGTACAACAAATGTCAACCAAATTACAGTGATACATACAAAGGACAAGTTATTGTTACCACTCTGGCAATATTGTCATTAGGCATATTATTATGGCAGGCATGGTCTACCCCATCGAGAATCAAACTCTCATAGTTCTACTTGTGAGGACAGAGAGTGTTGATTATGGGGACATGCTTATAAGGACAAAGATGGCTTCCCACATGTCCTGCATAGGCCAATGTTTTAGTCATCCATCTATATTTGTTTTTAAATAGAAACATCTAAGAGTTTTAGCTAAATGCTTAAGTAACATTGAAAGATCTTGTTGCCATATTCATATTTATAGCAATGGATTCCTTATTATATGCAAGTCAAAGTCAGTTTGGTCACTTTGTGCTGATATTCTTGTTGGAAAGGAAATTCTCCATAACAAATGGGTAAGCAATATTGTGTGTCCCTAGAAATTTAATTACCTTTTATGTCCCTGATCTCGGGTTATCAGGTACATATATTGATTGCCTTGTCCATACATTTGCAACCCCTGATGGTTTAAAGGTAAACATTTGTACAAAAATCTTTTGTCCGGAGCATAACTTTGTAACTGCTGAAGGGACCCCATCCAATTTCCCACAAATGTCTTTGATGACGACAGCCCCTTGGATAATTTAGTATGAAGCTAAGGCTTTAGGGCGAGAAACATCCATGTGTTTGAGCCCTGTATCAAGCATCTAGTTTTTGCTCTAGTTTTTTGTTCATTTATATTTCAGTGTTGATGCTACAGAAGAAAGTCGCTTTCTTGGCCGGTTAGTAAACCATGGAAATAGGCTTGAAAAAAAATCTGTAATGAAAACAATACATGGCAAACTCTGTTTGTTTTCAATAAGGTAATTGTAATATATATATAATAGAGATATAATAACAATACATCTTGATTGTATATATATATAATCTTTACAATAAGAAACACTAAACTTCTGTCTGTGGATATGTTTAGAAAGTTAACATACTTCACTGAGATAAGGAAAGATACTATTTAATTAGTACCGGTAATTAAATAATTCAGGATTATGATAAATGCAAATTATAGCTTGAATCTCATTTATGCTCTTGGTGCAACATTATTTCTACAGGATTTACACACAGGTACCAGTATCGGAAAAAATAAAAATAAAATCACTATTTACTAAGGGCTATTCCAGTAAAACATATGTCCCACCCCAGTAGATTTTTTTTTATCCCTCGCTTTTTCGAAGAAAAAAAGGGGGGTTATTAATTTCAGTTTGTCCGTCTGTCCGTCCGTCTGTCTGTCTGTCTGTCTGTCTGTCTGTCACACTTCGTTTCCGTGCAATAACTGCCACAAATGTGAACCGGTTTTTTTCAAACTTGGTAACAAGGTTAAATGCCTTAAGGGCTAGGCCAAGTTCGATCGTCACTTTCGGCGGACTTTATTTAGTGGAGTTATGGCCCCTTATTTAACAAAAAAAGTCGTTTCATGCTGTTTCCGTGCAATAACTGCCACAAATGTGAACTGTTTTTTTTTTCAAACTTGGTAACAAGGTTAAATGCCTTAAGGGCTAGGCCAACTTCGATCGTCACTTTCGGCGGACTTTATTTGGTGGAGTTATGGCCCCTTATTTAACAAAAAATTGTTTTCCGCACTTTTTTTCTACATGCTTTGATGTATTGAGCTGAAATTATGTATATGGCTTTGTAATCATGTGTCACAGATCAAGTTCACATTTCCTGGGATTTCCTCAATTTTTGAATGAGTTATGCCCCTTTTTGGACTTAGAATATTTGTCAATTTCTGCATGAGTTATGCATTTTTCATAGTTTCCCATTATTCTTTAACAACTTATTCCTGAACGACTTTATTAACTTTTTACAAACAAACGATATATCAAAACAAAGAGAAAACTTACAAAGACGTATTATGTACCGTTTGCGGTACTCTTGTTTTCAAACTTGGTAACAAGGTTAAATGCCTTAAGGGCTAGGCCAAGTTTGATCGTCACTTTCGGGGGACTTTATTCGGTGGAGTTATGGCCCCTTATTCAACAAAAAATGTTGTTTCTTGCTGTTTCCGTGCAATAACTGCCACAAATGTGAACCGTTTTTTTGTTCAAACTTGGTAACAAGGTTAAGTGCCTAAAGGGCTAGGCCAAGTTCGATCTTCACTTTCGGCGGACTTTATTCGGTGGAGTTATGGCCCCTTATTTAACAAAAGAAATGTCGTTTCTTGCTGTTTCCGTGCAATAACTGCCACAAATGTGAACCGTTTTTTTTTCAAACTTGGTAACAAGGTTAAATGCCTTAAGGGCTAGGCCTAGTTCGATCGTCACTTTCGGTGGACTTTATTCGGTGGAGTTATGGCCCCTTAATTAACAAAAAAAGTTGTTTCTTGCTGTTTCCGTGCAATAACTGCCACAAACTTGGTAACAACCTAGGCCAAGTTCGTTTAATTTTCCCTGTAATACATGTTCAATAAAAAGTCTACTGACATGTTTAAACCTAACCTCAACATTTTCCTGCAAGCGGGGGATATAAATTTCATGAATTTGCTTGGTTTTTTTTTTACGATACTGGTATATGGATTTACAGTTGAATTATTTAAATGCATGCAGCATTGTTGTTTTTAGCTAACTAGAGCACTTTGTGTTCATGGTTAGTCATTGTGATCGCTTTTGTCCGGCGTCCGTTGTGTGTCAACTTTTTCTCCTAAGTAACCAGTGGGTCAATTTGGAAGAAACTTCACAGGAAGCATCCTCTCAATGACCTCCTTCAAATTTTTGGGATCCATGCAGAATTCTGGTTTTCATTTCAGACACATCAACGCAGAAGAAGAAATCCTTGATGATTCGATGTTTCTCCACATTTCCAAAAAATAAGCGAGGACAAAACCCTTTCTAACTTCAAGAAATTTACAAGAACAAAGCAGCAATAGAAACAAGTTAATAAACTACAAAGTTTCAATATGATCAAACCACAAATGTGGCTTTCAGAGTGTTAACAAGATTTTTCTTAAATTTGACCTAATGACCTAGTTTTTGACCGGACATGACCCAGTTACAAACTTTGCCTAGATATCAGTAAGACAAACATTCTGACCAAGTTTCAACATGCTTAAGCCAAAAAAGTGGCTATTAAACAACATGTTTCCTTAAATTTGACCTAGTGACATAGTTTTTGACCCCACATGACCCAGTTTCGAACTTGTCCAAGATTTTATGGAGATAGATCTTCTGATAAATGAAGATCCGATGAAAAATGTAGCCTGTAGAGTATTAACAACGGTAAATGTTGACGACGGACAAAAGGCGATCAGAAAAACTTTAAATATGAAACATGATCGGAAGGGAAAGCATGACTATTCTAAAGTGCATGCCTGCATCTATTGTGAAAAACTAGATTTGAAAATTAGCCGACATCTTTGCAGTAAACACAAAGATGAAAAGGAAATTGCTCAGTTGCCAGCCCCATCAAAAATTGTGGTATTGACATCAAAAATAAAGAGAAAATCTCAGATAGACAGAGAGCATACTTTGGATGCACTTAGAAATGAAGGTGATTTCCTATATAATATAGAAGTATTAAAAAATCTAAATGACAGAAGGGAACTTATAGTTTCTAGAAGACCAGAAAAAGGAGTGCATGTTAAAGCAAACTACCTATCGTGCAAATATTGTCTACGATTCTACGTGAAAGATGATCTGTGGAGACATGGGCAAAGGTGCAAGTTTTCACCAGATCCTCTTGGTTCAGAACCCGTTACCTTTGATGAAGAAGAAAAGATGCAGCGTAAGATGGTAGCTTCGGGTATGCGGTTACTACATGGAGCAGGGGTAAGATTAGCCAAGGAGAAGGAGATAGGTGCTGAAAAAGAGGAGTTTTATGTACATGTCTTGCATGCGCTTCAAGATGATTCCATTGGAAAGGGGGTCAAAACTGATTCAGGTATCATGATGTTTGGACGGACACAGTTTGAAAGACTTGGTCGACGGCGAGCGGGGGAAGTCAGATACAGAATGAGGCTTCTAGAAAGAATCAAAAGAGAATTAAGATCACTCATCAAAGATGATAACACTGAATTGTCCAAATACTTGTCACCTGATAAATTTGATGCTCTCGTTGAAGCTGTACGTACAACAGTTGGAGTAAGTGAAGAGAAAAGTCTCAATGGGGTTATAATGTTTACAAAGCCTGAATTGGCAAAGAAAACTGGACAGTTGATCTGTAAGTTTGCAGAAATGATTGAAGGAATAATCTCTGTTGACAGAGACAGGGAAAGGCGCCAAGATGTGGCTGATTTCTTGTACCTGTATTCAAAACAGTGGTCCAGTAAGATTGGAAGTATTGCGCACCAAACTTCAATGGAAAGACGATTTAACAAGAAACAGTTGTTGCCTCTTACTGAAGATTTGGTAAAAATACAAAATTTCTTAGACAAGAAGATAAAAGAAGCTGAAAAAGAGTTGTTGAGTGAACCAGGAAAACAAAATTGGAGAGTATTTGCCAATTATTTGCTGACAAAAATTACACTGTTCTTGTTAACACTCTAGAAGCCACATTTTTGGCTTAATTTTGCCAGAATGTTTGTCTTAGTGATAAATAGGTTAAGTTCGAAACTGGGTCATGTCGGGACAAAAACTAGGTCAAATTTAAGCAAGATCTTGTTAACACACTGTAAGCCACATTTTTGGCTTGAGCATGTTGAAACTTTGTCAGAACGTTTGTCTTAGTGATCAATATCTAGGCCAAGTTCGAAACTGGGGTCGAGTTCGGTCAAAACTAGGTCACTGGGTCAAATGGAGGAAAATTTTATTAACATTCAGGTGAGCGATTCAAGGGCCATGATGGCCCTCTTGTTGTAAATGCAGAAATTAGTTTAAATATGTCAGTGTACTAAGATATTGTCACAAATTATGATAAACACAGAACTTTTACATGTTTTTAATTAAGCTTGCATAATCTTGAAATATAACTAGGTAAACATAATAATATTGTTAGAGACCTTAGGTATTGTCATATGAGTTCTAAGAATGCAGTATCATTTTCTGATGTGTTATACAAAAAAAACATTTTTATTAGATCCAGTACCTTTTAAAGAAGATATATATATTTTGGTCAATCATGTTCAAATTTTTTGACTAACCCTTTCCCTTAAAGATAGTTCTGCAGCAGACGACTTCGAACATATTTTGTCAAAACATTGAAAATCTCTATAATTAAATGGATAACCTATGACTTAAAGTGGAAAACAGTGTGGCAAAAAAAGAAATTGCATGTTTCATGCAATTTCTTCTTTTATCACTTTGTTTTCAAAAAGCCGTCTGCTGCAGAGGCGTCAGAAGCGTCTATATGAGGAAAAGGGTAAATGTCTATAGAGGAAAAGCTCCTATTGAAACCACTGATTCAGCTTACCCTAAGATCTGGCAAACCCCCAGTGAAGGCAAATGTAACTTTACTTCAGAGAAGAAGTACAGCTTTGGCATCATTGCCATGGATACAAATAAAGCATCAAGTATGGGCTATAGCCCAGGTTGAAAAGAACAAAACTAAAAAGATCATAAAAGAACTAAAACTATAAATATCAACTTGAACATGTTTAAACATTATCAGAATGTTTGTCTTGATGATATGTAGGTCAAATTCGAACATGGGTCATGTTGGGTCAAAAGCTAGGTCACTAGGTCAAATTGAGGTAAAATCTTGTTAACACTGGAGGCTGCATTTTTTGCTACAGCAGTTTGAAATTTTGTCAAAATGTTTGTAATAATGATATATAGGCCAAGTTGGAAACTGGGTCATGTCAGGTCAAAAACTAGGTCAAATTTAAGAAAAATATTGTTAACATTCTGGAAGCCACATTGTCGGTCTGAGTATGTTAAAACTTTGTCATAATGTTTGTTAAAGTGATAGCTATGCCAAGTTCGAATATGGGTCATGTTAGCTCAGTAACTAGGTCACTAGGTCAAATTGAGGTAAAATCTTGTTAACACTATAGAGGCTGCATTTTTTGCTACAGCAGTTTGAAATGTTGTCAAAATGTTTGTAATAATAGCTAGGCCAATTTTGGAATATGGGTCATGTCGGGTCAGAAACTATGTCACTAGGTTAAATTTAGGGAAAAGCTTGTTAACGCTCTAGAAGCCACATTTTGATCATGTTGACACTTTTCCAGAATGTTTGTCTTAGTGATATCTAGGTTATGTTCGAAACTGGGTCATGTCCGGACAAAAACTAGGTCACTAGGTCAAATTTAAGCAAAATCTTGTTAACACACTGTAAGCCACATTTTTGGCTTAAGCATGTTGTTTTAAATTAAGCTTGCATAATCTTGAAATAGAACTAGGTAGACATAATAATATTGTTAGAGACCTTAGGTATTGTCATATGAGTTCTAAGAATGCAGTATCATTTTCTGATGTGTTATACAAAAAAACCATTTTTATTAGATCCAGTACCTTTTAAAGAAGATATATATATTTTGGTCAATCATGTTCAAATTTTTTGACTAACCCTTTCCCTTAAAGATAGTTCTGCAGCAGACGACTTCGAACATATTTTGTCAAAACATTGAAAATCTCTATAATTAAATGGATAACCTATGACTTAAAGTGGAAAACAGTGTGGCAAAAAAAGAAATTGCATGTTTCATGCAATTTCTTCTTTTATCACTTTGTTTTCAAAAAGCCGTCTGCTGCAGAGGCGTCAGAAGCGTCTATATGAGGAAAAGGGTAAATGTCTATAGAGGAAAAGCTCCTATTGAAACCACTGATTCAGCTTACCCTAAGATCTGGCAAACCCCCAGTGAAGGCAAATGTAACTTTACTTCAGAGAAGAAGTACAGCTTTGGCATCATTGCCATGGATACAAATAAAGCATCAAGTATGGGCTATAGCCCAGGTTGAAAAGAACAAAACTAAAAAGATCATAAAAGAACTAAAACTATAAATATCAACTTGAACATGTTTAAACATTATCAGAATGTTTGTCTTGATGATATGTAGGTCAAATTCGAACATGGGTCATGTTGGGTCAAAAGCTAGGTCACTAGGTCAAATTGAGGTAAAATCTTGTTAACACTGGAGGCTGCATTTTTTGCTACAGCAGTTTGAAATTTTGTCAAAATGTTTGTAATAATGATATATAGGCCAAGTTGGAAACTGGGTCATGTCAGGTCAAAAACTAGGTCAAATTTAAGAAAAATATTGTTAACATTCTGGAAGCCACATTGTCGGTCTGAGTATGTTAAAACTTTGTCATAATGTTTGTTAAAGTGATAGCTATGCCAAGTTCGAATATGGGTCATGTTAGCTCAGTAACTAGGTCACTAGGTCAAATTGAGGTAAAATCTTGTTAACACTATAGAGGCTGCATTTTTTGCTACAGCAGTTTGAAATGTTGTCAAAATGTTTGTAATAATAGCTAGGCCAATTTTGGAATATGGGTCATGTCGGGTCAGAAACTATGTCACTAGGTTAAATTTAGGGAAAAGCTTGTTAACGCTCTAGAAGCCACATTTTGATCATGTTGACACTTTTCCAGAATGTTTGTCTTAGTGATATCTAGGTTATGTTCGAAACTGGGTCATGTCCGGACAAAAACTAGGTCACTAGGTCAAATTTAAGCAAAATCTTGTTAACACACTGTAAGCCACATTTTTGGCTTAAGCATGTTGTTTTAAATTAAGCTTGCATAATCTTGAAATAGAACTAGGTAGACATAATAATATTGTTAGAGACCTTAGGTATTGTCATATATATGTGTTCTAAGGGTGCAGTATCATTTTCTGATTTGTTGTACAAAAAACAATTTTATTAGATCCAGTACCTTTTAAAGAAGATATATATATTTTGGTCAATTATGTTCATATTTTCTAACTTAACCCTTTCCATTAATGACAGTTCTGCAGCAAACGACTTTAAACATATTTTGTCAAAACATTGAAAATCTCTATTATTAAATGGATAACCTAGATGACTAAAAGTGGAAAACATTGTGGCAAAAAAAGAAATTGCGTGTTTCATGCAATTTCTTCTTTTATCACTTTGTTTTCAAAAAACGGTCTGCTGCAGAGGCGTCTATATGAGGGAAAGGGTTAATGTCTGTAGAGGAAAAGCTCCTATTGAAACCACTGATTCAGCTTTCCCTAAGATCTGGCAAACCACCAGTGAAGGCAGATGTAACTTTACTTCAGAGAAGAAGTACAGCTTTGGCATCATTGCCATGGATGAAGATAAAGCATTAAGTATGGGCTATATAGCCCAGGTTGAAAAGAACAAAACTAAAAAGATCATAAAAGAACTAAACCTATAAATATCAACTTGAACATGTTTAAACATTATCAGGATGTTTGTCTTGATGATATGTAGGTCAAATTCGAACATGAGTCATGTCGGGTCAAAAACTAGGTCACTAGGTCAAATTGAGGTAAAATCTTGTTAACACTATAGAGGCTGCATTTTTTGCTACAGCAGTTTGAAATGTTGTCAAAATGTTTGTAATAATGATATATAGGCCAAGTTGGAAACTGGGTCATGTCAGGTCAAAAACTAGGTCAAATTTAAGAAATATCTTGTTAACATTCTGGAAGCCACATTATCGGTCTGAGTATGTTAAAACTTTGTCATAAAGTTTGTTAAAGTGATAGCTAGGCCAATTTTGGAATATGGGTCATGTCGGGTCAGAAACTATGTCACTAGGTTAAATTTAGGGAAAAGCTTGTTAACGCTCTAGAAGCCACATTTTGATCATGTTGACACTTTTCCAGAATGTTTGTCTTAGTGATATCTAGGTCATGTTCGAAACTGGGTCATGTCCGGACAAAAACTAGGTCACTAGGTCGAATTTAATCAAAATCTTGTTTACTGTAAGGTTGGTGGAATTGGATCCAGCTGGTTAAGAGTTGTCCATTTGAGATATGATTGCATAACAAATTAAAATGACTTTTGTGTTCAAATAAAACTTGCGTTGTATAACCATTGTCTTCTTGTTGATTTGTCCTGCAATTTGTTTTACAGTGCATGGTTGTGCAGCTGCTCTAATATCAAGTGACATCCAGTGAAAGGGATTTAAGTTGGAAAGTATTAAGTCCATATTATCCAGCTGGTGATAAATACATAACTTGAGGGGTAATGTTGAATTGATGCAAGCTGCCAAGCAAAGCCATGTAACCTTGGAAAAGGTAACTCGGAACTAGTGCCATAAGCTGCTAGTACTGATGAACCTATCAATCACGTAAAGGAGATATTCAATGTTTTCATTACTAACACAACACGCGTTTTAAGGATTGTCTACAAAAGGTGTAATTGTCAAACCTACGTTTGTTCATTGAATGCTCATTAAACTTGTTCCCTTTTTTAGCCGTAATTATCGTCGGTGGGTAGCTGGTGACCACTGATGGAGGGTCGCTCCTCCTAGGTTTCTAGTCACTCCGTTAGTATAGCTAATTCAGTGGTAATAAGGGCCTTGTAGTGGTGCTTAACTTTCGGTTCTAGAACTTTAAATATATTGTCTGACTGTTATATTCAACGTCCCTACATAAGAGAAAGATGCTCTCCAGTCTGTGTAAGGACATGTGTGCCAACTTGGGTGACTCTCACCTAGTATAAGGCGATAATTAACTTTGAGGACAGAAATATTTTCTCTCCCATGTTCTAGGGAAACTTAGCAGTCCTCACAAAACTACTCTCATAATAGAAATATGCTCTCCAGTCTGTGTAAGGACATGTGTGCCCACTTGGGTGACTCTCACCTAGTATAAGGCGATCATTTACTTTGAGAACAGAAATATTTTCTCTCACATGTTCTAGGGACACTTAGCAGTCCTCACACAACTACTCTCATAAGAGAAAGATGCTCTCCAGTCTGTGTAAGGACATGTGTGCTCACTTACTTGAGTGACTCACCTAGTATAAGGCGATAATTTACTATGAGGACAGAAATATTTTCTCTCACATGTTCTAGGGACACTTAGCAGTCCTCACAAAACTACTCTCTCTTTTGATGCTCTCCGGTCTGTGTAAGGACATGTGTGCTCACTTGGGTGACTCTCACCTAGTATAAGGCGATACTTTACTATGAGGACAGAAATATTTTCTCTCACATGTACCGGGGACACTTAGCAGTCCTCACAAAACTACTCTCTCTTTTGATGCTCTCCAGTCTGTGTAAGGACATGTGTCCCCACTTGAGTGACTCACCTAGTATAAGGCGATACTTTACTATGAGGACAGAAATATTTTCTCTCACATGTACCAGGGACACTTAGCAGTCCTCACAAAACTACTCTCTCTCTTTTGATGCTCTCCAGTCTGTGTAAGGACATGTGTCCCCACTTGGGTGACTCTCACCTAGTATAAGGCGATAATTTACTATGAGGACAGAAATATTTTCTCTCACATGTACCAGGGACACTTAGCAGTCCTCACAAAACTACTCTCTCTTTTGATGCTCTCCAGTCTGTGTAAGGACATGTGTCCCACTTGAGTGACTCACCTAGTATAAGGCGATAATTATGTCTCCCCCTGTATACAGGGGAGATATATTGTTTTTGTCCTTGGCGTCTGTCTGTCTGTCTGTCCTTCTGTCTGTCTGTCCGAATTCGTGTCGGCTCCATATCTCCAAGACGGCTTGAAGGATTTTCATGAAACTTGGCTCACATGTTCACCTCATCAAGGCGACGTGCAGAACCCGCGTCTCGACAATATAGGGTCAAGGTCAAGGTCACGCTTGAAGGTCAAAGGTTTGAGGCTTTATTTCGTGTCCGCTCCATATCTCCCAGACGGCTTGAAGGATTTTCATGAAACTTGGGTCACATGTTCACCTCATCAAGGCGACGTGCAGAACCCGCGTCTCGACAATATAGGGTCAAGGTCAAGGTCACACTTGAAGGTCAAAGGTTTGAGGCTTTATTTCGTGTCCGCTCCATATCTCCGAGACGGCTTGAAGGATTTTCATGAAACTTGGGTCACATGTTCACCTCATCAAGGCGACGTGCAGAACCTGCGTCTCGACAATATAGGGTCAAGGTCAAGGTCACGCTTGAATGTCAAAGGTTTGAGGCTTTATTTCGTGTCAGCTCCATATCTCCCAGACGGCTTGAAGGATTTTCATGAAACTTGGGTCACATGTTTACCTCATCAAGGCGACGTGCAGAACCCGCGTCTCGACAATATAGGGTCAATGTCAAGGTCACGCTTGAAGGTCAAAGGTTTGAGGCTTTATTTCGTGTCCGCTCCATATCTGTCCCAAATTTATAGGTTGGAATGTTTTGAGAGATTTTGACAGATATTTGAGGGGAGACATCTGTTTTTTGCAAAAACAATTCTAGTTTACTATGAGGACAGAAATATTTTCTCTCACATGTACCAGGGACACTAAGCAGTCCTCACAAACCTACTCTCTCTTTTGATGCTCTCCAGTCTGTGTAAGGGCATGTGTCCCCACTTGGGTGACTCTCACCTAGTATAAGGCGATACTTTACTATGAGGACAGAAATATTTTCTCTCACATGTACCAGGGACACTTAGCAGTCCTCACAAAACTACTCTCTCTCTCTTTTGATGCTCTCCAGTCTGTGTAAGGACATGTGTCCCCACTTGGGTGACTCTCACCTAGTATAAGGCGATAATTTACTATGAGGACAGAAATATTTTCTCTCACATTTTCCAGGGACACTAAGCAGTCCTCACAAAACTACTCTCATGTGGTGTATCAAGGAAAACACATAAAACGATTCGTGATGGTGAAGGGGAGGTGATAAGAAATGACAATCAGAGCGAGAGTTGTGCATAACATGTTCGGAAATGGGTGTCCTCAGATGACGGGTCTGGGTGTATTGTCCTCACTTGACGGGTCACATTAGCTAGAGAGAGAGAGAGAGAGAGAGAGAGAGAGAGAGAGAGAGAGAGAGAGAGAGAGAGAGAGAGAGAGAGAGAGAGAGAGAGAGAGAGAGAGAGATGAGAGAGAGAGAGAGAGAGAGAGAGAGAGAGAGAGAGAGAGAGAGAGAGAGAGAGAGAGAGAGAGAGAGAGAGAGAGAGAGAGAGAGAGAGAGAGAGAGAGAGAGAGAGAGAGACAGAGAGAGAGAGAGAGAGAGCATGCTTATAAAGTCAAATGTGTTTGCAAGTGGGAAAGGGTTTCATTAATCAATAATGAAGTGTTTTGTCCTGTAAGAAAATGAGATATTTTGTTTTAAATTTTAGGCAGATACAGCAGATGTTTGCGGTTTAAGTGGAGTACAAGTAAGAAGAGGGTTCTCTGAGATTCTGACTCTGTTCTATAAGTCCTATAGTAATATTGAGGTAAGGCTTTCTCTGTGCATATCAAAAGACTTCTGATTGGTCAATTGCTGGAATAAACCTGCTTCTGGCCAATCATAAACTGGAATGAAATAATTCAGCACAGAATAAAGAGCAACTGTAAACCCTTTCCTTCATACAGACACTTTCTGACGCATTTGCAGTAGTAATGATAAGACTTTGGTTTAACCCTTTCCCACATACAACAATTCTGCAGCAGACGACTTTGAAAGTATGAAGGCAAACACACAGAGAAGCTCTATATTTGTAGGTATAATTACTGAAAAGAGTTAAAAACATTGGGGCAGAAGAAGAAATTGCTCGTCTTGAGCAATTTCTTCTTTTGTCACAGTGTTTTTAAAAGTCGTCTGCAGCAGAGGCATCAGAAATGTGGGAAAGAGTCGGAGACATTTTCTAAATTTTGCCAGATACTTTCGAAGTTGTCTGCTGCATATTTGTCGTTTGTGGGAAAATGTTAAAATAATTAGTCCTCAAAAGAGAACAAACTGTCTTTGGAAGTAAAGTGCTGAATGAACATTAGCCTTAACCCTTTCCCTCATACGACAATTCTGCAGCAGACGACTTTGAACATATTTTGTCAAAACATAGAAAATCTCCATAATTGAATGGATAACCTATGACAAAAAGTGGAAAACATTGTGGCAAAAGGAGAAATTGCACGTTTTGTGCAATTTCTTCTTTTGTCACTATGTTTTCAAAAAGCCGTCCTCTGCAGAGGCGTCAGAAAGCGTCTATATGAGGGAAAGTGTTAACCCTTTTCCTCAGCATGTTCCGGTATATTGCGGTGTTTCCTTGGTAAGTTACCAGTACTACTTGTCCATTTAAACCTTTCCCTCATATAGACGCTTTCTGACGCCTCTGCAGCAGAAGGCTTTTTGAAAACATAGTGACAAAAGAAGAAATTGCTCAAAACAAGCAATTTCTCCATTTGACACAATGTTTTCCACTTTAAAGCTTTTAACCCTTTCCCTCATATAAACGCTTTCTGATGCCTCTGCAGCAGACGGCTATTTGAAAACATAGTGACAAAAGAAGAAATTGCACAAAACATGCAATTTCTCCTTTTGCCACGATGTTTTCCACTTTTTCTTCAATTATAGAGATTTTCTACTTTTTGACAAAATATGTTCAATGTCGTCTGCTGCAGAATGGTCGTATGAGGGAAAGGGTTAAGTCATAGGTTATCCATTCAATTATAGAGATTTTTTATGTTTTGACAAAATATGTTAAAAGTCGTCTGCTGCAGAATTGTTGTATGAGGAAAAGGGTTAAAGATCTTTTGGACCAGATTAGATCTGGATCAACAAACATATTCCTACACTGTTCTAGCTCCATTCCTTAACTTTTTCCCACATACATCAAAATCTGCAGCAGACATCTATCAAAATATCTTGGCAAAAATATGAAAATCTCTATAATTGAAGTTTAATTATTGAATCGAGTTGAAAACATTGTGGGGGGAAAGGAGAAATTTGCTCACATTTGTTCCTCTTGTCACATTGTAATCCAAATTTGTTTGCTTCAGATGTATCAAAATGCATCTGTTTTGGGGAAAGCAGCAAATGTTTGTGTGATAATATATTTCGTTTTGGGAATAGAGTTAGATACATGTAGCCTGTGACTCGATGATGAACAGTGCAGAACATGATCAGACTATTTTTTTTTCGATGGTGAACAGTGCAGCAGACGGCTTTTTGAAAACATAGTGACAAAAGAAGAAATTGCTCAAACTGAGCAATTTCTCCTTTTGCCACAATGTTTCCACTTTTAGTCATAGGTTATCCATTTAATTATAGAGATTTTCTATATTTTGACAAAATATGTTTAAAAGTTGTCTGCAGATATCGAGGGCTTGGCGTGAAACGGTTGTAACTAAAATTGGTATTTTTTTTACCAAGGTTAATCACCTCGCCATAAAGTCTTTATAAGCGTTAAATCATTTTTCTTTGTAAACAATACAAATTTAGGTGCCATTGCTCAGAACGAGCAATGGCACCTAAATTTGCATTGTTTACAAAAGGGTCAAAATTTACCCTAAACCAGGGTTTTCAAAATAGGTTAAAGTTACAACTGTTTCACGCCAAGCCCTCGATATGTTGTATGTGGGAAAGGGTTACTTTTTAGATCACCTAGAGCCAAAGGCTCAAGGTGAGCTATTCTGATCACTCTGTGTCCGTCGTCCGTCGTCCGGCGTTAACTTTTAGCTTTAAACATCATCTCCTCCTGAACCGCCAGAACAATTTCCACCAAACATCACAGGAATGTTCCTTTGGTGGTCCTCTTTCAAATTTGTTCAAAGATTTAAATTCCATTGAGAACTTTGGTTGCTGCGGCATCAGAAAGGGGACAAAATGTCCAAACTTTAAAAATCTTCTCCTCCGAATCTGCCTGTCAGATTCAAATATAATTTGGTAGAAATGTTCCTTGGGTGACCCTCTATAAAAATGTTCAAGCCATACTGATTGGTCGAAAAACATGGCAGTCAGGCGGCATCAAAAAAGGGGCAAAATGACAATACTTTAATAAAGCATCCTTATAAAAGTGCTTGTCTGATTTAAAGAGTTTTGTAGAAATGTTCTTTCATTGATCATCTACATACTTTGTCAAGCCATATTGATTTGTTGAAAGCATAGCAACCAAGCAGCATCAGAAAAGGAGGAATTAAACTTTTTGCTTCAAATGACATATGGTTATTAGATTTATGGTCTAAGGGAGGTAACACTTGGCAGAGTATTATGCAAGGGCAATCTCCTTCGCAGAGTTGTCGTTCCTTACACTCACCATACATGTATCAGAACATGAGTAAAACGACCAAACTTTAAAATCCTTTTCCTCCATAATCTGCTTGTTAGACTCCAAGATAATTCAGTAGAAAGAATCCTTAAATGCCCCTCTAAAAAAACTGTTCAAGCCATATTGGTTTATATTAAAAACAGATCAAGAAAGGTGCAAAATGACAAAAACTTAATAATTCATTTCTTATTGAAGTTCTTGTGAGATTTCAAGATATAAATGACCTTTACTTATAAGCTGTTTCTTGAGAAGTGTTCACTCCTTGAAGTTCTAATTGCACTCCTTGATCTTTTTCCCAGATATTTCTACTAATTTACTATCAATCAGGTGATCGATTTAGGGTCATCTTGGCCCTCTTTTTTCATTACAGAGATACAAGACCAGGATAGATGGTGTGGAAGTGTTGATCTTGAAGCCGTCAGGGTTGAAAGATGATGAGTTACATCCGGCTATAGTACATTTCCATGGAGGAGGATGGGTTCTTTACCACCCAGGTATGGCTTGTAAAACTTTTCTATATACAGACACTGCATGTATTTATTCATATGTTCTACCAAGGACGTAGATAAGAGGGATAAGTAACCAAGTTGTACAACAAAATATCACCCGTCCCAACATTTGTAGCAAGTAAAACTCAAACAATTGAAGATATGAAAATAACAAAGATATTTTCTATGGAAGTTTAACGTTCTTCTATTGCAATAGATAATCATATTTTAATACCCTACACGTTTTGATGATATTTTTATCCTTATTAATTTTTGGAACAAAATTAATAAAATTCAGAAATCACAATAAAGAAATGGTGTCTTTTAAACCAATCGTTCTTCTCAAAATACAAAGAGATTCCAGTTGTTCAATGTATTTCTAACTTTAGTTGAAATTTTAAGCTTTCATAATATGTATGTTTTGTTTATGTGCCAAATGTGACTTCAAAGTTTTATTTGTTACAAAATGTGAAAATTTGGACAATTTTATTTCTCCAAGTGATATTTTAACCAGATAACAGGTGTACAGGTGGAGTTGTTTATCCCTCGTATCTACTTCCTTGGTTCTACATTCATTTTAAGAGAGTTTCAATACTTTTAATAAAATGTTTTCAAAGTCGTCTGCTGTAGATTTGTTGTATGTGGAAAAGGGTTTAGCAGAATGTCAACAAGTCACCAGATCATCAGATGCCTCAAATGCAACTGTACATCTTTTGATGACAAGTTCACCCTTTCCCTCATATAAACGCTTTCTGACGCCTCTGCAGCAGACGGCTTTTTGAAAACATAGTGACAAAAGAAGAAATTGCTCAAAACGAGCAATTTCTCCTTTTGCCACTATGTTTTCCACTTTTAGTCATAGGTTATCCATTCAATTATAGAGATTCTCTATTTTTAGCTCACCTATGCACGAAGTGCAAGGTGAGCTATTGTGATCACATTTTGTCCGGCGTCCGTCCGGCGTCATCAACATTTGAGCTTGTTAACACTCTACAGGCTACATTTTGCATCCAATCTTCATGAAAGTTTATCAGAACATTCATCTCCATTAAATCTTGGACAAGTTCGAAACTGGGCCATATGAGGTCAAAAACTAGGTCACTAGGTCAAATTGAAGGGAAATCTTGTTAACACTCTGGAGGCCACATTTTCAACTTGAGCATGTTGAGCATGTTGAAACTTTATCAGAATGTTTGTCTTGATGATATGTAGGTCAAGTTCGAACATGGGTCATGTCGGGTCAAAAAGTAGGTCACTAGGTCAAATTGAAGAAAAATCTTGTTAACACTCCAGAGGCCGCAATTTTTGCTTCAGCAGTTTGAAATTTTGTCAGAATGTTTGTCTTTAAAATATCTAGGTCAAGTTCGAATACGGTCACTAGGCCAAATTGAAGGAAAATCTTGTTAACACTCTAGAGGCCACATTTTCAACTTGAGCGTGTTGAAACTTTATCAGAATGTTTGTCTTGAATATATGTAGGTCAAGTTTAAATATGGGTCTTGTTAACTCTGTAGAAGCCGCATGGTTTGCTACAGCCAAGTTCGAATATGGGTCATGCCGGGTCAAAAACTAGGTCACTAGACCAAACTGAAGGAAAATCTTGTTAACACTTTGGATGACCCTTTTTTTGCTTAAGCAGCTTGAAATTTGGTCGGAATGTTTGTCTAAATGATATCTAGGCCAAGTTCGAATATGGGTCATGTTAAAAACTGGGTCACTAGGCCTAATTGAAGCAAAATCTTGTTAACACTTTGAATGCTGCATTTTTTGCCTCAGCACCTTGAAATTTGGTCAGAATGTTTGTCTGAATTATATGGGTCATATGGGGTCAGAAACAAGGTCAGAAAGGTCAATAAAGGAAAATATTGTTCAAACTCCGGAGGCCGCATTTTTACTTTGAGCAAGTTGAAAGTTTGTCAGAATGTTGTCTTGATGATATCTAGTCCATTTTGGAATATGGGTCATATCAGGAAAAAAAATATAGATCACTAGGCCAAATGAAGGAAAATCTTGTTAACACTGGAGGTTGCATTCAGAATAATTGTCTTGATGTGTTTTGCATAACAGTACATTGTATAATTAAGGTGAGCGATCCAGGGCCATCATGGCCCTCTTGTTTAACAAAATACGTTCAAAGTCATCTGCTGCAGAATTGTCGTATGAGGGAAAGGGTTAATAGACGTTCTTTGAATTATGCATTCCTTGTATCTATTAACCTTTTCCCTTATAATTATATAAAATCTTCAGTAGAATGTAAAATGTCTGGTTAAAATATGGAAAATCTCTATATGTCAATGTGTAATGATTGAAAAGAAGAAGAAATTATTGTGGAAGAAGGCATTTCTCCAAAAGATGTCTGCAACATTTGTATCAAAAGGCAACTATCTGCATATTGGAAAGGGTTAACCATAATCAGTATTATGTGTGTTAAAAACATCTGAGTGAAATAAATATTGTATCTGTGAAATTATTGGAATAATTATGAAACATAATTATACAGACCAGAACACATGTGTGCTTAAAGAAGAAATTACATGTTTTGAGCAATTTTTTCTGGTACCACAAAATTTAAAATGTCGTCAAAACTGATGTACAATGGCTTAAGGGTAAATGATGTATTTAATGGCTATACATTTTATTATGATTTTGTTTGCAGAATTTTATTTACCAGAAATCAACAAAGTTGTCGAAGAAACACAAAGCATCCTGGTGTCTGTCAAGTGAGTAATTTTACCATTTTACCAGATTTATGTAGGATTTAGAATTTTGTCAATTGTGTTACTTTACCTAGGAAGATTGTTATATGGAGAACAGATACATGTGAGTAATTTAACCATTTTACCATAATTATGTACAATATTTGTCTGTTTTGTTACTTTACCTGGGAACAATGTTGTGTGGAGAACAGATGTGAGAGAGCCAGGAAACTCACATTAGATAAACTGCCGGCCTTTTTATAACTGAAATAATTTTGAAAACATTCAATAAATTTCAATCAATGAAAATCTTACTTGATAGGAAGGAATTTCTCTTGTAATGAGAAAATTGTTATCTTTGTCTGTTTATATATTTGCAAAAGTGGTCTGTTGAAGAGTGATGGACATTTTTTTGGCATCTGTGAAAGGTTTGATATTTCTGCAGCATTTGCAAAAATTGTCTCTGCATCTGTGGAAAGGTTTTGGCTTTTTGGGACCAAAATAAAATCAGAAAAGGGAAGACTCAAACACTGACCAGGTTGTAGGAACGTATGATCTTAAACGGCACAAGTGGCAAAATTAATGTTCAAGGCTTTTTCATTCTAGAATCAATGTTATAAGCTCTACTGGCGTTGTGTCCGTCGTCCGTGCGTGTATGCGAGCGTACGTAAACAATTGCTTGTGAACGCGATAAAGTCTTCAGTTTTGATTGTATCTCAATCAAACTTATACAGTAGTTAGATATCCATGAGAGCTCGGTTCCTATTGTAAACATGCAAGACTGGGTTATGGCCCTTGAAATGGTCAAAATTGCTATAATTGAGCTTGTGAACACAATAGAGGCTCAATTTACTATCTGAT
Source organism: Serripes groenlandicus (assembly GCA_031761405.1). NCBI lineage: Eukaryota > Metazoa > Mollusca > Bivalvia > Cardiida > Cardiidae > Serripes > Serripes groenlandicus. The sequence continues at coordinate 38,894,121 of JASEVX010000008.1, read as the reverse complement.
CTTCACCAAACTCAGATAGTAGTTAAATATTGATGAGAGCTTGTTCCTTTCAAAAACCAGCAAGATGTGCCCTTGCATGACTGTATTATGACCCTTGAAATTGTCATAATTTCTATAATACAGCTTGTGAACACAATAGAGCCTCCATTTACTATCTGATCTTCACCAAACTTAGGTAGGAGTTAAATATTGATGAGAGCTCGGTTCCTTTTGCTAACAAGCCAGATCCGCCCATGCAAGACTGTATTATGGCCCTTGAAATTGTCAGAATTGCTATAATACAGCTTGTGAACACAATAGAGCCTCCATTTACTATCTGATCTTCACCAAACTTAGGTAGGAGTTAAATATTGATGAGAGCTCGGTTCCTTTTTCAAACCAGTCAGATCAGCCCATGCAAGACTGGATTATGGCCCTTGAAATTGTCAGAATTGCTATAATACAGCTTGTGAACACAATAGAGCCTCCATTTACTATCTGATCTTCATCATACATACATGCTCTAGATTAAAAATTACCAAAGAACCATACCAGTAGATCATAGGCCCTCATGGGCTTCTTGTTTACAATAACACAAAAAAACTTTATTAAACATTTAACAGAAAAGAAAACTGAATATACATTACACATTTTAAGCAAAAATGTCTAGAATTTTAACCTTAATGGATCAGACTATTCTTCTCCTTATATGTTTTGAATTTTACATAAGATGTTAATTTAACACCTTGGTTGCAGGCAATTTTTGAAAACAGTTCTACATAATATGTTACTTGTTTTTTCTACAGAAGCTTCAAACGAATGACTAACAGTATATCATTAACCCTTTCCCTCATATAGATGCTTTCTGATGCCTCTGCAGCAGATGGCTTTTTGAAAACATAGAGACAAAAGAAGAAATTGCACAAAATGTGCAATTACTCCTTTTGCCACAATGTTTTCCACTTTTTGTCATAGATTATCCATTCAATTATTTAGATTTTCTATGTTTTGACAAAATACGTTCAAAGCCGTCTGCTGCAGAATTGTCGTTCGAGGGAAAATAATACAGTATTTTATATTCGTAGTTACAGAAGAGCACCTGAACATATTTTCCCAGCAGCTTTAGAAGACTGTGTTAAAGTGACAACATATTTACTCAGGAATGGAGAACAATATGGTATTGACAAAAATAGACTGGGTCTCTATGGTAGGATTATTTACCTTATATTACTAGATAAAAAGGCACTGAGTCAGTTCAGTAATTAGGGATGGTCTAACCTGAGGGATTGTAAAATCCTAATGTATACTCAAGGGAGATAACTATTAGAAAAACTTACAATTTTTAACCATCTCACTTGATTTACCACATCCTCTTCAAACTAAATTGAACCATGGTTAAAAATAGCATTCATTACCTAATTGCCAAACTAGTGCACTTTGAAACTTCACAAATTCAGAATCAGTTCATTATAAAACTAGCTATTTTCTTGCTAGGATCAATGCAGCCTAGCTACCAGCTGTCAGTAGTTCCAGTTCTATGAATTCTGTTAGATGATTTTAAAAGTTATAATGCTTTCCATGTGTTCTGGTCCCATTGTTACTTGCATATCTCTTTAACCCTTTCCCACTTGCAGACACATTCCAATGCATTTGCAGCAGACAACTTTTGAAAACGTTGTTGCAAAAGGAGAAATTGCTCATGATGAGCTATTTCATATTTTGCCACAATGTTTTCAACTCTATTTAATGTTTAAACTCTCATTTATGGAAATGTTTCACATTTTTGCCAATATGTTTTCAAAGTCGTCTGCTGCAGAATTGTAGTATGTGGGAAATTGTTAAATGAAAGCAAAATGATTGAAGATAGTTGAAAACGTTGAGGCAAAAGGAATATATTCTCATTATGAGCAATTTCTCCTTATGACATATAAGGAATCCGCTGTGGTCGAGTGGTTAGCGTCGGGGATTTCGAAACCGGGTGTCCCGGGTTCGATCCCCAGTCGCGGCACTACGGTCATGGTGGAGTGCCCTTGGGCAAGGCACATTTTCTAGCCTAGTACTGGTTTGTTTACCCAGGGATCATGAATAATTAAATTTAATTGCGCGCTAAATGACCTTAGCTGTCGATGCGCCATAAAACAATATACATTCATTCATTCCTTATGACATAAAAAATTTCAAAAGTTATCTGTGATCAGAAGTGTCAGAAAGCGTATGTATGTGGGTAAGGCTTAAGAAAACATTACAGAACAAAAGAGGTGTTGCATAGCATTGTTGCAAGAGGAGAACTTTCTCAAAAGCGTCTTTTACTTTTCCCTCAATGTTTTCAACAATTTATTAAAAGAAATACACTTACAGAATGTTTCTGTAATAATAAATTTTCTTCAGATGGTTCCATTACAAACACCTCTTTTTAACCCTTTCCCACTTGCAGACGCATTCCGACGCATTTGCAGCAGACGTCTTTTGAAAACATAGTGACAAAAGAAGAAATTGCACAGAACGTGCAATTTCTCCTTTTGTCACAATGTTTTCCACTTTTTGTCATAGGTTATCCATTTAATTATAGAGATTTTCTATGTTTTGACAAAATACGTTCAAAGTCGTCTGCTGCAGAATTGTCTATGTGGGAAAGGGTTAATCATTTCCCACGTACAGACATATTTTGATACACTTGCAGCAGATGGCTATTGAACACATTGTGGCAAAAGGAGAAATTGCTCATAATGACCAAATTCCTCCTTTTGCCACAATGAACTTAACAAATTACACCTTAATTAAAGAGATTTTTGACATTTTCAACTAGTTGTGTAGATTTGGTGTATGTGGGAAAAGGTTAAATGTCATATCAGGTAAATTATTAAATCATCATTTGAGCCAATGAGTATGTTAAAATCTTTTAAACAGGTGATAGCGCTGGTGGGAATCTTGCCATGGCAACAGCTCTTTCCTTGAAGGATGTTATTGACATACCAAAGGTGAAGGTTATGACCTTGATTTATCCAGCACTACAGGCCCTGGATTTTGATCTACCAAGCTACAATCAGTATGGACATGGCCCAGGGTTTTTAACCAAGAAGATGATGATAGAACATAATGGCTGGACTACATGTTTGGTCACAGAAAATATTATGAGTTCTTTAACAATAACTCCCACATATCGCAGGAAATCCAGACTCAATATTCCAATAGAATAAATGTTTCATTTCTACCAGACGAAATCCACAAAACGAAACAAAAGGGAAGTCGCTCTCAAAATCGTGAACAGCTCCTACCAAAGGGAGATCAGAGGGACATATCTAGGCTTGTTATTAATCCAAAATTAGCCCCTTTAATGGCCTCTGATGAGGCTTTGGGTCATCTCCCCCCTACATTTATTTTGACTGTAGAAGTAGATGTTCTTCGCGATGAGGGTTACATGGCAATAGAAAGACTAAGAAATGCCGGAGTACATGTGGAACATACACATTTGTCAAGTGAGGAACATGGTTGTCTCCCTTTCATAGAGGTGACAAAAGACCCATCTGTTGACTTGCTTTATGCTAAAGCGGCAGAATTTTTTAACAGACATGTCTGATTACTTAAGTTTAACGCTTTCTCACATACAGATGATTTCTGCCACCTCTGCAGCAGAAAACTTTTAAAAACATTGTGGCAAATGGAGAAATTGCACGTAATGACCAATGACTCCATTTGACACAATGTTTTCAACTCTATTCAATAAATATACTTTCCTTTTACAGGAATTAGCATATCTTTAACCCTTTCCCTCATATAGACGCTTTATGACGCCTCTGCAGGATACAACTTTTTTTAAACATAGTGACAAAAGAAGAAATTGCTCAAAATGAGCAATTCTCCTTTTGCCACAATGTTTTCCACTTTTAGTCAAAGGTTATCCATTCAAATATAGAGATTGTCGTATGAGGGAAAGGGTTAAGGGTATGTTTCAAAGTGGTCTGCTGCAGATTTGTTATATGTGGGAAAGGGTTAATACATTTGAGTGAAGCTTTTTATTCCGTATTTTGAAAACAAGATGGATCCATTTCATTGTGACTTATTATTCCTCTTTACTATTACAAGATTTATCTTATAATTCTTTAGGACAAATCAGTTTTATTTTGATTGATTATTTCTAATCACAATTGCATGGTTAAAACATAAGCTGATGCTTGTTATGCCCTATATGAATATACAAGGTGTATCCATTTGTTTGAAGCTTATTATTTCATAATTATAAGTACATGTACCTGTTTAATACATTGACTGATGCTCATTATTCTATAATTGAGGGATGCTATGATAAATCAAACCTAAACAATTTTTTTTTTACATAAGTATCACACATGTTACAAATCCAAATGGATACTGCTTTACAGACATTTTGAAAGATTCCATGATTAATAAACAAACAGTGCAGAGCCAGCTCTCACTGTCTGGATGTGCTGGCTGATCTAGGTCTACAATGCCTTAGGATTGGGTCTCACAGAGCGTGGCTCAATTATGAATACAACATTAATCCATTTGATTCTGGGTTATTATTCCTTAATATTACAAAATTACTCCATTGACCAATGCATAGTTTGACTTGAGAATTACAATAAACATCCATAAGCTTATTATTCATTGTAACATTTTTAATATTACAATCCATTACCTTACATTTACAATATTAATCCATTAGCTTTTTATTCCTTGTAACATTTACAATATTTATTCATTAGCTTTTTATTGCTTGTATCATTTACAATATTAATACAATATTTTTTTATTCTTGTAACATTTACAATATAAATCCATTAGCCTTTTATTTCTTGTAACATTTACAATTTTAATTCATTAGCTTATTATCCCTTATCACATTAACAATATAAATCCATAAGCTTATTTTTTCTTGTAAAATTTACAATATAAATCCATTAGATAAGTCCATTAGCTTTTTATTCCTTGTAACATTTACAATATTAATTCATTAGCTTATTATCCCTTATCACACTTACAATATAAATCCATAAGCTTATTTTTCCTTGTAAAATTTACAATATAAATCCATTAGATTATTATTCCTTGTTACATTTACAATATAAATCCATTAGCTTATTATTCCTTGTTACATTTACAATATAAATCCATTAGCTTAACATTCATTGTAACAATTACAATATAAATCCATAGGCTTTAAAGTATCCCTTGTAACATTTACAATGTTAGTCCATAAGCTTATTTTTCCTTGTAAAATTTACAATATTAATCCATAAGCTTATTAATCTTTGTAACATTTACAATATTAATCCATTAGATTATTATTCCTTGTAACATTTACAATATTAATCCATTAGCTTATTAGTTCTATTATGAATACACAATGTATTCCCTTGTATATGGTTTATACATCCTTATAATATTTACAACATTCATCCATTGCATAATGCTTGTTATTCCTTATAATAAATACGTATGATAACTCCTTATGGCAATTACATGATTAATCCATTGCATTGTGCTTATTATACCTAATATGAATACAATAATCGGCTGCATTATATTTAAAAATGCCAATAAGATAGTAGCATATTTCCATTCTTTTCATTCAGTTCTTTAGGGATAGCATTACGCATTATCCATCGTGTCAGGATTTCCATACAGAAGTACTGGTGATTGATCTAGGAAACTATGTTATATGACTTAAATGTTGTTGAAAACGACATAAAAACATATTTTAACAACCTACAAAATTAAGATAGTCTGTACACAGCCATTGTTCATGATTCCGTTTTACTGTGTTTTCAACAGTGAATCTTATTTTGATAGATGAATGAAATCACTTATTTTCTTCAACCGTGTACTAATATTGAAGTGTACTAACATTGAACGCCATTTATTCTGTTATTGTATATATACATGTAATGAAAAGGAATATTTTCTATACTATTAAAACAAGAATAGAACATTAACAGTCTGTTTTGTGTTTCGAAAATCATTTCGTTGCAGCAGTCAAAGATTGACTTAATTTTTTTTCCCCTGTTTACCTTTTCCAGACGCAATTTGACGCATCACCAGCAAACGCTTTTTGTCACAATATTTTAAGCTGGGTAAATAATTATTCTTTCATTCAAAGAGATTTTCCAAAATTTTTACTTTCGAAAAAGTTTCTTCAATATTTTTTGGATTTGGATGTCCAAGTTCTGAGAAATTTCATTAATTGCTACAATGTTTAAATTAAGCATCTGATGCAGGTGTTTCAAGGAATCCGCCGTGGCCCAGTGGTTAGTGTCGGATATTTGGAACCGGGCGTCCCGATTTATATTCCAAATAGCGGCGCTGTGTTCATGATGGAGCGCTCTTGGGCAAGGCACACTTCCTAGCCTAGTACTGGTTTGTTTACCCAGGGATCATGAATAAGTGAACTGTCACCGTGATATAACTGAAACAATGTTGAAAACGGCGTAAAACCCATTCTTAACAAAAGCAGATGCGTCAAACTGAGTTTGCAAAGGGGAAACGGTTAAGGACACAAAAAAACCTTCGAGACTTTGCGATCAGCGAAGGGCCAGATCTGCCTGCGCAGTCTGAACAGAATCCTCCCCGTTCGCAATATAGTGGTACAATCTTCTTGGCAGTCTCAGAAGAACGATAATGAACAGCACTCAATAACACAGAATACAATTTGATCGTAAGTAAAAATTAATTTCTAAGTTCCCGAAGGCTGGTTTTTGTGTGCCGCAGCTCATATGATATCCCTAACCCTTTAATCCGGGAACTTCACGCCGGTGTGCAAAAACAAGACTTATTGCATATTCATTTTGGCGTCATATAAAGGATTATATGAGTGAAGTGGATGGGGCGGGGGCGTATGTTCTAATTCTGTTGTAGACATAGCAATGTATGTCTATGACTTATCAAAACCGAGACAGGCTGTGATTTCAAGAGATGGCGAGACTGTACGTTTTTACAGGCTGACTACTTGTCTCCCCTTTTTGAAGATGCGATCAGACCCATTATGTTCGCCTTACGTTGGTCACTTGTTATATCAAAGCGCTGAAAGCGTTGATGGTATAGGGGGGCAAATGTAAATTGAAAACATATGGCATAGATCATATGGACAAACATTGTTGAAACAATGAAACAATGACCTTTAAACAAACCAAACCAAAAATGTTTGAAGCAACACATATTGCCTGCCAATAACATATACCTCATTTGTCAAAGTTTTACCCTTTTCTTGTATAAACAAAATATCGAAGGACAAAAGATTGACAAAAAAAACCCGAGCAGCTACCCTTAAATAAAATATTTCTAGTTCAGAAATCACTAAAGATCCACAATGTATATTGTAATCATGCTGATAAATGAAAGACGATCGAAAGCAGTTATGGTTCTTTTGCACTGCACAATTGCAGCTCTGAGTTTCCTATACACCAAGTCTTAAATTGATATATTGGACATATATTGAGACAATAACCGAAGAAATGAAAAAATTGAGTTTACACCTAAAAAACAGATTAGATTTGACGAAGTACAAATCTTGGGGAAGCACTCATTAACGAAAAAGGGAATTTCACGGAACGCATGTGTTGCATATAATAAGGGAGAACATTGAAAGACAAAAATATACACACTCCAAACGCAGCATGCTTAATTTATGGTAATGGTGCACTGCAAATCTGTAGGTCATAAGTTACATACAAACCAAGTTTGAAATTGATACAATGAAAGTTAATTGAGACAATCGCTGAACTAAATAAGGAACAATGGAGATAACTGAAAAAACAGACCAGAGTTATGTACCTAGTACTTTGCCGTTCTCCTGATCACACGGGTACAATTGTGACGACTTTGAAATAAATCTGCCATACAGAAACAACGTGTTAACCAATACATGCAATCCATCACGGACGGACGAATGCACATTCAGGCAGACAGCCGGCCGGACGCCGGATTATACCTCCAAGCTTTACAGACGGAGACAACTCAAGTATTGATTACAGAAGACTGGTTCGATGCGTCAAAACACGTCAGCTTAGATTATGGTATTTGTAAAGTATTTGCAATTTAATTGTATCTCCGAAACGGGACCGGACCGTCAAGGTTAATTTTCAAAAACCTATTTAGACTACATTTCTAGTTTATTTGTCAACAGATACATCTAGGACTATATTACACGTTGATGAACGTTGAGTCTTAAATTAACGCAAATGCATATACATTATAATTTTAGTCCCAAAATCGCTAGAAGCTTCTCAATAATAAAATAAATAATGACCTTGCGGTTATAACTCGGATGTGTTGACAAATTCGGCCAAATTTCTTTCCGACGTTTGACAAAAGTCAATGCGACATGCGTCATTCGTCTTTCACCAATGGCTAAGTCTATGTGGAAACGCAGCCAGTTGCTTGGGAAGATTGTTGTGAGGAGTACTGGTTTGAGAAAACCAGGAAATACATTTGTAGGTGAACTGGCCGCCGTGATATGACTGAAGAAATGTTAAAAACGGCGTTAAATCCCAATCAATCAATGTTGAAATTAACTTATCTATAATTTGTAGATTTAATTTCTATTTCCTAGTAGGGTCTACATACAGCGACACATGAGAATATTCAACACAAAACGCGACCTGTTTTACCAACAATTCCCCAGTAGCGGTGAGACCGTTTGTAACATTCATGGCATGTATACACAGTAGGACCTCTCTCTTTGGACGAATTATGTTGTAACAAGTTTGTTTACAGTATTCCTTAACCTTGACCACATAGACTAAATATACAGCAAACAACATTGAACTAAGGCATAACTATTGACCTGAATTAATAAAAGTATGATTTTGAATAGTGATGAAAACATTGTGGAAAAAGACAAACTTGTTGATTATCATTCATCTGTTAAGGTTAGTCAAATGTGTCTAAAAGGGGCAAAGGTTAAAATAATAACTGTAGACAAATGTTTTCGTTATCTAGGTTATAGAAACAAATTGATTCATGTTTCAAAGCATTGTTTGAAAAGGAGGAATTGCTCATTGTCAGCAATTGCTCCGTTTGCAAATATACTTTCAACATTTGTTTGTAACTAAGTAGCTATAACGGGAACGGTTCAACCCTTTCCCGCTTACAGTCGCTTTTTGACGCATGTGCAGCAGACGGCTGCAGAATTGTTTATCATGACCCATTTCCTCTTTTTCCACAAAGGTTTCAACTATATATTTTTCCCCTTGATGTAAGGCAAAATTGCTCGTAATCATTCATCTCTAGCATGTTATTCAAAATGTGTCGGGAAGGGAGAAAGAGGGAAAGAACGTCCATAGTAAAACGTTTAAATATGAAAAGAATTAATTTGAAAAGTGTTTGAAAGCATTGTGTGAAAAGGAGGAATTGCTCATTGTCAGCAATAGCTCCATTTTCAACAATATTTTTTAAATATTCGAACTGTTATAGTATCACGGAAAGGGTTCCGCTTCCATGGGAAGGATGTAACCATTTTCCGCCTACAGACGCTTACAGACGCATGTGCAGCAGACGACAATCGAAAACATTGTGACAAAAGGGGAAATTGCTTTTCGTAGGCAATTTCTACTTTTGCCACAATGGTTTCAACTCCTTTCAATAATTGTATTTACAGTGCTTTGCACATTTCTCTATAAGTCGACTGTTGTAAACTAATGGGGTCACAGAACGGTCGACGTTACCTCACACTACTGACATTGAGATCAACCATAGTTCAGAGTGAGTTTCATTCATAGAAACTATTTTGTCTCATAAATTTATGCAAGCGGAGGGTTTGTGATTAGGTCGAACCAATGAAATCGTTGAAAAGGCAGATTATAACCAATCAAAACTCGATTTTGGTGTAGGTATACACATGTGGACTGCGGTTGCAGCTTTAATCCGACTTTTCGAAAGCAGCTTCGCTATGAGATAGTGGCGAAACGCCCCTATCCCAAAAATGAAGGATCTTGTTAGAATAGCCAATTTGTGACGATCTTGACGTATTATAGGTGGCATGTACGACTACCAGCCGTGATGCCCAACAACCCGTCCAACAAAGTACCATTTTTACACCAATAAACAATTATACTGAATCTTTATCTTATTTAAAGTGTTTTTTTGTTTGAAAGTTTTATAATGGCGGATACACGGATATCATGAAGCGTAATCATATATTCTTACATATACAGGCCTACACTCGTTTACAAAGTACTGTCAGAACACTATCACTACCATTTATTATATTGTCAATTGTTTTGTACGGTATAGTCTATGGATTTGTTTTATAGCTTATGAGTTAACTGTGGCATTAAAGAATTTCCCAAAGGTGATATATTCTCGAATTAAACTTTTGTCAACATCGATAATATTCAGAAATCCATGTTCTTCCGCTGGGTAAAACGAATGTTCGACTTCGACTCCTACTCGCCTCAACCTTTCAGCAGCGATAAATCCATCGTCACGCAGCACGTCGAATTCGGCATTCATAATGTAAGTTTTAGGTAATTTTGCCAACTCCTCATCGGACGCCATTAACGGTGAAAACAGCGGATTTAATACCACCTTTTCTATCTTTTCCCGTAATTCCGACGGAACTTCTTCTTTTGGCGTGAAATCCTTGCCTCGAATGGTTTCCTGGTTTCGTTCAGGCAGGTACTTTGAACTAACTCTTTCGGCATACTTGGATTCCCTAACCGTTTTCGACAGATGTGTGTTTTTATGGAAAAGATCAAAGTAATCCAGATTACCAAATGCATACAGAATCCAATAGTCGATCATGACTTTTTTGTTCAAGAACCCCGGTCCTTTCTGGTATTGCACATAACAAGGTAGATAGAAATCAAACGTCTGGAGGGCTGGGTAATCCAGTGACATAAACTTGACCTTTGGTACTTCCGGGTCATCTTCTTTGGCGAGGGCAAGTGTGGCAGCCATAGCCAAATTTCCACCGGCACTGTCACCTAAAATAGGATATCATGATGAAACAATCTGTCTATAGAAATACTTCACACATCATATTTTGACGTCGTTTTCAACGTATATCATGAAGACCAGTTCACCTAACACGTGCTTCCTGGCTTTCTTGTACGCCTACTCCACACAACATTCTTCAAAGATAATTGACCATCTTCCCATGAAAACTGAGCCCATTGGTGAATACGAATGACGCTAGTCATAGAGTATTATTAATCACCAGAAAGAACGCATGCTCGGCCTGGTGTTCGATTTGTCAATCAAGGCTATACACATATGGCATTATCAATTCCTTGGATAATTCTTTTGGTGGCTCATCACATTATAAACCAATCTGTCTCTATCAGGCAGTGTATATTTAGACGTTGCCTACTATATATCAGCCACGCCTTGTAATTTTCTGTATTATTGCCTTCCCGGTTTAGTACCGTTGAAGGTTACATTGTTGCAGAACTAGTACTGCTACACTTCTACTTGTTTGGCAGAATATGCATTTTGGTTTATGTCATACACAGGCGGACAATCAAGACAAGTGCAATCCGAATTTTCACTTTTCGCAGTTACAATAATATCCCGAATCGCCAGACGTGGGTCATGTGTCATATATGAGCCGTTCCGCGAGAAAACCAAAATGCGTTAAGTATCAACCCGGATCTCCCTAAGCATGCGGCTTAGGCTAACCTGGACAGACACTATTCGCCTCCTGTGGATTTTTTGTTTCAGGAATCATTACTCTATACCTCTATTCCCCTGAGACGGAATGTGTCGGTCCGGATTAGCCCACGCGGAATGCGCAGGCTGATCTGGGTTGGTACATTACGCAGAGTCCATAATGTAGTTTTTTTTCGTGGAATGGCTCGCATTATCTCCATTATCAGATCGTTTCTCAATTATATATGTATGCATTCAATCTGAGATGTGTTCGAATTATTTTACAAAGGAGGTTGAAATAAATACTAAAATGTCAGATAATTGGAATGGAAAATGTGTATAAGCAGTTCTCATTCTGCACCCAGATAAGAATTTCAAGGTAAAGACTATATTTAGGTTAACCCTTCCCTCATACGACAATTCTGAAGCAGAAATAGAAATTCTCTAAATTTAAATGGCTAACCTATGACTAAAGGTGGAAAACATTGTGGCAAAAGGAGAAATTGCTCGTTTTGAGCAATTTCTTCATTTGTCAATATGTTTTCAAAAAGCCGTCTGCTGCAGAGGCGTCAGAAAGCGTATATATGAGGGAAAGGGTTAAATGATGATTGTAAGCCAAGCGTAACCACTGAATACTAATCTACCGAAGATATCAATCGGACCAGACTCCTTAAATAACATCTGATGAGACCTACCTTTTATACCAATGTTATTCTTGTCAACACCATAATCTGCTGCGTTCTTCAGGAAATATCTCGTAACTTTGAGACAGTCTTCAATGGCGGCAGGAAATACGTGTTCGGGGGCCATTCTGTAACTGATGAAATATAGAAAATAAAGGACATTATTCTTCTGAGTTTCGACAACAAGATTACCAAACAAGAACCACTATTTTCTATTTGGGATCGACAAAAGTATATTGTATAGTAACCATATAAACGATTATTACTGTAGGACAAATCACCACGACCAGTTGTGATTCAGATCACTCCTGTTTGCCGTACAGTCTCGTCTGACTGCACTGGCCACATAAGTGTTCAAGAAGCTATTATCCAATCACATGTGGTATATAACCATTATTTGTATCTTGTCATACAACTTAAGGCTGGCTTTTCTATTAAACTGATCTTACATATACAGGCTGCCGAAAAACGTGGCTAAACACGGAACCCTTGTAAAGTTGGTATTTCATGATATATTGTCAGAAGAGTGTATTCGTCTAATTTAATATTCATTCAAGAATTATTTAAGAAATATTTCCCTGTTAATTCCATTCCAACATTCAACAAATCGGCAGCAGACGACTGTGAAAATGTGAAGGCAAAAGTATGGGACATGTCTAGAAATAAAAGTATTTTTATTTATTGAATGACGTTGACAACATTTTAGCGCAAAGAAGAAACTTTTCTTGGTGATCAATTTCTCATATATAACCCACTACGGAAGAATAGTAAACGTGTTTAATATATGAATTTTGTAGTAGGAATTGAAAACGTATTGACTATAAACAGTTAAGAGGACTGAAACCTAAAACATACTCAAACTTTTCCATCTTTCTTATAATAATAAGACAATAATACCCAATATCCTCACCCCCGGAATTCAAGAGAGAAACTCAAGTTATCAAGTTGAATCAAAAACTGCATTAACTTTACAATAATTGCCTTTTGTTTTATACCTGTATGGAAAGAAAACACATTGATACATTTTCCATTGTCTGAAATACATTAAATAGTTTTATATTTGTGTAGATCTGGCTCTTCCCTGTTCACCATTCAGTGTCAAAAGGATCCAATGCTTTTTTAACAAACAATGTCCATTGGGATCTGAATACATGGATGTGCAATTGGGTCATCATCTTAGTTTAATATAAACAAAAAACTAAGTTGGTTTCCCTGGAGAATGCCTGCTACATTCAGTAACATTATATCTAACGTACGCGGACCTAAAGTCGCCAAGGGCCTGTAAGATAGCTTTGTGACATCAGAGCAAGCCGGGAACCAAACGTACACAACCTTCGTGTACATCGTAGCGATTACAGGAAACACTGTCGAGTTAAGGTCCTCGTATGTTACATACTTACTTGACTGATACGACGACAGCCTGGGTTTGTCGGACCAGCTCCCGGATGACCGGCGCATAGGCTTCTGTTGGATAAAAGAAGCATGGCTTTAGGGTCCACCATTCAAGAACACGTTTCAAGCTACGCCGTTCCCCCGATCGGAACCATTCGTACGTATTGGGAACCCAATTAATTAAACCCTCTCCCGCATACAGACGCCTTCTGACGTCTCTGCAGCAGACGACTTTTGAAACCATTGATGCAAAAAGAGAAATTGCTCATGCTGAGCAATTTTTCCTTTTATCACAATGCGTTCAATTTTATTTAATAGTTGTACTTTAATTTATAGAGAGTTTCCATGAGTTTGATTAAATGTTTTCGATATCGTTTGCTGCAGTATTGGTGTATGTCGGAAAGAGTAAATACATCAGACAACGCTCATGAATATATTAAACATAAGGGTAGTCAATTGGTATCCGATTATGCTATGCGAGTATACAGTCTTCGATATGTTCATTCAACTATTTACAACCTAAATATATCTAGTTACAAGTACAATATGTTCATTTACACATTAAATATGTTTGTTTACATTAAAAATATAAAAGAAATATGTAATTACAAGTAAAACGTGTTTACCATCAAGTACAGTATGTTCCTTTACATATGCTAGGGCATATTATATTGGACTAGACGTGTTTAGAAAAAGTCAAATGGACGTTAAAACTACATAGTTTCCTGTCAAACAACAAATCATAGTAATATATACAAGACAATATCACCGTCAGAAATCCGCTGTGACCGAGTGGTTATCATGGGGAATTTGGAACAGGGCGTTACGGGACAGATCCCAACTCGCAGCGGTCCTGATTGAGTTCTCTTCGGCAATGCACATGTCCTTCTCTAGTTCTGGTTTGTTTACCCAGGAATGCAAGAAGAAGGTGAACTGTGGCCGTGATGTAACTCAAATAATGTTGAACATTGCGTAAAAAAATCCAAGCAAACAAACTAAATAGAACAGCGCCCTTGTTTACCTGGTGAGAGAAGCACCCAGCCTCCTCCATGGTAATGTACAATACCTGGTCTTAATTCAGCGTCATTTGACACCGCAGGTTTAACAATTAATACCTCAATACCTTCTATCGTTGATGTGTATTCCTGTAATGAAATCAAGGAGGCAATGGATAGTACAGATTGTATTACGCGTCCACTGCACTCGGGAGACAGATACACGTGGTTCTTTCGTGAACGTGTGTACGGTTGTTTATATAGAGAAACTGTGCAAAACGAACATTCTTGAAGGTACCGTGTCTACCTATATTTCGAGTCCAGTGAACCGAGTGATAACCTCCGAAAGCTCAGAAAATCAATTTTCACAATAATTCAACCAAACGCTAATTAGTCGCCGGGCAGAAGCCCGCGACTTCTATTTTTAATAGGTTTTCGGAAATCACATGGGAGGGCGGCTTATTATTAGAAAGAAACAAATCTAGATGATTTGAACATATTACAATTGTGGTTGTTTACGAACACTAATAAATGACACATCTAAAGTGAAATATTCCGATTTTTTAATGTTTGCAGTTTTTTTTATTTCACTCGCATTTAAGTTTGTTGTCTTATTTACGAAGACAAAAGTGGTCCCTTCGAGACGTGAACCAACACCCCCTAATGCAGACTCTTTTGTGTCATCATTGAGGTCAATTTCGGATTCTCCTTTTAATAGCAATTTTAACTTACTAAATGTTGTTTTCATGTTCAAAGAGATGTCTTGATTTGTGTAGAATTCATTTAATAATGTTAATCCATGAATATCTAAAGTAGGAACTGTTTCTAAGCTAAATATAGACCCTATTCTGTTGTGTAGTTTCGTGACCTTTAACATCGATTTTCGCGCATGCGCATTTCGATATGAAAAAGGGAGTGATATTATTTTATTTTAGACAAGTACAAGACGAATGTTTGACGCAAAGCGTCAAAGAGAAGCCGCAATATTTCGTTGTACATGTAGAAATAAGAAAAAAAGAACATTTTTAAATCCACAAACAATAGAACAATTTAAACTGTAGACGGTAATGCTGATATATTTCTCCTTTTGAAGACTTTTGTTTTCTTCAAATTACCTCCCTTTAAAGCAATACCAGGATATTTACCTTGTGATTCGAATAAGATTGACAAACATTGAAATTATATGAATGAATACTATTATTTAAATAAGTAACAACAGCAAAATTAAATTTAAGCCAAGATAAATATGTACACATTTCGTTAATATTTTATAGATACCCTAATGTATAGGTATGAATATAAAATTTATAAGCAAATGTTTTCATTTCAACGTTCCTAATGTTTGAATAGACTAAGGAAAGTCAAGAATACATAAATAAATCAATGCAGTCTTTTCCGGCGACATTGATGCCTTGCATCAACTTTCTCTTGTTGTATATATATATATACATATCTAGGCATATACTACGCATCAGGACGTGACCGCCATTTTAACCTATAAGACTTCTAGAAAGAATATCGATGAATACGACAGGATCATGCATCAAAGGTCATTGTATATCTATATAAAATATGAGTTGTCAACACTGACTTTAATGTGAGGTGATCACATTACACAATTCCAAGATTTGACTGGAATATATTTATCCTTAGCCAATTATAGCCCTGCAGTCTCAAAACGGCCACATCAAAACTCGTACGTATTAAATACCAATGTTTGACTGGAATATTGTTATCGTCTGCCAAACATAACCCTAGACTAGATTACTTTTAGTATTGGCCAATTATAGCCATGTAGTGGCATTTAATACTGCCACATCAAAAAAATCGTATAAAACACCAACGTTTGACTGGAATATTGATATCCTCTGCCAAACAAAACCCTCTTATGGTTACTGCAGATCGAAGTCGTATCTAACGTCAGGTGTTGACTGGAATAAATTTATTCTTGGGCAATTACAGCCATGTAGTGGCATTACCGCCACATTAAAAATTGTATAAAGCACCAACGTTTGACTGGAATAATGTTATCCACTGCCAAATATAACCATGTTTTGGCTACTGTCACATCTAACGGCAAGTTTGGACTGGATTGCTTTTATTCTTGGCCAATTATAGCCATGAAATGGCATTACTGCCACATCGACTGGAATAATGGTATTCTTGGTCAATTAAAGCCACATCGTGGTAAAATGCCACGTCAAAAAAAGCTTAAAAGACACTGACCTCTATATCATCTGGTTTTGGATTGATAGTCGATATAAGGGCAAACATTTTACGCATGATGTTTACTTTGGAAAAGCCAAGCTTGCTTCCCATATCGCTCTGAAACAAACAGCAACGGTTATATTATTTAAATGTTCTAGTCTAAGCTATCGCTGACTGTGTTTTATGATGAATTCAAAACAATGAGGTAATTGACATTATCATGTATTCCTCATATTACAGTTCAATGTACAATACTGTTATCAACATACAAATATGCTTGTTTGAATATCGAAAAGCATCCGTCAAAAATCATATTTTCACACATGAAAGTGTCGATATATTAGAGTTGTATGACGTTTTCAACATTATTACAGATATACCACGGCGACCAGTTCATCTAACCATACTATAATGTTTTCTGGCTTTCGGGAACACATACGCATAACCTCTTCAATTGAAAGGTCAATCATTGACTATAAATGCAAACATTGTGGCTTAGGGAAAACATGGTTCGTTTTCAACAATTTCTCATTTTGCCACATTGGTTTCTAATGTCGTCTGCTGTAGATGCGCCAGAAAGCGTGTGTATGTGGGTTAGGATTAACCGACTTGATTAAAACCAGATTATGATGTCCGTGTCTTATCTTACTCTACCTTTACAGTCATGTTATATGAGTCATGTCAAGCCAATATGTCTCTTGCTGCAATATGCGAACAGCGATCTTTAACATTTATGTCAAATTCTTACCCAAAATGTAATTATAATTTCGTTAAGCCTTCAAAACTGTATGTAAAGCAGTTATAGATATGCTATGTACACTACATTTTGTGGCTTCGTGTAGCATATATTTGTAAAGTAACCAGGAATAACCATACACTTACCGTAAATGTTATTACTTTGAAAGTCAGTCCAAACCCTACCTTGACACCTTGGTTACTGGCGGATTCCGGGAACACTGGGATGTTGATATAAGCAACAAGGACACCCAATGTGACTACACCAACAGCACCTAGTATAAGACTATTAAACAGCCCCATAGTGCCAGCTCTACCTGCAGACGAATAGAAACATCATTATCATGTTATTTACAATATATCATTATAATAACATCCCTATATAAAATGTGCAACTTAAATGTTATCGAGAATGAATATCATTATAAAATAAATATATCCTATGCATCGTCAACAAAGATTACAATTAATGAAAAGGAAATGATAAAATAAGTGTATTATATCTATTTATATTATTATTATTATCATCATTTATTATTATTATTATTATTATTATTATTATTATTATTATTATTATTATTATTATATTATTTTTATTATTATTATTAGTAGTAGTAGTATTGTTATTATTTATGGCCAACACAAAAAGCGCATCTAAAAAGGTACAGTGGTCGGTCGGATGTAAATCCGAAAATGGTGCTTTTTTTAAATTTTCAAACTGAATCGATCTTCGTTTAGTTTTATCTATTCTGAGATTTATTAGTCGCCGGGCAGAAGCTCGCGACTTATATTTTTAATAGCTTTTCGGAAATGACATGGAAGGACGAGTTATTATTATAAAAAACAAATTTAAATGTCTTGAAAATATTACAATTGCGTTTGTTTAAAAACACTAAGTTATGACACATCTAAAATGAAATAAATATTCCGATGTTTTAAGTATTTGCAGTTTCTTTATTTTGACTCGCATTTATGTTTTTTTGTTTTATTTACGAAGACAAAACAGTCCCTATTAGACTTGCAGCAGACTGTTATGTGTTAATATCGAGAATACAATCACGTCGAATTCTCCTTTTAATAGCAATTTTAACTTACTGAATGTTGTTTTCATGTTCAAAGAGATGTCTTGATTTGTATCCATGTAAATCTAAAATATGAACTGTTTCTAAGCTAAAACTGTTGATCACGTGACTAGCGAATACCGACTGCGTAGATAAATCCCCTTCGTAGAGAGCCGTTCTTTACACTCACTTGCAAATAGTTAATTATAGGAGATTTAAAATGTATATTTGGTTCGAAACAAATGAAGAAAAGAACAAACTGAGATAATAGAAAAAATACTTTGAATGAACACTGTGTCTATAAAGAGATTGTAAAGAAAGAACGATGTTCGAAATTTAGTTTGAAATTATACAACAATTTCAATGAAATTTAACTGTTTAGCTGATATTTATATTTCGAGGGGGGTCTAATTTATGAACATTTTACCATTTGTCAAACATAGAACATAGAACATTTGTATTGATGATAAACATACATACAATGTTTCGAACCAAATACAATAAATTAACAAATCAAAATACTAAAAATCAAACAATACAAGATCTTTAATCAAATCAAATATTGTAGAGACATGTTTGATTGGGTATTATAAAGATGCTCATTTCGCTCTTTATAACATTCATGAATATAAATACAAAGATTTAATACTTCATTTTTCTTTGCTGAATTTAACAAGCTTAACAATTTATATACACTTGGTTTTTTTCCAATATTTCTTATTGATATATTTTTGCCTGTTACGAAGATGTATATCACATACCAAAATAAAGTGAAATTCGACGTCAATTTCATTAGCATCACAAAAGACACACACTCTGTCTGATTGTATAATTCTGTTTCTTCCATATCTGCCAGTTTCAATCCTTAATCTGTGTGCCGAAATACGCATCTGAGTCAGTAGATATATATACTGGCTATTGCCTATCATTTCTAAGTATGCTTCATATTTAAAGTCAGTTTTGATATGCTTATAAATAAGAAGGCTACCATTACTTAACATATCACCTCATATTACCTTATGTGGATTTTGCCATGTATAACTATAGCCATTTTTACATAAAATATTCTTAATTCTGCTGGCCCAGTTTTGTTTTCCATTGATACAGTCTAACAATAAGCACTTGTATGATACTTGAATTATACAATTATTAGAATTGATTACTTTAAACCAATATTTAATAACACGTATAAACTGGTTGATGCAGAGAGGATATCGTCAAATTTCTCCATATATACCAGCATTGCTTGTTCGAGTTTTCACACGTAGTAGTCTTTTACAATATTTCAAGTGTAAACGTTCAAACTCTAAGTTGTTGGTACTGCACCAAATTTCACAGGAGTAGTTCAATATCGATCCGACAAAGCGTTCATTGTTTTAATACCTTTCCCAATAACTGTATTAGGATGCGAAGTGAACGACCCGGTGTAATTTAGTACAGTACCTAGGTAATATCGAAACTGTTCACTACGTCAATCTCTGCTTTATATTTCCTTTTTTTCTGAACACCATTACTTTTGTTTTGTCTACATTTACTGGAAGACCCCACACATCACAATAGTATGGAAGACCTGGAGGGACTTCTTACTTCAATACTTCTGACTTCTGACTTCCAAACTTCTAACTTCAACATTTCTAACTTCATCACTTTTAACTTCCAACTTCCTTACTTCTAACTTCCATACTTCTAACTTCCTTACTTCTAACTTCATTATATTTAACTTCCACCCACGTGCTTCGTGCATTAGTACATTAAATTAGAAGTATGGAAGTCAGAAGTAATGAAGTTAGAAATAGATAGAAGTTAGAAATAAGGAAGTTGGAATTTAGAAGTGATGAAGTTAGAAGTAATAAAGTTAGAAGTAATGAAGTAAGAAATAGTTAGAATGAAAACAGCCTAATAAACCATATGCTAAGCAGGTTCGAAAGATTTCCGGTACGAATCATCTTTTACATTTTGCAACGATAATGGCTATATTTACAAAGCGTACACTGTGTATGTGCTGCCCTTGGATTTGAGGGGCTCAGAATCATTTGGCAGCCAGATAACAAACACAAAAAAAGAAGTCTGTTGATCACCATTTTAATATTGGAATGTGAAGTGGAAAAGAAAGAAATAAAAACAATAAAGACAATTGTATTGTAGGACAAATAATAAACACAGTGGTTTGTCTATCAATTAAATACTTCCAGAATGTGGCTATTTCTCAATATAAAGTATGCATACAACCTAATAAACCATATGCTAAGCTGGTTCGAAAAATGTCCGGTACGAATCATTGATGAAGTGATGAAGATAAAAGTAATGAAGTTAGAAGTAAGGAAGTTGGAAGTTAGAAGTATTGAAGTTAGAAGTTAGAAGTGATGAAGTTAGAATTATGGAAGTCTGAAGTCGAAGTATTGAAATTAGAAGTTCCTCCAGGGATTCCATACAATAGTGTTTAAGGTTATGTAGACTAGTTTGTAGGTCGGACACAGTATCGCTGATTATACATACACATGTCGTCTGCATATGCTAATAGTTTGACGGTTATTTGAAAAAGCGTTATCTCGCTATTTATATCGGTGGTTAAGAATAGCTCTAGATCTTCAATAGATAGCGAATATAACAAGGATGAGCACACTTTACCCTGTTTTAATCCAACTGATATGTCTATGATTTCAGAGTAATAACCACAGTGTTTAGCCCCACATTTCACATGTTCCCTTTTTATATAACTTGTACCAGAAGGCGTTATTGTATACTGAGTCGAATGCATTTTTATGTCAACAAAAGCTACATATATCAAGTATGATATAATTAGGATGCCGAGCTAAACTCATGTCTTCAGCGATTTAGCTTTTTTCTCATTGTTTTAAAAGTAGATTGCTGCAAAGGTGTCCAATGTTGACTTTAATAGGGGAAAAGTAAAATTACGTGCTATTGCATGCACATCCTAAATTGTCTGTTTCATTGATAAATGATAAAATTCAAATATTCTGACAAACATCTTGAAAAGTGTATGTGGAATTCACAAATCTTATAATCATTCCTTAATGAAAGCACTGTATACATACTAAGACTAATGATTGGCAAGATTACTCATTTCCATTACTGTTTATGATCAATAATTAGTTGGCTGTGTTGAATGTTCAACCTACCTTAGAATGGAGATTGATCATAAACAATGAAAGGCTTCAATTATATTTCAATGATGGACATTCACTTCGTTGACACAAAATGCAAGTTATGATACATTTTCACTTGACCCCTCCCCTGATGTTCCAACATGCTCCTCAGATGATAACTGTCTTTTTGGATAGAGGCTTTTCGCCTCTATCCCATTCCTAGCCTGCTTTCGAAAAATCGACTTACGGCTGCAACAAAGCGTCTGTAAGTGGGAAATGTTTACATCCTTTTCATGAAAGCGGAACCCTTTCCGTGATACTATAACAGTCGAATATTGAAAATATTGATGGGGCATATAGTGGAAACCATTGTCAAAAAAGAGGAAATGGGTCACAATAGGCAGTTGCTTCTGTTGTCACGATGTTTTCAAATGCCGTCTGATGCACATGCGTCAAAAAGCGACTGTTATCGGGAAAGAGTTGAACCGTTTCTGTTATAGCTACTTAGTTACGTACGAATATTGAAAGTATTTTTTCAAACGGAGCAATTCCTCCTTTTCGAACAATGCCCCTTTTAGACGCATGTTGACTAATTAATCTTAACAGATGAATGATAATCTTCAAGTTCACAACAATGGTACTAACGGTCTCACAGCTACTGGGGGAATTGGTAAAACAGGGAGCGTTTCTCATATGTCGCTGGAAAAGATTTTTTCCATCATTCCGTTTGTCTGTCTGTCAGTATGTCGACCTAACTAAGAAATAAAAATTCAATCTACAAATTAGAGATTAGTTAATTTCAACATACACAAGAATTATAACCGCAAGGTCAATATTTATTTTATAAGTGAGGCGCTTCTAGCGATTTTGGGACTTAAATTATAATGTATTTGCATTTGCGTAATTTGAAGACTCAACGTTTGTCAACATGTACTCTTGTCCTAGATGTATCTGTTGACAAATACACTAGAAATGTAGTCTAAATAGGATTTTGTCAATTAACCTTGTACGTGTGATCAGGAGAACGGAAAATACTAGGTACATACTCTAGTCTGCTTATTTTAGTTATCTCCATTTTTCCTTATTTAGTTCAGCCATTGTCTCAATTAATTTCCATTGTATCCATTTCAAATTTAGTTTGTAGGTAACTTATGACCTACAGATGTGCCGTGCACAATTACCACAACTTAAGCATGCTGTCTTTGCTGTCTTTGTAGTGTGTATATATGTGTCGTTCAATGTTCTCACGTATTATATGACTATCTCATGCAACATATGCGTTCCGTGAAATGCTCTTGTTCGTTAATGTGCTTCTCCAAGCTTTGTACTTTGTCCGGAGCGACTAACTGTCTGTCCGTCCTTGTTTTAATCCATCCGTCCATCTGTCCGTTACCGTTTGCATTAATGGGTCAACACTTTGTTTCTGTTTGGCGCATTCATTTCAAAGTGGTCCAACTTATACATTGGGATATGGAAACCGATGCAGTACATCGAACACAAATCTGATTTGGTTTTGTTTAAGTGTTAACTAATTTTTCCATATCAAACATTTTCGGTTTGGTTTGTTTAAAGGTTGATGATTCATTGTTTCAACAATGTTTGTCCATATTAACTATGCCATATGTTTTCAACTTACATTTGCCTCTATACCAGCAGGGCTTTCAGCGCTTTGATTTCAACTACTATAATGTAATGTGCACCAGAATGCTTATTATGTATATATTGCAACAACATGAAAAATATTAACTCTTTCGCTGGCAAAGGCAATTAAACGCTTTTGCAGCAAATGCAGATTCAGGTGAGACAGCTCGTAACGAGCAGTCTCTCCTGATATCTGCATTGTTTGCCACTTAGACATTACAGTTTTACCAAATTCCCTATTAGACGAAAAATGGCCGATTTTCAAAATGGAAGAGTCGACTTTGTGAAATTCGGCAATGAAAGATTTAGGCAAAAATAGAACTATTATGTGCATGAATACATATGTGCATACAGGTGTGTGTTTGCTTAACCGTTTACTAGATATGAAAATTTGTCAATGGTAAAATATGGCATGTAGGATTTGGCCCATACAATTTTGAAAAAGTTTGAAAACCTTGTGATGACAAAAAAAAAACTTGTTTGTTTGGAGCAGTTTCAACTCTTCCCCATGATGTTTTCCAAATTCGTCTGCATCAAGAAAAGTGTAGAATTCAATCGTGTTTATACAAATCCTTTCTACCTGTTATGTTTACTTATGAACTGAACCCTTTCCAACATACAACACATTTGCAGCAGACGACTTTGAAAACATCTGGGCAAGATTATGTTATATCTTTTTAAGGGAAATTTTCATGTGGCAAAAGGAGAAATTGTTGGTTTTGAGCAATTTCTTCTTTTGTCACAATGTTTTCAAAAGCCGGCGTTTAAAAAAGAACGATGTTAAGGCTACAACCAGATAATAAAAAAGATACGTTTGTAAATTTCAAGAAATATTTACCTTTTTTCGCTATATGTAGTCCTACTGGATTGTCTTCGAGCAACCTTTCTGTATTTATCCGTTTGTTCAAACTATCACTATGAATTTGAAGTGATGTGATTTTAAATGACCCACTTTGATTACAGTTTGATTCTCTTATCAGCATACATGGCTATGCAAGTCAGATAAATCGACGCTGGGTACATGGTATAATAAATTGTCGTGTCCAAAGACACTTTCCGAGTTTAGCCGAAACCACACGGAAATCAACAACGGATAGAGTCGCAAATCAACGATCATAGTGTTACAACTCGATCCAACATCGGGTCACATTTTTCGCTATTCCCGTCCATTTCAAACAAATATGATCTATTGGGGCTGTTTCGATTATTAGTTAAAAGTTTATTTATTTATTTATTAATTTGTATGGTGCTTAATGACGGTATCAACAATTTCTCAGTTATATCACGGCGTTGCCTGGGTAGTTCACCAGTACTACTGGTTCATATATCCTGACACCAGCGACACCCGACCGTGGATCGAACCCAAGGCCTCCCGCCGCCGAGTTGTTAAAAGTGAACTAAGAATGACGGTATGACATAACCGAAAACAGATTGTATACCTATATTGTGTTTTTATATATGAATGACGTCCGGTCAATCGAGTTTACCACATCAATTTATTGTAACAATTGTGCGGCGAGCTACCGGAAAATGATTTCAAAAGTAATCTGCTGCAGAGGCGTCAGAAACCGTCTGCGAATCGAAAAGAGTTTAGTTTTGTATGAATTAACAATACTAGTATTCCTAGTGACAAGGTGTTTATTTGTAACGTTGATTTGTGTAAATGGTAGGGTTATTGACCCTAATTTGTTCAACTTAACCCTTCCCCAAATACAACAGTTGAAATCTGCAGCAGACGTTTTGTTGATAACATTCTCAACATAATGAGCAATTTCTACTTTTGCCACAATGTTTCCTCTCTTTTCAATAATTATACTTTCATATACATATATGTATATATATATATATAGAGAGAGAGAGAGAGAGAGAGAGAGAGAGATGTTTACACTTTTGTCGAGATATTTTCAGATTCGTCTGTTTCAGATGTATGGTATGTGGGAAAGGGTTAAGGAATGCTTGGTGAACTTATGGCGAGAAAAAGAAAAAAACACTCGGGAAGACATAGTTATGTGAATTGACACAGTGAATAACCGAATATTGTTGAAAACATCTGAAAACACCGAACAATCTTATGAGAAAACACGACGCTTCTGATCACAATTGCTTTGTTAAAACATAAGCTGATGCTTATTATGTCCTATATGAATATACATGGTGTATCCATTTGTTTGAAGCTTATTATTTCATAATTATAAGTACACGTACCTGGTAATACATTGGCTGATGCTCATTATTCTTTAACTGAGGGGTACTTTGATAAATCCAACCTTAACATAAGTATCACAAATGTTACGGATCCAAATGGATACTGCTTTACAGAAATTTTGAAAGATTCCATGATTGATAAACAAACAGTGCAGAGCCAGATCTCACTGTCTGGATGTGCTGGCTGATCTAGGTCTACAGTGCCTCAGGATTGGTTCTCGCAGAGCGCGGCTCAATTATGAATACAACATTAATCCATTTGAGTCTGGGTTATTATCCCTTACTATTACAAAATTAATCCATTGACCAATGCATAGTTTGACTTCAAAATTGTATTATTCCTAGTAACATTTACAATATAAATCCATAAGCTTATTATTCCTTGTAACATTTTTAATATTAATCCATTACCTTACATTTACAATATTTATTCATTAGTTTGTTATTCCTTGTAACATTTACAATATAAATCCATTAGCTTATTATTCCTTGTTACATTTACAATATAAATCCATAAGCTTATTATTCCTTGTAAAATTTACAATATAAATCCATTAGCTTATTATTCCTTGTTACATTTACAATATAAATCCATTAGCTTATTATTCCTTGTAACATTTACAATATTAATCCATAAGCTTATTATTCATGTAACATTTACAATATAAATCCATAAGCTTATTATTCCTTGTAACATTTACAAGATTAATCCATTAGCTTATTTTTTCTAATATGAATACACAATGTATTTCCTTGTACTATGTATATGGTTTATAATTCCTTATACTATTTACAACATTCATCCATTGCATAATGCTTGTTATTCCTTATAATAAATCCTTATTGCAATAACATGATTAATTCATTGCTTTGTGCTCAAGTATACCTAATATGAATGTAATTATCGGCTGCATATATTTAAAAATGACAATAAGATAGTAGCATATTTCCATTCTTTTCATTCAGTTCTTTGGGGAAAGCATTATGCATTATCCATCGTGTCAGGATAATCATACAGAAGTACTGGTGATTGATCTAGGAAACTATGTGATATGACTTAAATGTTGTTGAAAACGACATAAGACTGTGTTTTCCACAATGAATCTTATTTTGATAGATAGTGCCGCAATAATGAATAAAATAACAGTTAATCACTTATTTTCTTCAACCGTGTACTAATATTGAAGTGTACTAACATTGAACGCTATTTATTCTGTTATTGTGTATATATACATGTAATGAAAAGGGATATTTTCTATACTATTAAAACAAGGATAAAACATTAACAGTCTGTTTTGTGTGTCGAAAATTCAGTTCGTTGCAGCAGTCAAAGCTTGACTTAAATTATTTCCACTGTTTACCTTTTCCTATGTCCAACTTTGACACATAGCCAGCAGACGCTTTTTGTCACAATATTTTCAGCTGGGTAAATTCTTATATTTCATTCAAAGAGATTTTTCCGATTTTTTTTACTTTCGAAGACGTTTCTTCCACATTTGTTGGACGTCGGAAAATTTAATGCGTTATGCAGCAGACGGCTTTTGAGAAGGAGCAGCCTCTTACTTTAACGAAAATAGATTCAAAGACGTTCCTATATGTAACACATGATGACAGCTGAAGCAGATGACTTTTAAAACTTCTGGAAAAATGTTGAAAATCTGGATAAATGAAAGTGTAATTAATGAAAAGATCCGAAATATTTCCTTATTTTCTACAATGTTTGAATTAATCATCTGCTGCATATGCGTCAAGGAATCTGCCATGGCCTAGTGGTTAGCGTTAGGGATTTGGAAACCAAGTCGCGGCGCTGTGGTCATGATGGAGTGCTCTTGGGCAAGGCATATTTCCTAGCCAAGTACTGGTTTGTTCACCCAGGGATCATGAATAAGTGAACTGTCACCGTGATATAACTGAAACAATGTTGAAAACGGCGTAAAACTCCTTCTTAACAAAAGCAGATGCGTCAAACTGCGTTTGCAAATGGGAAACAGGCTTCCTAGTCCAGTCAAATACATATAATTGAGTATGTGAACACAAGGGTATGTAATGGACAGACAGATATGTCATTTTAAACATGTCATGCGAAAACAACCTTCGACACTTTACGACCAGCGAAGTTCCAGATCAGCCTGCGCAGTCTGAACAGAATCCTCCCCGTTCGCAATATAGTGGTACAATCTTCTTGGCAGTCTCAGAAGAACGATAATGAACAGCAATCAATAACACAGAATACAATTTGATCGTAAGTAAAAATTAATTTCAAAGTTTCCGAATGTAGGTTTGCCGCATCTGTTATCCCTAACCCTGTAATCCGGGAACGTCAGTTGTAATCTGTAACACAATGGACGACGCCGGTATGAAAAAACAGGTCTTATTGCATATTCATTTTGGCGTCATATAAAGTATTATATGAGTGAAGTCGATGGCGATTTTGTTCTAATTATTCTGTAGATGTAGCAATGTATGTCTATGACTTATTAAAGTCGAGACAGACTGTGATTTCAATTGATGGCGAGACTGTTCCTATGTACAGCCTGGTCAATAGTCTCCCCTTTTTGAAGATGCGATAAGACCCATTCTGTTCGCCTTATGTTGGTCACTTGTTAGAAAAAGAAGGATCTTGTTAGAATATCCAAATCAATTATGAAGATCTTGACGTACTATAGGTGGCATGTACGACTACCAGCCGTGATGCCCAAGAAACTCTCGAACAAAGTACTAATTTACGCCAATAAACAATTATACTGAATCTTTATCGTATTTAAAGTGTTTTTTTGTTTAATCATATATGCTTACATATACAGGCATACACTCGTTTACAAAGTTCTGTCAGAACACTATCACTACCATTTATTATATTGTCAATTGTTTTGCACGGTAGCCTATGGATTTGTTTTATAGCTTATGAGTTAACTGTGGCATTAAAGAATTTCCCGAAGGTGATATATTCTCGAATTAAACTTTTGTCAACATCGATAATATTCAGAAATCCATGTTCTTCCGCTGGGAAAAACGAATGTTCGACTTCGACTCCTACTCGCCTCAACCTTTCTGCAGCGATAAATCCATCGTCACGCAGCACGTCGAATTCGGCATTCATAATGTAAGTTTTAGGTAATTTTGCCAACTCCTCGTCGGACGCCATTAACGGTGAAAACAGCGGATTTAATACCACCTTTTCTATCTTTTCCCGTAATTCCGACGGAACTTCTTCTTTTGGCGTGAAATCCTTGCCTCGAATGGTTTCTTGGTATCGTTCAGGCAGGTACTTTGAACTAACTCTTTCGGCATACTTGGATTCCCTAACCTTTTTCGACAGATGTATGTTTTTATGGAAAATATCAAAGTAATCCAGATTACCAAATGCATACAGAATCCAATAGTGGATCATGGTTTTTTTGTTGCAGAACCCCGGTCCTTTCTGGTATTGCACATAACAAGGTAGATAGAAATCAAACGTCTGGAGGGCTGGGTAATCCAGTGACATAAACTTGACCTTTGGTACTTCCGGGTCATCTTCTTTGGCGAGGGCAAGTGTGGCAGCCATAGCCAAATTTCCACCGGCACTGTCACCTACAATAGGATATCATGATAAAACAATCTGTCTATAGAAATACTTCACACATCATATTTTGACGTCGTTGTCAACGCATATCATGGCGACCAGTTCACCTAACACGTGCTTCCCGGCTTTCTTGTTCGCCTACACCACACAACATTCTTCCAAGATAATTGACCATCTTCCCATGAAAACCAGGGGCGTAGCTTGGCAAATAAATCAATGTGTAGGCCGTCTCGTGAGAAAATCAACATTGTGGACTCTGCGTAAAATATCGACCGGATCAGCCTAGGCATGCCACACAGGCGTACCGGGATATACACTTTTCGCCTCCTGTGGATTTTCTGTCTCAGGAATCACTACTCTATCTATCCCCCTTAGACGGAATGTGTCGGTCGGATCAGTCTGCGCGGACAGCGCAGGCTGATCTGGTCGATGCATTACGCAGATGTGTATCGCCGCAGCTGCATTTTGGGGCTATGCCCCAGAAAACTGTTGAGCCCATTGGTGAAATACGAATGACGCTAGTCATTATAAGTTATTGGTTTTGTTACTGACCCACTACGGAAATAAAGGGGGTCTGTAGGATTAATAGGGGGCGAGGCGATAGCCGAGTCCCCCTATTCATCCAACAGACCCCCTATATTTCCGTAGTGGGTCAGTAACACACCCAATAATGTATTTATTTCGTCGACCACTTTAAACTGAACTATACTGTAACTTGTTGATATGTGTTGGTAGCATAATATGACGTCATGAGTAAAAGATCTATCAATATTGATTATTAAAGAATTGGAATAGATATAATATTTTAAAAAATACACCACTTCAACATAAACACATTTATTTCAATTCATTTCATTTCTTTCTGGGTAACTGGTAACATTTGAGAGCCACTTTACGAAACCAACATTTGAACTGACTTTTTTTACTTTACTCACCCCTTATGGTATTTACTCACCCCCTATAGAACTATAGGGGGTCTGCACGTGAGACGCTTTAACCAATGAAATTGCTAGAATTTCGTGGGAGGCGAAATAAAAGGACTTATTAATCACCGGCAAGAACGCATGCTCGACCTGGTGTTCGACAGATCAAGCAAGGCTATACACATATGGCATTATCAATTCATTGGATCATTATTTTGGTGGCTCATCACATTATTAACCAATCTGTCTTTATCAGGCAGTGTATATTTAGACGTTGCCTACTATATATCAGCCACGCCTTGTAATTTTCGGTCTTATTGTCTTTCCGGTTTAGTACCGTTGAATGTTACATTGTTGCAGAACTGGTACTGCTACACTTCTCCTTGTTTGGCAGAATATGCATTTTGGTTTATGTCATACACAGGCGGACAATCAAGACAAGTACAACCCGAATTTTCACTTTTCGCAGTTACAATAATATCCCGAATCGCCAGACGTGGGACATGTGTCATATATGAGCCGTTCCGCGAGAAAACCAACATGCGTTAAGTATCAACCCGGATCTCCCTAAGCATGCGGCGTAGGCTAACCTGGACAGACACTATTCGCCTCCTGTGGATTTTCTGTTTCAGGAATCATTACTCTATACCTCTATTCCCCTGAGACGGAATGTGTCGGTCCGGATTAGCCCACGCGGAATGCGCAGGCTGATCTGGGTTGATATATTACGCAAAGTCCATAATGTTGGTTTTCTCGTGGAATGGCTCGTATTATCTCCATTATGAGAACGTTTCTCAATTATATCTGTATGCATTCAATCGGAGATGTGTTCGAATTAGTAAGTACACACAGAGTTTTGGGGAGATATACAATGCTTCAATCAAAAACATGCACATTAATGCTAAACAATCATTTTATGTTCGCATTCAATATTTAAGAGATTATTTTACAAAGGAGGTTGAAATAAATACTAGAATGTCAGATTATTGGAATGGAAAATGTGTGTAAGCAGTTCTCATTCTGCACCCAGATAAGAATTTCAAGTTAAAGACTATATTTAGGTTAAATGATGATTGTAAGCCAAGCGTAATCACTGAATACTAATCTACCGAAGATGTCAATCGGACCAGAGACCTTAAATAACATCTGATGAGACCTACCTTTTATACCAATGTTATTCTTGTCAACACCATAATCTGCTGCGTTCTTCAGGAAATATCTCGTAACTTTGAGACAGTCTTCAATGGCGGCAGGAAATACGTGTTCGGGGGCCTTTCTGTAACTGATGAAATATAGATAATATAGGACATTACTTTTTCTGAGTTGCGACAACAAGATTACCGAACGAGAACAACAATTTTCTACTTGGGATCGACCCAAGTATATTGTATAGCAACCATATAAACGAGTATTACTGTAGGACAAATCACCACGGCCAGTTGCGATTCAGATCACTCCGGTTTGCCGTACAGTCTCGTCTGACCGCACTGGCCACATAAGTGTTCAAGAAACTATTATCCAATCACATGTGGTATATAACCATTACTTGTATCTTGTCATACAACTTAAGGTTGGCTCTTCTATTAAACTGATCTTACATACAGGCTGCCGAAAAAATGTGGCCAAAAACGGAACCCTTGTAAAGTTGGTATTTCATGATATATTGTCAGATGAGTGTATTCGTCTAATTTAATATTATTTAAAAAATATTTCCCTGTTAATTCCATTCCAACATTCAACAAATCGGCAGCAGACGACTCTGAAAATGTGAAGGCAAAGTATGGGACATGTCTAGAAATAAAAGTATTTTTATTTATTGAATGACGTTGACAACATTTTAGCTCAAAGAAGAAACTTTTTTTGTGATCAATTTCTCATATATAACCCACTACGGAAGAATAGTAAACGTGTTTAATACATGAATTTTGTAGTAGGAATTGAAATCGCATTGACTATAAACAGTTAAGAGGACTGAAACCTAAAACATACTCAAACTTTTCCATCTTTCTTATAATAATAAGACAATAATACCCAATATCCTCACCCCCGGAATTCAAGAGAGAAAATCAAGTTTTCAACTTGAATCAAAAACTGCATTAACTCTACAATAATTGCCTTTTGTTTTATACCTGTATGGAAATAAAACACATTGATACATTTTCCATTGTCTGCTACATTCAGTGACTGTATATCTAACGTACGAGGACCTAAAGTCGCCAAGGGCCTGTAAGATAGATTTGTGACATCAGAGCAAGCCGGGAACCAAACGTACAAAACCTTCATGTACATCGTAGCGAATACAGGAAACACTGTCGAGTTAAGGTTCTCGTATAGTACATACTTACTTGACTGATACGACGACAGCCTGGGTTTGTCGAACCAGCTCCCGGATGACCGGCGCATAGGCTTCTGTTGGATAAAAGAAGCATGGCCTTAGGGTCCCCCATTCAAGAACACGTTTCAAGCTACGCTGTTACCCCGATCGGAACCATTCGTACGTGAGGAAACCCAATTTATTAAACCCTCTCCCGCATACAGACGCCTTCTGACGTCTCTGCAGCAGACGACTTTTGAAACCATTGTTGCAAAAAGAGAAATTGCTCATGCTGAGCAATCTTTCCTTTTATCACAATGCGTTCAATTTTATTTAATAGTTGTACTTTAATTTATGAAGAGTTTTCATGAGTTTGATTAAATGTTTTCGATATCGTTTGCTGCAGTATTGTTGTATGTCGGAAAGAGTAAAGACATCAGACAACGCTCATGAATATATTAAACATATGGGTAGCCAATTGGTATCCGATTATGCTATGCGAGTATACAGAGTCTTCGATATGTTCATTCAACTATTTACAACCTAAATAGATATCTATTTACAAGTACAATATGTTCATTTACACATTAAATATGTTTGTTTACATTAAAAATATAAAAGAAATATGTATTTACAAGTCAAAAGTGTTTACCATCAAGTACAGTATGTTCCTTTACAGGTTAAATATGTTTATTACAAGTTAAATATGTTCTAGGGCATATTATACAGGGCGTTACGGGATAGATCCCAACTCGCAGCGGTCATGATTGAGTTCTCTTCGGCAATGCACATGTCCTAGTCTAGTACTGGTTTGTTAACCAAGGCATTCATGAAAAGAAGGTGAACTATGGCCGTGATGTTACTCAAATAATGTTGAAAATTGCGTGAAAACATACAAACAAACAGACAAACTAGAACAGCGCCCTTGTTTACCTGGTGAGAGAAGCACCCAGCCTCCTCCGTGGTAATGTACAATACCTGGTCTTAATTCAGAGTCATTTGACACCGCAGGTTTAACAATTAATACCTCAATACCTTCTATCGTTGATGTGTATTCCTGTAATGAAATCAAGGAGGCAATGGATAGTACAGATTGTATTACGCGTCCCCTGCACTCGGGAGACAGATACACGTGGTTCTTTCGTGAACGTGTGTACGGTTGTTTATATAGAGAGACTTGGCAAAACGAACATTCGTGAAGGTACCGTGCCTACCTATATTTCGAGTGCAGTGAACCGAGTGATGACCTCCGAAAGCCCAGAAAATCAATTTTCACTATAATTCAACCAAACGCTAATTGTATACATGTATATATATATATATATATATATATATATATATAGGCATATACTACGCATCAGGACGTGGCTGCAATTTTAACCTATTAGACTTCTAGAATGAATATCGATGAATACGACAGGATCATGCATCAAAGGTCATTGTAGATCTATATAAAATCTGAGTTGTCAACAGTGACTTTAATGTGAGGTGTCCACATAACACAATTTCAAGTTTTGTCTGGAATATATTTATCCTTAGCCAGTTATAGCACTGCAGTGTCAAAACTGTCACATCAAAACTCGTACGTATTAAACACCAATGTTTGACTGGAATATTGTTATCCTCTGCCAAACATAACCCTGTTATGGCTACTGCAGATCAAAAGTCGAATCAAACGCGAAGTTTTGACTAGATTACTTTTATTATTGGCCAAATATAACCATGTAGTGGCATTACTGCCACATCAAAAATCGTATAAAACACAAACGTTTGACTGGAATATTGATATCCTCTGCCAAACAAAACCCTCTTATGGCTACTGCAGATCGAAGTCGTATCTAACGTCAAGTGTTGACTGGAATAAATTTATTCTTGGGCAATTACAGCCATGTAATGGCATTACCGCCACATTACAAATCGTATAAAACACCAACGTTTGACTGGAATAATGTTATCTACTGCCAAATATAACCATGTTTTGGGTACTGTCACATCTAACGCCAAGTTTTGACAAGAATACTTTTATTCTTGGCCAATTATAGCCATGTAGTGGTATTATTGCCACATCAAAAATCGTATAAAACAACAACGTTTGACTGGAATAATGTTATTCTTTGCCAATTAAAGCCACATCAAAGTAATACTGCCACATCAAAAAAAGCTTAAACGACACTGACCTCTATATCATCTGTTTTTGGATTGATAGTCGATACAAGGGCAAACATTTTACGCATGATGTTTACTTTGGAAAAGCCAAGCTTGCTTCCCACATCGCTCTGAAACAAACAGCAACGGTTATATTGTTAAAAGGTCCAAATCTAAGCTATCGCTGACTGTGTTATATGATCAATTCAAAACAATGAGGTAATTGACATTATCATGTAATCCTCCTATTACAGTTCAATGTACAATACTGTTATCATGCCGTTTTCAACATTATTACAGTTACACCACGGCGACCAGTTCATCTTACCATAATATAATGTGTTCTGGCTTTCGGGAACCAATACGCAGAACCAATACGCATAACCTCTACAATTGAAAGGTAAATCATTGACTATAAATGAAAACATTGTGGCGTAGGGAAAACATGGTTCGTTTTCAACAATTTCTCATTTTGCCACATTGGTTTCTAATGTCGTCT
This sequence comes from Serripes groenlandicus, assembly GCA_031761405.1. Taxonomy (NCBI): domain Eukaryota; kingdom Metazoa; phylum Mollusca; class Bivalvia; order Cardiida; family Cardiidae; genus Serripes; species Serripes groenlandicus. The sequence goes on along the minus strand of JASEVX010000008.1, from coordinate 38,859,065 downwards.
GCAGTAGATGCACCAGAAAGCGTGTGAATGTGGTTAGGATTAACCGACTTTATTTAAACCAGATTATGATGTTCGTGTCTCATCTTACTCTACCTTTACGGTCATCTTATATGAGTCATGACAAGCCAATATGTCTCTTGCTGCAATATGCGAACAGCGATCTTTAACATTTATGTCAAATTCTTACACAAAATGTAATTATAATTTCGTTAAGCCTTCAAAACTTTATGTAAAGCAGTTATAGATGTGCTATGTACAATACATGTTGTGGCTTCGTGCGGCATATATTTGTAAAGTAACCAGGAATAACCATTCACTTACCGTAAATGTTATTACTTTGATAGCCAGTCCAAACGCTACCTTGACACCGTGGTTACTGGCGGAGTCCGGGAACACTGGGATGTTGATATAAGCAACAAGGACACCCAATGTGACTACACCAACAGCACCTAGTATAAGACTATTGAACAACCCCATAGTGCCTGCTCTACCTAAAGACAAAATGCAACATTATTTTTATTATTGTAATATTCCATTATAACAAAATCCCTAGGGAAGATAAAACATGTGAAATGAGCAACTTGAATGTTGTCGACAATGAATATCATTATATCATGTCATTAATGCTATCTGTACTCTATGTAATAAATTACAAATAATTATAACATTTCACTGATGTTATCTTTACTGTATGTAATAAATTACGAATAATTATAACATGTCACGGATGCTATCTGTACTGTATGTAATGAATTACGAATCATTACAACATGTCACTGATGATATCTGTACTGTATGTAATGAATTACGAATCATTATAACATGTCACTGATGCTATCTGTACTGTATGTAATGAATTATGATTCATTATAACATGTCACTGATGCTATCTGTACTGTATGTAATGAATTATGTATCATTATAATATGTCACTGATGCTATCTGTACCGTATGTAATGAATTACGAATTATTATAACATGATATTAATGCTATCTGTACTGTATGTAATCAATTACGAATCATTATAACATGTCATTAATGCTATCTGTACTGTATGTAACGAATTACCAATCATTATAACATGTCACTTATGCTATCTGTACTGTATGTAATGAATTACGAATCATTATAACATGATATTAATGCTATCTGTACTGTATGTAATGAATTACGAATCATTATAACATGATATTAATGCTATCTGTACTGTATGTAATGAATTACGAATCATTATAACATGTCACTGATGCTATCTGTACTGTATGTAATGAATTAAGAATCATTATAACATGTCATTAATGCTATCTGTACTGTATGTAATGAATTATGAATCATTATAACATGTCACTGATGCTATCTGTACTGTATGTAATGAATTACGAATCATTATAACATGTCAATTATGCTATCTGTACTGTATGTAATGAATTATGAATCATTATAACATGTCACTGATGCTATCTGTACTGTATGTAATGAATTACGAATGCTTATTATGTATATATTGCAACAACATGAAACATGTTAACTCTTTCGCTGCCAAAGGCAATGAAAGGATTTTGCAAACAATGCAGATTCAGGTGAGACAGCTCGTAACGAGCAGTCTCTCCTGAAATCTGCATTGTTTGCCACTTAGACATTACAGTTTTACCAAATTTCCTGTTGGAAGAAAAATGGAGTGGTCTAATTTTTAAATTGGAAGAGTCAACTTTGTGAAATTCGGCAATGAAAGAGTTAAGCAAAACTAGAACTACTATGTCAATGAATACATATGAGCCGTCCCGCGAGAAAACCAACATTATGGCCTCTTCGTAATGTATCGACACAGATCAGCATGCGCAGTCCGCGCAGACTCATCCGGGCCGACACATTCCGTCTCAGGGGAAAAGAGGTATAGAGTAATGAAATCCACAGGAAGCGAAAAGTTAGCCTGCGCGGCATGCTTAGGCTGAACCGGGTCGATGCTTTACACAGAGACCACAATGTTGGTTTTCTCGCGGGACGGCTCATATGTGCATACAGGTGCGTGTTTGCTGAATCGTTGTTATGGCAATGGTAAAATATGGCATGTAGGATTTGGCCCATACAATTTTGAACAAGAATTGAAAACCTTGTGATGACAAATATGGAGAAATTTTAACTCTTCCCCGAGATGTTTTCAAAGTCGTCTGCATCAGGAAAAGTGCAAAATTCAATCGTTTTATTGGTAGACTTGCGCATGCGCAGAGGCTGCCATAGTCATAGTGAGTTTGAAGTCACGTGATGTATATGCCCTTCACCACCAACAATTAAGTGCAATTTTTTGTTTGACTAATTTACGAATGCTCACAAAAGCAAACATAGAGTAACGAAAAAAAATCCGATTATTCAAGCTTATAATAGAAAATAACAAGTCTTGTAAGTGTAAATATCATAAAAAGTGTACACAATTATTTAGATATCACTACGCCAATATAGCACTGCACCGCGCAATTACCCTTTGTAAATTGTAACCCTTTTTTCCCTCTCGGCAGAGATGTAAACATCCACTCGCCCGCTAGCATAAGCGAGTGGAATGAAGGATCGGCTAGTACGAAATTCTAGGCGCTAGTCCATACATATTCGTTCATGTCCTTATTCATAAAGATAGTATGCATTGCTAAGCCTTTTCTTTCTCTTTCTCTCAGTCCATCTATTCCTTCGACAACGATTAACGATGACGTTTGCATTTTGGATAGGTGCTTTCGACAAGGTCCGCGTCTAAAGAAACAAATTTCATCAAATGATTTGAGCGCTTTAAATCACTTGTTTATAAAGCGTTTAGAACACTTTGATTATAATAGGCAGAACGAATAACGAATAAATCTTGCAAGAAGTCAATCATTTCTTTCGGCCAAAATCAGGTAAATGACCCGCGGATATTGGTTGTTACAACATAACTGATTCATCCTTTTATTCTAAATTTGTATTACACAGTTCAAAATTAGATTTTGACAGTTTGTTCGTTATGATTTTGACGCGATTCAAGATTTTGACGCGATTATTTCGTTCATAGAGTTGATTACTAACAGATGACTAAGTTGATGATGGAAAGAACATTAACAAGTTAAGTTAAGCTAAAACATACACAGGCAGGCGAGTGTTTTATTAGGATAAGTGCAACACTCAATTCCCAATCCTGCTTGCCCTTTAACAAATCACAACCCACCCCACAATATAAAAACTCTGCAGCAGACGAATTAAAAAAAATCTGAGCAAAGATACAGAAAATCACATTTATTGGAAGTGTAATCATTGAATATAGTTGAAAACATTGTTGCAAAAGGAGAAAGCTTGTTATGAGCAATTTCTTCTTCTGCATCAATGTTTTCAAAAGTCGTCGGCTGCAATTACGTATGCAAGTGGGAAAGGTTTAAATAAGAAACACTTTTTCAAATGATAGTCAGTTGGCTATTCTAGTATATAATGTCCGTCTTAAATAATAATGACAAAACTTTCAAAAAACAAGAAAATGATTTTTTACAATTTAATTGAAAACATATTTAATAAAAGTTGGGAAAGTTGTCCCTTTCCGTGCTTTTTTTATGAGAGTTCAAATCACAAGCAAAACTTATGGGACAGAGTTGACAAATAACACATTGACACAATTTCAGATTTAGGCTTTGTTTCTGTCAAATTGCTGAAGAAGACAACACTGAGACACACATTTTGATTAAAAGTTTATTTAAAAAAAAGAATAATTTTATTTATGATAAACAACATTACAATGATGGTGTAGAAAATACATGTCAACAATACATTTTTCAATTTGTACATTCATTGCACAGACCAAATCTTAGCAAGTTTGAAATTATGGACCTCTCAGCACATTTTTTTCTCAATTCATTACTTCTTGGCAGGATTTTACTGCTAAAATTGATGATTTTTTTTTTATTTTTGGCCGGATTGCTCTAGCAATTCCGGTCTATAGATTGGCGATGTCTGTCTCTCCGTCTGTCTGTTCGTCAACATTTTGGTTAAAGTTTCAGGTTGAGGCAAAATCTCAGCACTGGAAAGGGTTACACACTTGAAACTTTGCCTGAAGGTAACCGGTAAAATAAATATTCATATATGCACTTCTGTATCTCTTCTTAAACGATCGCAATTCTACCTTCAGTACTTTGTACTTTGATACAAATCCCTTCTACCTGTAATGTTTACTAATGAACTTAACCCTTTCCCACGAACAACAAATTTGCAGCAGACGACTTTGAAAATAAGATTAAGTTATATCCTTTTAAGGGAAAGTTTATTCATCAAAAGGAGTTGAAAACATTGTGGCAAAAGGGAAAATTGCTCGTTTTGAGCAATATCTTCTTTTGTCACAATTTTTTCAAAGCCGTCTTCTGCAGAGGCGTTTAAAAAAGAACGATGTAAAGGCTACAACCAGATAATAAAAAAGGTGAGTTTGTAAATTTCAAAATATATTTACCTTTTTTCACTATATGTAGTCCTACTGGATTGCCTTCGAACAACCTTTAGATGTATTTATCCGTTTGTTCAAACTATCACTATGAATTTGAGGTGTTGCGATTTTAAATGACCCATTTTGATAACAGTTTGATTCTCTTATCAGCATACATGGCTATACAAGTCAGATAAATCGACGCTGGGTACATGGTATGATAAATGTTCGGGTCCAAAGACCGCTTCTTTCCGAGTTTAGCCGAAACGTCACGGAAATCAACAACGGATAGAGTCGTAAATCAACGATCATAGTGTTACAACTCGATCCAACATCGGATCCCATTTTTCGCTATTCCAGTCAATTTTAAACAAATATGATCTATTGGGGCTGTTTCGATTATTAGTTCAAAGTTTAATTATTTATTTGTTAATTTGTATGGTGCTTAACAACGCTTTCAACAATTTCTCAGTTATATCACGGCGTTGCCTGGGTAGTTCACCAGTACTACTGGTCCATATATCCTGACACCAGCGACACCCGACCGTAGATCGAACCCAAGGCCTCCCGCACCCGAGTTGTTAAAAGTGAACTATAAATAACGGTATAACATAACCGAAAACAGATTGTATATACCTATAGTGTGTATTTATACATGACTGACGTCCGGTCAATCGAGTTATTTGGTACAATTGTGCGGAGTGCTACCCGAAAACCAACCTTAGGGTGTTCCGCCAATTCAGAAAGCTGACCCAGTCAGATGAAGTGTAGATTGGTTACCTCCCCTTATATCACGCTATCGCAAACTATTGGAAATCAAGTATAACAAGGAACCAGTTAAACGCAAAAGTGTCTATGCCGTGATCTTAGCTGTGGTCAGACAATGGTAGCTTTCTCTACAATATTACAGTCAATGATAGATAAATACATGTACAGCTTAATGTGTGTAACGAATGTTGCATTTATTTGTAAAGGATACGTCGTGAAAAAGTTGTTCACCCTTTCTCACATACAACATACACCCGAGTTGTTAAAAGTGAACTATAAATAACAGTATAACATAACCGAAAACAGATTGTATACCTATATTGTGTATATATACATTAACCCTTTCCCACATACAAAAATCTGCAGCAGAAGACTTTGAAATCATAAAGTCAAAACTATAGAAAATCTCTATAAATGAGAGTATCATCATTGAATAGAGTTATAATCATTGTGGCAAATGGAGAAATTGGTCATAGTGAGCAAGTTCTCCATTTGCCACAATTATTTCAAAAGTCGTCTGCTGCAGAGGCGTCAGAAACCGTCTGCGAATCGGAAAGAGTTTAGTTTTGTATGAATTAACAATACTAGTATTCCTAGTGACAAGGTGTTTATTTGTAACGTTGATTTGTATAAATGGTAGGGTTATTGACCCTTTATCATATACAACTATAAAGTTAATTTGTTCAACTTAACCCTTCCCCAAATACAACCGTTGAAATCTGCAGCAGACGTTTTGTTGATAACATTCTCAACATAATGAGCAATTTCTCCTTTTGCCACAATGTTTTCCTCTCTTTTCAATAATTATACTTTCATATGCATATGTATATATAGAGAGAGATATTTACACTTTTATCCAGATATTTTCAGATTCGTCTGTTTCAGATGTGTGGTATGTGGGAAAGGGTTAAAGAATGCTTCGTGAACTTATGGCAAGAAAAAAGATAAAACACTCGGGAAGACATAGTTATATGAATTGGCACAGTGAATAACCGAATATTGTTGAAAACATCTGAAAACACCGAACAATCTTATGAGAAAATACCACGCTTACAGGCCATAGCAGTGTTTGAATAAAACTTTGATATATGTAAATATGATCTTTATTAGCCAGTTACCTATTATCATATTGAAATAGTTTCATGATTTTGAAATCCTCCGAGAAGAAAGTATTATATACATGGTTAAGTGGAATCAAACGTGTGATACATGATCGAATGATCGAAATCATGGTGGGAAAGGGAGGCAGTTATTTTAACTTTTGTTTTCCCTAACCGTTTCAAGAGTTCCAAGCCTCGTATACTACTAATATATCAAAAGGATTCCCATTTCGTCTCTAACTGGGAAAGGGTTAAACACGCTCAATCTTTCTTGTAACTTTATTGATATAACAATTAAAGGTCTTTAGATAATCCTGAACGATAATATACACCCTTTCCCCGTTTATATCAATACTGCTGCAGACGACTTTGACAACGTCTATGCCAAAGTAGGAGAAATCTCGGTAATTGAAAGGATTCTATTTTAATAAAGTTGAAAACATTTCGACAAAAGGGGAAATTGCTCATTATGAGCACTTTCTCCTTTAGTCACAATATGTTTAGAAGTCGTCTGCAGCAGATGTGTCAATATTTTTATTTTCATTACATGTTTTAAAATATTGAAGAAAAAGTTTGTGTGGTAATAGTCTTTCTCTTATTACAAACCTTGTGGACTCTGCGATAAGTATCGACCCAGATCAGCCTAAGCATGCCGCGCAGGTTAACCCGGCTAGACACGTTTCGCCTCCTGTGGATTTTCTGTTTCAGGAATCATTACTCTATACCTCTATCTCCATGAGACGGAATGTGTCGGCCCGGATCAGTCTGCGCGGACTGCGCAGGCTGATCTGGGTCGATACATTACGCAGAGGCCATAATGTTGGTTTTCTCGCGGGACGGCTCATATGTAGACTCAATTTGACACATCTGCAGCAGACGACGTTTGAAAGTATTCTGCGACAGGGATAACATAGTTTATAATGAGCATTTTCTCCTTTTGCCACAATGTTTTCAACTCTATTAATTATTTTACCATTATTTACATATACATTTTCACCATTAAGTCATCTGCTTTGAAAACATCAAAGGGAAACAAAATAAAGCTTTACAAGTACATTTTATATGGAATGGTATACATTATGGGGGTAGGGGGTGGGTGGGGCGGGAGGGAACATGATGTTTTACAAGTGCTCTACTGCAAGGCGTCATCTGCCGTATATATGAGGGAAAATAATAGTTTGAAGAAGTCCAAAAGTAAACAAAGACTGAGTAAAAGCTTTCGTTTGTCAACTTTCATGTATTAAGTTCACCTTTTGCACTTCGAAGGAAACGACATGATTGTTTGACAAATTTATATAACTTTTGTGGCGTTTGTGTTACATGATTTTATATTTGTACAAACAGAAAGAAAAAAAATAGCCGCGATATATCAGTTGGTAAGGGCGAAGATTATTGATCCAGGGGCATGATTTAGAATCCTGGCCCCGCCGTCAGTTAACATTGGGAATGGCCGTATCTAATGTTGTGAGAACTTGTGGCCAGACCCTTTTGCCTATAATAGTATATGATATACCTGTGCATTGTATAATGTTAAATACTTTTATATGGCAATAAAATATGTTTAAACTAGTTAACATTGTGACTAGCGTCTTGTGATAATGTAGGAATTTGAATACAACTTGAAACTATGATAATGTAGGAAGGTATACAGATCTATTCATGAGCACAATGGTTTGCGCCGAAACGAGAGATCCATGAAGCTATGTGAAGTTGTCATCGCCGTAATATAACTGAAGTACTGTAGACAACGGACTTAAACCCCAATCTCCAATCACTCAATTAACCCTTTCCCTCATACAATAATTCTGAAGCAGACGACTTTGATCATACTTTGTCAAAAAATAGAAAAGCTCTATAATAGAATGGATAACCTATGACTAAAATTTTGGCAAAAGGAGAAATTGCTCGTTTTGAGCAATTTCTTCTTTTGTCACTATGTTTTCAAAAAGCCGTCTGCTGCAGAGGCGTCAGAAAGCGTCTATATGAGGGAAAGGGTTAAATTGAATGTAAGTAGAATTGTATGTCCTCAATTACATGTCGAAAATATGAATACCTTATACAGATAAGATATAAATAAATATGCCTTGTGCGTTACAAAATCGTCATGATCGCAAATATATTACATACAGTGACGATTCGGGTTTGGCATAACTCAACTGCCTAAATTCGCGCGAGGCGTCCGTCTGCAGAACTTGATGTGTATCTGTAGACTCTTTAAACATTGGAAATATCTGCGGCAAAGACCAGCTGCAAATGTGTCGTATGTTGTAAAGAGTAAAAACGTCTACTTTCGTCCATATCAGGAATTGTCACGCTGTCCAATCTGTACATTTTGTGACAACTCGACTCGTTCTGTAATTGGTCAGTCAATTATTATGAAATCAAACCATTTAATTGCCTATTGTTAGACTCAAAGACATATATATATATATCGGCTTGGGAAAATCGCTTTTTGATATCGATTGAAAAATGGACTTTACTAGGTACCCGGACTGTGTCGTGTTTTTCTTTATCATACGAACATTTAAAAAGATATTATCGGAGATTAAAATTCCTAGCACTGTAGCAATTTGGGAAAAGGAGAATTACTTACAACGAAGAAAGCGCTCTGTATAATATACGATTTAATAACGTGGTATTTTTTCATTTTTTAATTAATTCGTGTGAACAGTTTGTTTAACACTTTCCCTCATATAGACGCTTTCTGACGCCTCTGAATCAGACGGCTTTTTGAAAACATAGTGACAAAAGAAGCAATTGCACAAAACGTGCAATTTCTCCCTTTGCCACAATGTTTTCCACTTTTAGTCATAGGTTATCCATTCAATTATGGAGATTTTCTACGTTTTGACAAAATACGTTCAAAGTCGTCTGCTGCAGAATTGTCGTATGAGGGAAAGGGTTAACACTTTCCCACATATGGACGCTTTCTCATGCCTGTGAAGCAGACGTCTTTTAAAAAAACATTGCTGTGAAAGGAAAATATGCTCTATTCAATAATTTAACTTTCGTTTTTAAAGATTTCCATAGTTTTGCATGGATGTTTTCAGAATCGTCTGCTGCATGTTTGTTGGATGTGGGAAAGGTTTATACAAGAGAAGGGAACTACTTCAGACGGTTAATTTTATTATACAAAGACTGTTAAAATATACACTGAATGGAAGAAATTAAATAATTAAATACCCAGCGTTATCGGTGAATCATATCAGGGGTTTTAATCAGTGTGATTTGAAATAGTTTTACATTCTTTGTAGGATAATTTTTTTTTAATTTTCTCTCGTCTTCTCTGTGAAGACTGGTTCTCACAATCTTGTTTCAGCGATGATTTTTAAAACGCGAATATCTATTTGATCTTCATCAGACTTTCCTATTTATGTTTTTCGAGCCTTTCCTACAAACAATAAATGTGTAGCAGATGATTTCGAAAACATTTAATCATAAACATGGAATTTCCATATAAAGAGAAAAACACTTATTGAAAATAGTTGAACACATTGTGGCAAAAGGAGAACTTGCTCATTATGACGACGTTTAAAGACGTTGTGACTGAAGGGGATTTTGCTCATAATGAGCAATTTATTTTACCGCAATATTTTCAATAATTATACTTTCATTTTTAGAGATTTAGATCTATACTAGTTTTGCATATATGTTTTCAAACTCGTCTGCTGCAGGTTTTGTTGTGTGCGGGAAAGGGTTAACATGATACTGGTGAATCGTCTTATTCCCATAATAGGACATGTCTCCAATGAAATAATTCCTGGAAAAATCGAGACGTTGTTCACAGGGACATCAATTTTGTCAAGAAAATACGTGTTTCGGGGATAATTTAGAAAACCAACATTGTGGAATCGGCGTAAAGTATCGATCCGGATCAACCTAAGCATGTCGCGCAGTCTAACCAGCACAATTTGTGTTCGCCTACTACGGATTTTCTGTTTCAGGTATCATTACTCTATACCTCTATCCCCCTGAGACGGAATGTGTTGATCCAGATTAGCCTGCGTGGTCTGCGCCGACTAATCTGGGTCGATACATTACGCAGAGTCAATAATGTTGGTTTTCTTGTGGAACGGCTCAAATAATCCACGAAGGATAAGATAAAAAAGACATAAAACTAAAACCTCAAAACGTGACCTTCAGTGGGGGTATATACCAGGATAATGCACAAAGTATTAACCCTTTCCCTCATTCAGACACCTTCTGACGCCACAACGTTTTCAATTATATTCACTGATTAATGATTTTTAAAGTTATACCATATTTTTAACCAGATATTTTTAAAGTCTTATGCTACCGATTTGTCATATGTGAGAAATGGATTGGGAACAAATAATTTTGTCATGAACATATTTTTATTTAGAAAATGATATATCAATCGTCTTGAGCAATGTCTCATCTTTCCATGTTGTTTTCGAAACGCATCGGGGATGAAGTAGTAGATCGTCTGCCTCGGGTGCGGGAGGTCTCGGGTTCAATCCCCGGCCGGATCATACCGAATACTTTAATAAATGGTAGTACTAGCTACCTTCCTCGGCGCTCAGGGTTACGGAGTTAGCATTAAGACTGACTGGCTGGTGTCACGATGAGTGGACCAGTAGTATTAGTTACTTACCCAGGAAACGCCGTGGTATAACTGAAAAATGTTGAAAAGCGTCGAAAAACACCATAAGATCAATCAATCAATACTAATTGTCTGCCACAGAAGTGTCACATGTCGTCAATGTGAGGGAAAGGGATAATTAATGTCACAATATTGGTAATTTGTCGATATTTCTGTCCAAGGGCATTAGAAGTAATGTTTTTCAAGTGGTTGGAGTGGAATTAACGTGTATAAAATTTAATATTTATTTTAAACAAAACTTTGTTTTCCTTTGAATACATTAACATAACAGTGTTATGGAACAGTGTGTGATTTATTGGTTCACGTTATTTCAATGTTGACGATTTAGAAAATATGGTGAGAAAAGAGGAACTGAACATCAAGAGTAATTTTACGTTTTCTCCTTAGAATATAAACCGAGTTATTAGATTTTTCAAGATTTCCTAATTGTTTAATAAGTGTGTTTTTTTTTTTTATAATTTCGAAGTTAGTTTTTCTAAAGATTTACTAATTATTTTTTAAGTTTTTTTTTATTTTGAAATTCGTTTTTTTAAATTCCTCAATTGTTTGGTAAATTATCGAACATAATATATGAATTTATTGGTCGAAATACATTAAAGTTATACAACTTATTTGAATTTAACAATGTCATTTGACCTCATGTAGGGTTGATAATGATGTACACGAATCAATGTTACTTTTGTGAAACATCGTGATAAATGGATTGGCTGTAGGGAGTCAGGTGGGACTGTGATACTCTTCTGTCCGGTCTCACTTCTACAGAACCAAAAAGTTATTTTTGTATTTTACCATTAACCCTTTCCCTCATGTAGACGCTTTCTGAGGCCTCTGCAGCAGGCGGCTTTTTGAAAACATAGTGACAAAAGAAGAAATTGCTCAAAACGAGCAATTTCTCCTTTTGACACAATGTTTTCCACTTTTAGTCGTAGGTTATCCATTCAATTATAGAAATTTTCTATTTTTTGACAAAATATGTTCAAAGTCGTCTGCTGCAGATTTGTTATAGGGTGGAACAAGGGTTATATTAACTAAATCCTGTCCCACTTACAACACATCTGTTGCAGACGACTATCAACACGTCTCGACAAACATATAGAAACTTTCCATAAATGGAAATATACTTAGTTGAAAGGAAACATTGTTGCTAAAAGAGGAATTGCTCTCATTATGAGCAATTTCCACTTTTGCGGCAATGTTTTAAAATGTAGTCTGTTGTAGATGTGTCTTTATGGGGGAAAGGGTCAAACTATTTTATTTTACTGGTGGGAAAACATAAAGCGTTCAGTTCTAATCCATTTAAGCCGTTCCACGAGAAAACCAGCATTATGGATTCTGCGTAATGCATCGACCCAGATCAGCCGGCGCAGGCTAATCCGGGCCGACACTTTCCGTCTCAGGGGGTATATAGGTATAGAGTAATGGTTCTTGAAACAGAAAATCCACAGGAGGCGAAAAGTGTTTGTCCGGGTTAGCCTGCACGGCATGCTTCGGCTGATCCGGGTCGATACTGTACGCAGAGTCCACAATGTTGGTTTTCTCGTGGCACGGCTCATTTAGTGTCTAGGCTATAAGTTAAAACTTAAAACATTCATTTTTATTTATTTATTTGTTTTTACTCTCGGTACATTTTAACAATGTAATATGAGGTAATAATAACAACATATATACCTATTGTAGTATAGGAAAAGACCAGTCTATGAGGTATTAACGATTATGCTGTGACGTGTGTGTGTTTGATATCATAATTATAATACAAATGAATACGTTTATAAAGTTGACATTACTAATTACTGATATCATTTGTTAAACGTGTGGGTTGAAAGACAGGATGTAGCTCTGTAAAATCGTGCGTAGGGAATCAATAAACAACAAAGAATGTCAGATGAACAAATGGACCGGAAGTTGCGCGCTCGAGCCCGAGTAAAATCCGTGGAATTTTCAATGACAAGGTCACAGCCCGTCATTGTGACACAGGTATGGTTTTAGTTTTCATCTTTACTTGGTTTATTTAACTTAGTCGTTTGAAACACACACAATGTTTGACTGACAGTACATAAAGCAAGCAGGATCACTTCCTGTTGTATTACCGCCTCCGTGGTGTAGGTGTAGAACGTCCACCTCGGGTGAACGAGGTCGCGGAGTTCGATCCAAGGCCCGTTCGTACCAAAAACTTTAAGATTTGCAGTATTTGCTTTCCCTTCGTCGCACTCAGGACTGTGGGGTAAGCAATACGACGGACACGCTGGCGTCAGGATAAATGGTCAAGCTGTATGGGTAACTTACCCAGAGAACGTCGGATCATAACTGAGTGTGGGATTAGCATTATGACTGACTCGCTAGCGGCAGTTATAAATGGACTAACTAACCCAGAACATGTCTTAAAAACACCATACAAACACACTCATCTCGAGGGCTTGACGTGAAACGGTTGTAACTAAAAACCTATTTTAAAAAACCCTTGTTTAGGGGCAATTTTGACCCCTTTGTAAACAATGCAAATTTAGATGCCATTGCTCAGAACGAGCAATGGCACCTAAATTTTCATTGTTTACCAAGAAAATTGATTTAACGCTTATAAAAACTTTATGGCGAGGTGATTTACTTTGGTAAAAAAATACCAATTTTAGTTACAACCGTTTCACACCAAGCCCTCGACATTCTCTGTTGTATTCATTTACCACATTGAAACAAAACAAAACTTGATAAACATCGTAGATGATATCTGAAAATACAGACATGGACAACATCTCCATGACGAATTTCTTTCTTTTTAGTTTAAAATTAATTATTTCCCTTTTTTTCTCTCCACATACATTAAATCTGCAGCAGATGACATTGAAACATCCAGATAAATTTATTAGTCGCCGGGCAGAAGCCCGCGACTTCTATTTTTAATAGCTTTTCGGAAATCACATGGGAGGGCGGCTTATTATTAGAAAGAAACAAATCTAGATGATTTGAACATATTACAATTGTGGTTGTTTACGAACACTAATAAATGACACATCTAAAATGAAATAAATATTCCGATTTTTTAATGTTTGCAGTTTTTTTTATTTCACTCGCATTTAAGTTTTTTGTCTTATTTACGAAGACAAAAGTGGTCCCTTCAAGACGTGAACCAACACCCCCTAATGCAGACTCTTATGTGTCATCATTGAGGTCAATTTCGGATTCTCCTTTTAATAGCAATTTTAACTTACTAAATGTTGTTTTCATGTTCAAAGAGATGTCTTGATTTGTGTAGAATTCATTTAATAATGTTAATCCATGAATATCTAAAGTAGGAACTGTTTCTAAGCTAAATATAGACCCTATTCTGTTGTGTAGTTTCGTGACCTTTAACATCGATTTTCGCGCATGCGCATTTCGATATGAAAAAGCGAGTGATATTATTTTATTTTAGACAAGTACAAGACGAATGTTTGACGCAAAGCGTCAAAGAGAAGCCGCAATATTTCGTTGTACATGTAGAAATAAGAAAAAAAGAACATTTTTAAATCCACAAACAATAGAACAATTTAAACTGTAGACGGTAATGCTGATATATTTCTCCTTTTGAAGACTTTTGTTTTCTTCAAATTACCTCCCTTTAAAGCAATACCAGGATATTTACCTTGTGATTCGAATAAGATTGACAAACATTGAAATTATATGAATGAATACTATTATTTAAATAAGTAACAACAGCAAAATTAAATTTAAGTCAGATAAATGTGTACACATTTCGTTAATTTTTTATAGATACCCTAATGTATAGGTATGTATATAAAATTTATAAGCAAATGTTTTCATTACTACGTTCCTAATGTTTGAATAGACTAAGGAAAGTCAAGAATACATAAATAAATCAATGCAGTCTTTTCCGGCGACATTGATGCCTTGCATCAACTTTCTCTTGTTATTAAATAGAGTTTAAAACATTTATGGCAAATGGGGAGATTGCTCATCGTGAGTTATTCCTCCTTTTGCAACAATATTTTCAGAAGTTGTCTGTTGCATAAGCGTCAGAAAGCGCTTATATGTGGGAAAGGGTTAAATCGTTTTAAGTTCAATAAAGATCCCGAATACAACAGGATCAATTCTCGTGTGATGCGACTTTATTCTACTTCTATTCTATCACCTTGGTGACATAGTGCTGTGATACATAGTGGACATGAACCAGAGGTACTGTTAGTTACCAAGGTAACGTCGTGATATAGCTGAACTACTGTTGAAAGTGGTGTTAAAAATCATACAAACAAAACAATCTACTTCCATCATTATTAATAGTATTATAGTATAAACCCTTGTTGCAGTTTGACGTTTGGCAACTTATAAAGCGTAAACCCACGGACAATACCTACAACCTCAAACTAAAATACCGAGGGTACAAAAACACAAGTAGGCGGTCAAGGACTGCCCATGGTACTGTACAACGTCGCCGTAAACACCACGACACGGACCAGGTCTCGGAGAGCGAGGGTCGGAGTTCTGTCCAATCTAACTTTACAGAAACGGGGTTCGATGTGGATGGTTATTTCAAAGACGATTACGACTTTGATGGTAAGACATGCACAGAGTTCGTCCGTCCATGGTAACGCCTCTGGATCTAAAACGGTTCTTAACATAACTCAAATATGCAATGTTTCAATTTGATAGTATATATATATATATATACATGTACACAGTCTAACCTGTGTTTAAAGACCACTCATGGGAAGTTAAGAAACGGGTCTTTGCCCACAGGTGGTGGTCTTTAATTGCAGGATAATTTATACAGAAAATGAGTATTAGGTAAACTAAAAGCATGGTTGCTATAGACAGGAAATTGCTATTCCAAAGTGGGCCTAGCATAGGTTTGACTGCACTCGTATTACATAATTAACACTTTTTCCTTTTAACACCATGTTTCTAAAAGTCGTCGTCTGTGAATGTATTACAATGCGTATGAATGTGTGAACAATTATTAAGTTAATTCAACTTAATTGCTAAATAATGAAAAATGATAACACTTCATGCACGTTCAGGATTATCTATTATTCTACTCGCACAGATAGTAATAACTGTTGACGCGTTAAAAAACAACACCTCGTAAGCGTTGGTAACAACGGGCTTCTCGGAAAAGACACCACAGTGATCTCGAGAGATAACTCGAAGTCAAAATGGACGACTTCTACAATGTGTTTTCAAAAGCAGATCCATTCCATGAAGTTGTTCGAGTTAAACGAAATATTCGAATATTCGCATGCTCCAGTTATTGCGTGTACCCTGTATTCTTTCTGGCATAGTTGACTTATTATTATTCCATAAACATTTATGTGTACAGATTCTTAAATACCGTGGTGCGGGAATGAATGAATGAATGTATATTGTTTTATGGCGCATCGACAGCTAAGGTCATTTAGCGCGCAATTAAATTTAATGATTCATGATCCCTGGGTAAACAAACCAGTACTAGGCTAGAAAATGTGCCTTGCCCAAGGGCACTCCACCATGACCGTAGTGCCGCGACTGGGGATCGAACCCGGAACACCCGGTTTCGAAATCCCCGACGCTAACCACTCGACCACAGCAGATTCCTTCCGTGGTGCGGGAGGTCCCTGGCCGGGTCATACCAAATACAAAATGAACATGGTAGTAATGGCTACCCTTCTTGGCGCTTGGGGTTACGGGATTAGCATTACGACTGACTGGCTTGTGTCAGTTATACGGGCCAGCAGTACTGGTAACTTACCCAGGAAACAACGTGATATAATTGAACAATTGTTGAAAGCGGCGTAAAACACCAAAGAATCATTCCATGAAGTAGTTCGAGTTAAGCGATATTCAAATATTCACATGGTCGAGTTATTGCCGATACACTGTATTCTATATTAAACTGTATTCTATAACAATAGTTGACTTATTGTTCCATACATATTTATACGTGCAAATTTATAAATACCGGCGTTAACGAATCGATTGTATTTTGTATTTCAGCCGAAGAGCCAGAAGAGCCGCCCTTGTACCCACACCTGGTACACAAACCCGGGACCTACGCCCAGGAGCTATACCTGCAGGCATGCCGGGAGTACGGGATCACACACTCGTCCTATTTCTATAAAATAATGAACAATGACAGTGTAGTTATAAAAAGACAGAGGTTAGGACCTCTAGGGATGAAAACATGTGCCATAGCTTTAATGGTAAACTTTGATACCTTTTTACATAAACGTCGTCTACTTTAAAAATGCGGTCTTGTATGAATGTCTTCGGGCAAAGCACATTTCCTAGTCCAGCACTGGTTTGTGTACACAGGGATCATAAATAAGTGAACTGTCGATATAACTGAAATAATGTTGGAAACGGCGTAAAACCATAATACAACAAACACACTTCCTTAAGTATTTAGATACAATAGGGGAGAACCGGAACCTAGAGGTTCAGACATTGTATGTCTCAATGAAATCGCTATATTTTATAGTAAATAGAAATTTCTATTTAATGTATTAGTTTTCTATTTTATGTCTATTACTAGACAGTCGTGTTTGGCGGGAACTAGTTTGTTATCACTATTTGGCATATTCTCCCAAGCAATCACATCACTAAATATACAGGGATACTATTCCATTTTAGGAAATGTTACACGTGCACACGATATTCTATTTTAGGAAATGTTACACGTGCACACGCTATTCTATTTTAGGAAATGTTACACGTGCACACGCTATTCCATTTTAGGAAATGTATCTTTTTTTACGTGCACACGCTATTCCGTCTTAGGCAATGTTACACGTGCATACGCTATTCCATTTTAGGCAATGTTACACGTGCACACGCTATTCTATTTTAGGAAATGTTACACGTGCACACACTATTCTATTTTAGGAAATGTTACACAGCACACGCTATTCTATTTTAGGAAATGTTACACAGCACACGCTATTCTATTTTAGGAAATGTTACACATGCACACGCTATTCTATTTTAGGAAATGTTACACGTGCACACACTATTCTATTTTAGGAAATGTTACACGTGCACACGCTATTCTATTTTAGGAAATGTTACACATGCTCACGCTATTCTATTTTAGGAAATGTTACACGTGCACACACTATTCCATTTTAGGAAATGTTACACGTGCACACACTATTCTATTTTAGGAAATGTTACACGTGCACACGCTATTCCATTTTAGGAAATGTTACACGTGCACACACTATTCTATTTTAGGAAATGTTACACGTGCACACACTATTCTATTTTAGGAAATGTTACACGTGCACACACTATTCTATTTTAGGAAATGTTACACGTGCACACGCTGGACGTCACAGACAACGCTCTGGGACCACAGGGTGCAACATATGTAGCCGAACTCGTTAAAGAAAACAATTTCATAAAATATCTAGTAAGTATTGAGTTTCACACATGTCTATACCAGACGAATATACAGCCTTTTGCGCTACGTCTCCCTTCTTACTATTACTCTAGGTTGTAGGCACTCAATCATTGTGACAAAATGAAATATTGTTCATCATGAGCAATATCTCCTTTTATCACAATGTTTCCTATAACCGTCTATTGCAAAGGCGTAAAATGTCGATTGTTTATATCAGGGAAATGTTTAAATAATATAAGTACATGTAGTCTTACTGTGTTAACATCTATATCTTGGCAATATTGACCAAATCCTGCGAAGAGATGTAAGTTATGATGACTTCGATGCATATTCATCAACTATGTAAACATTGTGTCGTTTATAAAACTGTTAATATTCCATGAAATAAGCCACTAAACGGCGAGGAATTAGAACTAATTGTATGCATCATTCAGAATACCAACCGGTTTCGAACATAGATTTCATTTAAAAAAAAAAAAATTGATGAAGATATATTTACATCCAATTTATTTGAGTAATTGAAACAGAGGCAATTAGGATCCGGTTAATGTCTAGATACTTGTATCTATATTTATTTTTCAGAACGTTTCATATAATAGCCTGGGAGGTGAGGGGGTTCGAAACCTTCTGGAAGCGATACTCAAGTTCGATTGTCTAGTCTATCTCAACTTGTCTGGTAAGAGTCAATACTATAACGTCCCTGAATGATACTTGTAAGTCACGACTGGCAGTTTTGGGTCTCCGGGTTGGTGCCATTTAAAGTGAACGGGAGTCGTTGCTCTAATTTTTAGAAAGTTAAGTATAACCCAGCCGGGGATCGAACTCGCAATCTCCGTCAACCAAGGCTGAAGTTCTCCCACTAAATAACCGAGACGTTGAACCAAGTCAATACAAAACAAATTATGAATATGGCTAGATGTCAGATAATATGCGTTTGTTAAATACAATATTTTACAATTTTATCATTAACTAAGACTTTAAAAATGGTAGGAATGGCTGCCCTCCTTCGCCCTCGTGGCTTTAGGGATAGTATTACGACTGGCCGGCTGGTGTGAGGATAACACTGGTAACTTACCCAGGAAACGCCGTGATATAACTGAACAGTTGTTGAAGGCGGCGTAAAACACCATGCATTATCATTAATTGTTTATCTGATAGGACGTGTTAGAGTAACTCTGTTTTGAAATCATCTGAGGATACATATAATAGTCTGACAATCGGAAGTATAGTGTTTGTACGGTAAACAACAGACGAGATAAAGGGGAGGTTGTCCAATGTGAGCATTTCATACAGTTACACCAATGGTGGCAGCCATTATCTGTGCCAGGGAAAGCGTCATTAGTCGCCGGGCAGAAGCCCGCGACTTCTATTTTTAATAGGTTTTCGGAAATCACATGGGAGGGCGGCTTATTATTAGAAAGAAACAAATCTAGATGATTTGAACATATTACAATTGTGGTTGTTTACGAACACTAATAAATGACACATCTAAAATGAAATAAATATTCCGATTTTTTAATGTTTGCAGTTTTTATTTGTTTGGAACAAACAAATTTAGAGATAGCTGCAATTCTGAAGCCATACGTCTTATGGAAAATTCCCTAAATTTCATACGCGTGAAAGTAGTACTCAATACTTGCTCTTACTTTTCAAATGTATCACGATATTTGAAATAATGATATATTGATATCGTCTTTGTTTTCTTATGTGGTTCTTATATTCAAAGAGAATTTGGAAATAAAATGAAACATTGTATTTTAAAACATGAACGCGAAGAGATTTATAAATCTCAATGAGTGAACTGCTACAGGGAGAACTATTTCCGATTTAAGCTCGAGATACGGTATTTGAATTTTCAATCACGCATTGAAAATGTAGATAAAAACAGAATTGAAAATATTTTCTTTGTGCCTTGTCGGCCATATAAATATAGTATAAAGAATTAAAAAAGCAAATATGTGCGTCATAAAATGCATTTAAAATGAGAGTAACACATTTGCAGAGAAATCGTGATCGTCGAATTCTATTTATAAATACAACGGTATGGGGGAGGGTCTAAAGTGCGGACGCGATCTGCGGCCAAATACATTATAGAGGGAAAATGCGGACAAATGCAATATAGAGGGAAAATGCGGACGCTATAGAATATAGAGCAAATCTGCGGACGCTATGATTTGTTGTAAAAAATGTTTAATTAAAGATGGGCAAATGTGTATAATTTGTTACATATGATCATATCCGGGGTTTTCTTTGTAAATATATAATGTGTTTGATATAGTGATATAGATTAAACCAAAAATCGAGATCATGCTGAAATGGAATCTCTTTGTAAAGTGTTTTAACGACTTTCCTCTTTATATCATATCTATAGATATCAATAACGAGAATTGATGGATTGATTTTCCGACAAGTAAATGTCTTTTGACGCATCTGCAGCGGACGAAATTTGAAAACATTGCAAGAATAGAAATAGGTTGCTAGTAACTAGCCATAGGTTTTGCTTCAATTATATTCTCTCCTTTACAATCGATTGAAGGGTCATGGGTTCTAGTTATTGTTTGGCCTCTTCATTTTCTACGTTGTAACTTTCAACAGTTTTCCATGTGCCATACTACGAGGCAAATGATCCATGCAACATTCTATTCTGTAGGGTACTTGGAAGGAGCAGAACAATTTAAATAAACAATAAGTATATATATGTATACAACACTTTTAATCTTAATTTGTTTCTAGTAATTATATATATATACAACAATAATACTAATCTATAACAAATAAGTTTAATGGTTTTTTCTTGCTGTGTAAACAGTAAAGAGCAACATATATTGAAAACATTGTGGGAAAAGGAGAATTTGCTTATTTAAACAATTTCTTAATTCCCATAACCTTTCTTTACCTTCGTATAAAACAAATTTGTATTTGAAGGCTGTTATAAGTAAAAAACTTAAATGTTGCCAATTTAATCACATATCTTATCATTATAATAGCCAAATAATTAACAAAAGTTACAATTAAAGTCCGCATCTGTTGTCGAAATATCCACAGGTGCATTAACACAAGATTTGTGAAACTTATTTGTGCATATATCACATTGTACCATGACGGTATCGACACATCCCGGCAAGTTACAAATACATAAATGTATATGATAGGTTTATTGGGAAAAGGGGTTATATTTATAATTTGTTTGGAATGACACTCGTACACAATGGTAATTAACAGTGTATGGTCACGAATCCTTAATTGAGTTGGCAAGCTTAAACACCCTTTAACCCTTTCCCTCATACGACAACTCTGAGGCAGACGACTTAGAACGTATTTTGTCAAAACATAGGAAATCTCCATAATTGAATGGATAACCTAAAAGTGGAAAACAGAGGCGTCCAAAAGCGTTTATATGAGGGAAAGGGTTAAAGGAAACAGCGGCCAGCTTAGGTGTATACTGTAGAGTAAACTGCGGACGGCACAGGTATTGGTTTTCTCTGGAGCATTTAATCCTTTTATAATGCAAATGAATTCAAAATCCTCTGAAGTCTGAAGCATGTTTCTTTTAAAGTGCTCATATAAATATTAGTACTGCCTTTTTCCACAATATTTTCTACATGATTTCAATTACTCTTTCATTTGGATAGATGTTTCTTTTTTAGCTCACCTGAGCACGAAGTGCTGAAAGTTAGTTATTGTGATCTCCTTTTGTCCGGCGTCTGTCGTCCGTCAACATCTTCTCCTCAGTAACGAGTGGGTCAATTGGGATGCAACTTCACAGAAAGCATCCTCTCATTGGCCTCACCAGAATTCCTTCAAATGTTTGTGATACATGCAGAATTATGGTTTCCATGGCAACGAAAATAAAATAACTTTAAAATTCTTCTTCTACCAAACTGGTTGGCAGATTTTCAAATTATTTTAAAGAAGTGTTCCTTGGCCGCCAGGGAGCGGGGCTTTTTTTCCTTATATGGCTATAGTGTAAACTCAAAAAAATCTTCTCCTCCAAAAGTGTCAGGCCGATTTTCAAATAATTGTGTAGAAATGTTCCTAGGGTGACCCTCTATCAGATTCCTTCCAGCCAAGTTGATTGGTCGAAAAACATGGCCGCCAGCGGGCGGGTCTTTTTTGCCTAATATGGCTATAGTAAAAACTTGAAAAATCTTCTCCTCCGAAAGTGTTTGGCCAATTTTCAATTCTTTTTGTAGAAATGTTCATTGGGAGACCATCTATCAGATTCCTCCAAGCCATGTTGATTGGTCGAAAAACATGGCCGCCAGGGGGCAGGGCTATTTGGCCTTATATGGCTATAGTGAAAACTTGAAAAATCTCTTGTTAAGCAGGAAGCTTTTGAGTAAGATTTTAGAAAACCCTTGGTCAATTGTGATTTTCTTTTTTAACAAAAATTGGTAAGTACTTAAATGAGTGATTCGGGGCCATAATGGTTATCCATTTGTTTTACATGTCTTTTGAAACTTGGAAATTAAATATAATATTCACATGTATGTCTCATGATTTATTTTTATAGACAACTAAAATGGCATTTAATTTTAACGGATGCGTCATTTATTCTTTTACCCGAAGTTGTAATATTGATAAACAATGCATAGTTTATAAATCACACATCTATGCAAAGGCAAATGTTTGAACAGTTTTATGTACCCAAACAAATTCAGTGCCTTCAGCGCTTTGATTTTTATTTCACTCGCATTTAAGTTTTTTGTCTTATTTACGAAGACAAAAGTGGTCCCTTCAAGACGTGAACCAACACCCCCTAATGCAGACTCTTATGTGTCATCATTGAGGTCAATTTCGGATTCTCCTTTTAATAGCAATTTTAACTTACTAAATGTTGTTTTCATGTTCAAAGAGATGTCTTGATTTGTGTAGAATTCATTTAATAATGTTAATCCATGAATATCTAAAGTAGGAACTGTTTCTAAGCTAAATATAGACCCTATTCTGTTGTGTAGGTTCGTGACCTTTAACATCGATTTTCGCGCATGCGCATTTCGATATGAAAAAGCGAGTGATATTATTTTATTTTAGACAAGTACAAGACGAATGTTTGACGCAAAGCGTCAAAGAGAAGCCGCAATATTTCGTTGTACATGTAGAAATAAGAAAAAAAGAACATTTTTAAATCCACAAACAATAGAACAATTTAAACTGTAGACGGTAATGCTGATATATTTCTCCTTTTGAAGACTTTTGTTTTCTTCAAATTACCTCCCTTTAAAGCAATACCAGGATATTTACCTTGTGATTCGAATAAGATTGACAATTATTATTATTTAAATAAGTAACAACAGCAAAATTAAATTTAAGCCAAGATAAATGTGTACACATTTCGTTATTTTTTTATAGATACCCTAATGTATAGGTATGAATATAAAATTTATAAGCAAATGTTTTCATTTCAACGTTCCCAATGTTTGAATAGACTAAGGAAAGTCAAGAATACATAAATAAATCAATGCAGTCTTTTCCGGCGACATTGATGCCTTGCATCAACTTTCTCTTGTAACTGATTGATATATATATAAATACTTTCTGTGTTTTTATTACCAAGGTAATGGGCTGGTAGACAGGGACGCAGAGACGCTTCGTCCAATCATAGAAGTAAGTATATTCCAGTTGTAGAATATGTATGTATATTGTTCCCTCACGAGGTCTGAGAACGAACAACTAGCAATCCTTTTATTCCCAAATTCATATGCTTTAAAGAGAACAATCCTGATCTTGTACGACGGACAAACAATAGTTGCTATCCTCAACTCGCTTATACACTTTATGTCTATTGGCACTTAAGGCCCTTATTCAATCCCTCGATCTGTAAATGAGGCGTCCCGCGAAAAGACCAACGTAACGGCCTCTGCGTAATGTATCGACCCAGATCAGCCTGCGCAGTCCGCGCATACTGATCCGGGCCGACACATTCCGTCTCAGGGAGATAGAGGTATATATTAATGATTCCTGAAACAGAAAATCCACAGGAGGCGCAAAGCGTCTATCCGGGTAAGCCTGCGCGGCATGCTTATGCTGATCCGGGTCGATACTTTACGCATAGTCCATAATGTTGGTTTTCTCGCTCGCGGGACGGCTCAAATGTCTTGCTCATGGTGGCCCGGGTCTTCCAAAATACATTTATAATAAGAATCAACACATATTCAGATTAACCTGATGCTAAGGATTATCCCTTTTCCTCATATAGACGCCTCTGCAGCAGATGGCGTTTTGAAAACATAGTGACAAAAGAAGAAATTGCACAAAACGTGCAATTTCTCCTTTTGCCACAATTTTTTCCACTTTTTGTCATAGGTTATCCATTCAATTATGGAGATTTTCTATGTTTTGACAAAATATGTCCAAAGTCGTCTGCTGCACAATTGTCGTATGAGGGAAAGGGTTAACATGGATATTGCTTAACAGAACTTTCTTTGACTTATCGATCAACAGTTCATATCCGTACCAGAGCACACGGATGCGCTGGCAGATCTAACTCTATGCTGATCGGAAATAATTATGTTCGCAGAGCGCCAGTCAATTCTAAATGACAAAATATGTTCAAAGTCGTCTGCTGCAGAAATGTCGTATGAGGGAAAGGGTTAATTAACAAAACGATACTCCAAAACAATACTCTACTGTTCATGCTGGCTGATTTCATAAATGTCATAATTATCATCCTGCCTAGCATTTCATTGTTTATCTTGTTTGTTCATTCTTCTGTCGTCCTAATGTGTTGGCAACTCGATGATCTAGAGAGTGCTATATGCGAATTATATTCTTGTAGGACACGCACCATCTTAAAGAATTGAATATTTCGCACAACGAGTTCCATGATGAAGGGGGAAAGATCATCGGAGACGCATTGCGTAAGTCCATTGGTGTATTACGATTTTACAGGTGCAAGTTGTGATCATGTCACTTGTTCGATTGCAAGCACAATGAACTATGAACGATCAGATCAATATTAGAATACCCAACGATTACTGTGTTACAGTCCGTGTAAATCAAACTGCATTGAAAACATAACGAGGTCAATTTGCATGAAATTTAGAGCTAACTGACCTTGTTGTGTACTTTACTCACCATGCGACAGTTCATTTTACACGAACAATATTATAATATGAATACAGCCCTGTTTTTTGTTGTGATTCTCTCTTGAACTTTGTCATAAACATTACGGTAAATTGATTTTAGTAGAGGCTGACATGTGCCGATAAAATTGTTTAAATTCACACATCTTGTGGCAGTTGAATCCAGTTGTGAATGTTCAGACCTGCCCCAATCTACTTCAAAACAAGATTTAAGCTTCGCTGCAGTAGCAAACGCTCGTATACATCTGATGACTGCGTATTACAGGTCGTCTCATGTTGACCTTTGTGTCGGCCAATCAAGTTGTCGCCAACGAAATCGTAAGGTATCAACATAGGAGAAAAAAACCTAAACGAGAACGAGAGATGATCGCAAAGTGTTTCGAGTGTATAGTAACCATTTACATAGCAGATTGATTGATTGATTGGGGTTTAACGCCATTTTAAACATTTTCTCAGTCATATCACGGCGGCCATTCACTACTCATGTGTTTCCTGGTTTTCTAAGACCAGTACTACACACAACAATCTTCCCAAGCAACTGGCTGCTTTTCCACATAGACTTAGCTTACATAGCAGAACCGAGCGATATATGCATTGGACGGGAAAACGAGCACAAGCTCGTGAATAATTTAGTGCAAAATGTCATTTCGAGACGACATTGAATGCGGTGTCGTCAGATCTAGTATACGCACAACGAAGTCCGTGTGTCTGAATTTAACCCTTTCCCTCATACAACAATTCTGCAGCTGACGACTTTGAACATATTTTGTCAACAAGTGGAAAACATTGTGGCAAAAGGAGAAATTGCACGTTTTGTGCAATTTCTTTATTTGTCACTATGTTTTCAAAAAGCCGTCTGCTGCAGAGCACTTTAACCCTTTCCCTCATACAACAATTCTGAAGCAGACGACTTTGAACGTATTTTGGCAAAAAGTGGAAAACATTGTGGCAAAAGGAGAAATTGCACGTTTTATGCAATTTCTTCTTTTGTCACTATGTTTTCCACTTTTTGCCAAAATATGTTCAAAGTCGTCTACTTCAGAATTGTTGTATGAGGGAAAGGGTCAATGAAATTGGACATGCCTGTACATGGATACCTTGTCTTCTCTAAGACCTCACAGCCCGATTGCCGTGGCAAACGGAGAAATTATTAGCAATTTCTTCTTTTGTCACATTGTTGTCATTAGTCGTCTGCTGCATAGGCGTCAGAAAGCGTCTTTGCGCTTGGAAAAAGGGTATACGTGTATGTTTGTCTATTTTGCGGACACAGTTGTAATATGCATGTGATATTTTTTAGTGTGGAACGATACTATAGAAGTTTTAGATATAAGTTGGAATCATCTCCGACGTAAAGGTGCCATAAAGATAGCAGAAGCGATCTCTGTGAGTACCCATGTCTATTTACATTATTAAACCGTTTCCCGCATACAACACATCTGCAGCAGACGAATTTGAAAACATAATGACATAAACCTGAAAAATCTCCATTAAAGATAGCTTAATTGTTAAATAGAGTTGAAAATATTGTGGCCAAAGGAGAAATTGCTCATCATGAGCAATTTCACCTTTGGCCACAATGTTTTCAAAGGTCTTCTGCTGATATTGCGTCAAAATGCGTCTGCAGGTGGGAAAGGGTTAACATGATACGCGTTTTATCATGTAATTAGTGTGCGATTGTCCTGAACTGGAACAAATTTGCTAGAGGCTATTTAAATGTGTGTCTTAAGTGGAATATTAGATAGATGTAGATGAGTATTGAGATGTTGGAGTAGCGCATGCGCATAATTAGTGTGACGAATTGAAATATGTGTACAAAAGAATATATAGAGGATATTTGTGCGTATCGAGTGGATAAGGATTATATTTCATCGATAAGTGATAAAATTCTATATTTTCACGAGCGCGTAGCGCGAGTGAAAATATTTAAATTTTATCACTTATCGATGAAATATAATCCTTATCCACTCGATACGCACAAATTTTCTTTTTA
This sequence comes from Serripes groenlandicus, assembly GCA_031761405.1. Lineage (NCBI taxonomy): Eukaryota > Metazoa > Mollusca > Bivalvia > Cardiida > Cardiidae > Serripes > Serripes groenlandicus. The sequence continues at coordinate 38,831,708 of JASEVX010000008.1, read as the reverse complement.
TTTTATGATAAAAGATGACTAAAGTCAGGGACTAGTTTGTGTCTTCGTGCCTGTTTACACGCGGATGGAGGTCGCGGATGACGCTGTCAAATTTTATCATTGACCGCCATATTGAAATTTTCTAGCGAGGTCAAAACAGGACAACACAATTATTGGATTTATTTGTTTAATACACAATGTCAGCTAATGACAATAGTTAGATAGCTTTTACTTTTGGAATATTTATTTTGCCAAGGTAAGTTTATAAGGAAAAACACATGAAATAATTAATATCTACAAAAAAGTGAAACGGTCGAACGGAATGTTTTGCCTTGTCGAGACTCCTTCAGTTAAGACAAATAGGTGGCCTTACATTTAACAACGATTCAAGAGGATTAAGCATTTATTCACTGTCTGAATCTGAAAAGTACTTAATCCTCTTGAATCGTCTCGGTGATGACGATTCGTTACAAACCGCTGTCTGTGAATGAGTTACAGACTGCGATTTACTTTCAAAATGAAAGCTTACAGGTCCATTGAAAGTTGCACCCATGAACATTGGATAAGAATTCGGAAAAAGGCCGGGAGCATTATTTTGTGCAGATTGTTGTGGGACGGGCAGGGTTGGTATTGTTAAAGTCTGACTCTCGTCTTTTTTTGACAACATGTCGGATATTGCCTTGCTTTGATGTGGGTTCAGTTTACTATAACTGTTCAAAGAATTTATGTTTTTGTGTCCTGATATCTGTACGATTTGATGAGGTGGAACTCCTTCATCATTTAACTTCTGTATTAGGTGTTTACGTGCACTGAAAAGACAAAATCATGATTAGAATTAACCGTTTCCCTCACATGACAACTTGGAGCATATTTTTTCAATACATTTAAAATCTCCATAATTGGATGTATAACCTATGACAAAAAGTTGCAAGCATAGTGTTAAAAGGAGAAATTGCATGTTTTGTGCAATTTGTCATTTTATCACTATTTTTTCATAAAGCCATCTGCTGCAGAGGCGTCAGAAAGCGTCTATATGAGGAAAAGGGTTAAATATTGCAAGTATATATCAGGGATATTTGGAATTATACCAATACAAACGCCTTTTCATGTTTTGCAAGTAAACATTTTGGATTTAGACGTTTATAACTGTTTGCTGTCAGATTAGTCCAGGTTTCTGTACTCTGAATGGGGTCTCACTATTAAGCGACAAGAAGCGTCAAGAAGCGACAAGAAGCGACAAGAAGCGTCAGGGGGTTTATTATAACAAAACGTCAGCGACAGGAAGAAACTACTGATTAACTTTACTTCAATTGATCTAAATATGTTTGGTTTTTCAAAATCCATTCGATATTAGTGGAATAAATCAACTTTGTTTACGATATTCGCCAGCGACAAGAGATCGTCGCCATTGTGTTTTATTGACAAGGAAAGTAACTCCTCACGAAACAAGCGACAAGAAGCGTCATGGGGTTTATTTTAACAAAAAGTCAGCGACAGGAAGAACCTACTGATTAACTATACTTCAATTAATCTAAATCTGTTTAGTTTTTCAAAATCCATTCGATATTAGTGGAATAAATCAACTTTGTTTACGATATTCGCCAGCGACAAGAGATTGACAAGGGAAGTAAATCCTCACGTACCAAGCGACAAGAAACTCCATATGGCCAGGGTGACTATAATGTAATATAGTCACCCTGATATGGCCAAGAAGCGACAAGAAAGTAAATTTTCATAAAGCAAGCGTCAAGAAACTCTATTCTTACATACATGGTCAAGAAATAAATATATATTAAAATCATGCTGATGTTGATACTCATGAATTTCAATTTATAAATAAATGAAATTTATAATATAAAAAGAAAATGACTTCTCGTACAAAAGGGTGCGGTTGAGAAGTCATATTTACATCAGCCGTATTCTGCCTGTAGCCAGTACCAGTTTCTTTTGTAAGTTTAGATTTTATGTTATGGATCGTTTTAGAGTCGCGTGGCTGATGATCTGTATCAAAATTATCTTTGAAAATTGCCTTTACTGTTTTTTTTTATTTCACTTCTTCCAAAATAAGAGTTTTCGTTGTTGGCGAAGTTCTGATATACTCTTGGTGATTATTCCGTGCATTACCGTGTTTATGGAAATTTACTTTCTTGTCGCTTCTTGGCCATATGGAGTTTCTTGTCGCTTGGTTCGTGAGGAGTTACTTCCCTTGTCAATCTCTTGTCGCTTGCGTATATCGTAAACATAGTTGATTTATTCCACTACTATTGAATGGATTTTAAAAAACTAAACGGATTTAGATTAATTGAAGTATAGTTAATCAGTAGGTTCTTCCTGTCGCTGACTTTTTGTTAAAATAAACCCCATGACGCTTCTTGTCGCTTGTTTAGTGAGGAGTTACTTCCCTTGTCAATAAAACAAAATGGCGACGATCTCTTGTCGCTGACGAATATCGTAAACAAAGTTGATTTATTCCACTACTATCGAACGGATTTTAAAAAACTAAACGGATTTAGATTAATTGGAGTATAGTTAATCAGTAGTTTCTTCCTGTCGCTGACTTTTTCTTATAATAAACCTCCTGACGCTTCTTGTCGCTTCTTGACGCTTCTTGTCGCTTAATAGTGAGACCGCTCTGAATGTGATGTAATTTTTTTAATTGTAGCATGCGATGAAATATGTAGATCTAAAGGTCATTATTTGAGACTTATCCATCTGATAATAAACGAACATACTCTACCACAAGCAACTGAAAAGGAATAGATCTACAACAATAATCTGGATGAAAGATTGAAACATTTTTGAAAGGAGATCAGTACATTGAATTTGAAACAGACTATTTCCAGTTAGCTTTCATTCATTTTTGTAGTGGTGTTGTCATTATTTCACTCTACAAATTTGATGAATTAGCCGGATTAGTTTTAAAACATCACTCAAACTGAACATAGAAAACAGAAGAAGTGAAATCTCGGTGGAAGTCAGTTTGATGGCGTGAGTACATATTTTTCTCTTGTTTTATGTTCTATTAACCTTTTGTTAGTCTTGTAGCAGACACATTTAAAAAAATATTGTGTCAAAACAAGTAATAACAGGTCATTTATTTTACCATAATACTTTTAACTCTTTCATATTAAAAAAAACATTTATTTATAGACAATTTCATATAAATATTATTAGTTATATACCTGTAAGGCGTAATTCTTTTTTCACATTCAATCCCAGCATCAGCTTTCATTTCCTTCATTATTCCATACAACTTATTAATACCCATTGACTGTTTTTTGTACCATGGCTGTCCAGGCTTTGGTGTTTTGTTGGCAACAGACAAAAAAAAAGGGCTTTCAGGGTCCAACATTTCAACTGGTCGCATTGCAGCAAATATTTTGTAAATATGCACTGGGTCCTTATCATTTGTACCAGGAACAGCATATGCCCTTGGTTTTGTTAATCTGAAGGAGAAAAATATTTATTAAATTATGCCAAGTGATGAAATACCATGTTCATCAGAATTTCAGTGAAATAAAATCCATATTCCACACTATATGAAAAATGATGTCGCGCTTTGTTATGACATAACACACGTAACAGGAACAAAGACACAAACAGTTCCCTACTTTAGTCATTGTTAAGCATAAAATTAAAAGAAAATTTGTTTGTATCAAGTGGATAAAGATTATATTTCATCAAGAAGTGATACAATTTTAATATTTTACTACATGCTTTTTAAAATATAAAATTTTATCACTTATCCTTATCCATTCGATATGCACAAATATCCTCCATATTTATAGTTCAACTATAAATTCAAAACAACACTCCTTTTTTTGTGTCTACATGATGTAGCAACTAAGATCAGCATGCAGACTTGGTAGTCTATTTAGGATAGTCACTATTTTGTTGATACATTTATTTCACATTTACTGTATTGATATTTGATAACAAAAATTCAAGTGGCAAATTTACTGTAGTGGATGGTTTACCAGGGAATCACAAATAACATACTAAACTGTCTCTGTAATGATATTGAAATAATGCTCAGCTTAACATACCAATGACACAATGAATTATGAGATTACAAGTTTAAAACTTATCAAAAATGAAGCAGAAATTACCTTGTGTCTCTGACATTAGCACCAGTCCTTGTTTTTGTCTGTCTCTCTGTGTCATATATCAGATATTCCCCAATTTCATCTTCCTTACACTGTACATCCCCCCATCTCAGACTGTGGACTTCCTGACCAGTTCTCATCCCAAAGTTGGTTGTGCAAAGTAGCCAAAGGGAATGGATTAGTGAACTTGGTCGACTGTCGCCTAGGGTTCCGCTGTCAAACATTTTCTGGATGTGTGTATCTTCAAGTGGGTCTGCAGCCTTAGGTTTATTACCTTTTCCCAAACTTTTTAACTGTTTTGTTTTCATTTTTAATACCTCCATAGTTCTTGAAAACTCTATACTGCCCCTTAAAGAGGTTTTATAACCATTTGTTTTTAAATATCTATCAATTGAGGAAATGAAACTCTGCAGAGTACATGGTTCATACTCGCCTCCATCTTTCTTCCTCACTGCCAGGAGAAATGCAGACAAATAGTCATTAAGCTGACTGGGGGGTATAAACTCAAGTTTACGGCTCTCATTTTTTGTTTCCAAAAACGACATGAGCAAATCAATATCACCTTTTGTCTTTTTTTTAGTGTTAATGTTAACATTGTTCTCTAAAAAGGAAAGCACATCCAATGACGAAACCTCCCAAAACCTGCCCTGAGTTGTTGGTTCTTTGTGTTTTCTTTTGCTCAAATTATCAGTGAGGGCAAACTCCCCAAAAAGTGACTCCTCGTCAATTTCATCAAATTCATTTGCGTTTTTATCCATTTCACCCTTTGTCATCAATTTTGCAGACGAACTTTTAATGAAACAAAGGGAGACAACTCATAATGGATAAATGCTGTTTATTGACACAGTAGCCTCCCTTGATAAGTCAAAAAGTAGTTCCGGTTTTTGTGACGTCATTTTTTCATATTCCACAGTGTGGAATATGGCTTTTATTTCACTGATAGAACACGGTATTTCATCACTAATCATAAAATAAAAATTTAATGTTTTATAATTTATTTCGGCCAATGCTCAAAGTGGTTTAGATGTGGTCCTTCCCTATCGTCTATCGAGACTGCTTTATTTCATCGAAAAGTAATTTTCTGTTTCATGCAGATTTTTGATTTATGTAGAAATTACTTTGGGGCAGGAGTATACATTTTTGGTTTTGATTGAACTATGTCCCTCAATACAATTTACGTTCGAATTTGCTCGGTTTTGGACTTAACTAAGTTTGATTTATTTGCTACAACTGTATGTACGTTTAAGTTTAAACTTATTTATTTTACATCGATTGCAAACAAGCTTTAAGCTTATATTAATCACGCTCGATGTCTGCTTCCTGTATGTATGATCCTGAAATATAAGAAATACATATTGCTCATTTTGCATTACAGAAAAATCTAGGTGTGCTGAAATTAAATTTGTCCTGGAATGGGTTGCATTTACCTGGGTGCGTTGCCTTGGGTAAGGCACTCGAGAAGAACACGACATTGACCGACCTTGACCTCAGTAGTAACAGAATCGGGATGGAATGTGTGGAAAAGTTGTTGTTGAAACTTAAAAAGAACACAACGCTACAGACACTAAGGGTAATGAATGACTGGTGTATTTTATAATTACAATTGGATTAAGACTTAATCAACATCCTAGTACATTACAAACAGTCTTAGTTGTAATATCGAATGCATTGAAACATGTTTGTACACGTCACCTTATACGAAAGTTACCATCTAAAATCACACGTCCAAGTACTCTATACCAATGCAAAAAGAAACCATTTCCCGCACTGTGACGCATCTGCAAAAGACAAATTCTGAAAGTATGGTGGCAAAACGAGAAACTGCTCATTAAGTTCAATTTCTCCGTTTGCCAACTGGTTTCCAACTCTAATAATAATTAGACATTGATAATAAGTAAGCTTATTTTTAGCCCCTTTTTTTTTATGAAATGGATGGTGTATTGTTTGGCGACGATGAGACTGTAGCCTGTTGAAAAAATGAAAACAAAATGAATTATGCATATAGGCACAGATGTTTCGCTAATTTTTTAATCTCATCAATCAACGAATATTGTGTTTGCATTGATACAATAAGGGAACCTGTCTTTACTGCAAACGATACATCTGCAGCTTGGTATACACACTGGTCACTGCGGTCCACCAGATCTACCCCAAACTGACTCATAGTTGGGCGTGGTTCACACGACAATCATCAATTATATTGTATGTGTAAATTATGCTATTTCTCTATTCAGAATATAGAAATTTGTATTTGTGTTCTTTATTCTGTCTTAAAAGTTATACAAGGTATATAATAAATGGAAATTATGTTGCAATAGCGATACACGTTTTAGTATGGTCTACTCGGGGCGTGGACAATAAGACATGTGTCTACCTTCGGGCTCGTGAGATATCAATTGTTCCCGCCCCTCGAAGTACAATACTAAAACCTGTATCGCTACTGCAATATAATATATCGAGGGCTTGGCGTGAAATGGTTGTAACTAAAATTGGTAATTCTTTACCAAGGTTAACCACCTCGCCATAAAGTCTTTATAAGCGTTAAATCATTTAACTTGGTAAACAATGGAAATTTAGGTGCCATTGCTCGTTCTGAGCAATGGCACCTAAATTTGCATTGTTTACAAAAGGGTCAAAATTGCCCCTAAACCAGTGTTTTAAAAATAGGTTTTAAGTTACAACTGTTTCATGCCAAGCCCTCGATATCCTATTTACTATTGATATATTGTTGGCAATACCTGTAGATACATATTATGGTACGTATATGCTATTTAACCTGGATGATAGGCATTTTTCATGACCGCTCATAAATCTGTATGCTTTCAGCTGGGCGAGAATCCTTTACGGTCAGATGACATCACTCTGATCGTGTTAAAGATACACGAAATAGCATCTCCGGCTTTGACGAAACTTGACTTTCGGGTATGAGGACGATTTATTTGGAATTTCATTGACTGTTTTTTCTACTAGTCAAACTAATACATACCTTGTGTAAGGATTCACATATATCCGCATTCGGTAAACATGGGGTGTCGAGCCGGAAGCGACAATGACTACCAATTCAGTGGGCGTAATTTCGAACTCGGACTCAGTCTTTCATGTTTTCCGACGATTGACAAAAGTCATTGTAACTATTGCATTCTTCTTCCACCAATGTACTATATAGTATTGTGGGAACAAAGTCAGTTTCCTGGGAATAATGTCGTGTGTTAACAGTATCGAGAAAGCCAGGAAACACACTTAAGGTGAACTGGTCACCGTGTTATAACTGAAATACCTTTGAAAACGGGAGTCAAGCCATATCAATCAATCAAGGGTGGTTTCTGGTAACACTATCGAACAGTGAAGATCCAGGTGAGCCAGTGTTTAAGCACCGTCCCTCAAGAGCATTTACTGTCCACTTTCAATTTTAAAGAGCTATATATTTATCTTTCGACGTAAAGCTAGAACAATGACATCACTTGTACCACTACCTATACCACTTTACATTGAGCTCACACGGGGATGAAATATGACATATAGTATAACCTAACGTAACGTCGTTTTGATTTGTTTGTAAAGTTGACATTGACAACACTATAGAAATGATGCCATATGTAATCCGAGTTACAACTCAATCCAAACTATACGTGAACACGTGACATTGTTTGACAATGTTCACCTCTGCATACCATTCTAAACGCGTTTGCAACTAGATGGCAGTTAAAATCATCGTGTGACAGGTAGAAATGTGTTTTGAAACATTTTCGTATTTTTTCCATAACGTGTATCAAAAGCGTTGTTCCAAATGCCAAGAGGTGTCATAGTTTCCACAGGCGTATTTACTGCAGATTACTCTAAGAGAAGTATATCAGGTACAATGATATTCTGATGACTGTTCAATATAGTACTCCAAGGCCAGATGTTGCATAGTCGGCACGGTCTTCGGTTGTTCGCACTTGTAAAAGTATTAATCGTTCAGAGTGAATAATACAGGTCGGACTTTCATATATTACACCAGCTTTAGAATGGAACAGACGTCGTATTCTACGGTATGTACCGTTTTATACACCATAATGTACAGGCGTTTTTACACTACCATTTTCGGCATAATTGCATGGTAACCATATAACACAATTCTACCTCAGGGTCAGGTGGTTGAGGAATCTTTTATAGATGTCCTAAAGACCATCCAGACGGCGCGCCACCTGGAGGTGACATACGGCCGCGTGAGGGGTGCCGATATGGACATACACGACCCAGTGGAACAGGACTTACTGGATGAAAACCCTCTCACCGTTCTCATCGAGTTTGGGAAACTGATCGGTATAGGTCTCACCACACTCTTTTCAGGTAAGACTTCTTGCCCTTTCCCAGTCTATGTCGAAAACCAGCCAGTTGCTTGGGAAGACTATGCGGAGTACTGGTATAAGAAAGCGAGGAAACACATGGGAATGTGAACTTGCCGTTGTGATGTGACACTGACAGAACAGTTGTTGAAAACGGCGTTTAACCCAATCAATGTATCTATATATATCTACAATACGAACCCTCTTCCCATTACTGGCAGCGTTGGACGTCTTTGTCATTGTGACAACAGACGAAATTGCTTAGAGCGATGATCGTATTTTCATTTTACTACAAAGTAGTACACCTTGTATTAATATCATACGCCTACTTTAACTCTTTCACTGCCGAATTTCGAATCTTTCATTTTGACAATTGGAATACTCCATTTGTCGTCCAACGGAAAATTTTGTAAAATTGTAATGTTTAATTTACAAACAATGCAGTTTTTTAGGAGAGACGAGTCGTCTCACCTGAATCTGCATGGTTTGCAAAAGCCTTTAAATGCCATTGGCAGCGAAAGAGTTAACATATTCAAATGTCTTTTTTATCTCAACAAATGTTGCATAAGCAGACGTCCGTTAACATATTATTTCAGGTGAATGGTATTTTTTTTAGCATTTCATTTATGGTATATGTATTCGATTGTCATGTTTCAGCCCTTGACAAAGACGGCAATAAGTCATTTGATTTATGATTTATGTATTCGATTGTCATGTTTCAACCATTGACAAGATGACAATAAGTCATTTGATTTATGATTTATGTATTCGATTGTCATGTTTCAGCCCTTGATAAAGATGGCAATAAGTAATTTAATTTATGATTTATGTATTCGATTGTCATGTTTCAGCCCTTGATAAAGTCTCGTAATTCAGCCCTTGACAAAGATGGCAATTAGTCATTTGATTTATGATTTATGTATTCGATTATCATGTTTCAGCCCTTGACAAAGATGGCAATAAGTCATTTGATTTATGATTTATGTATTCGATTCTCATGTTTCAGCCCTTGATAAAGATGTCAATAAGTCATTTGATTTATGGTATATGTATTCGATTCTCATGTTTCAGCCCTTGACAAAGATGACAATTAGTCGATTTATGTATTCGATTCTCATGTTTCAGCCCTTGACAAATATGGCAATTAGTCATTGGATTTATGATTTATGTATTCGATTATCATATTTCAGCCCTTGACAAAGATGGCAATTAGTCAATGGATTTATGATTTATGTATCCGATTCTCATGTTTCAGCCCTTGACAAAGATGGCAATTAGTCATTGGATTTATGATTTATGTATTCGATTGTCATGTTTCAGCCCTTGACAAGGATGGCAATTAGTCATTGGATTTATGATTTATGTATTCGATTGTCATGTTTCAGCCCTTGACAAGGATGGCAATTAGTCATTGGATTTATGATTTATGTATCCGATTCTCATGTTTCAGCCCTTGACAAAGATGGCAATTAGTCATTGGATTTATGATTTATGTATTCGATTGTCATGTTTCAGCCCTTGACAAGGATGGCAATTAGTCATTGGATTTATGATTTATGTATTCGATTCTCAAGTTTCAGCCCTTTACAAAGATGGCAATTAGTCATTGGATTTATGATTTATGTATTCGATTGTCATGTTTCAGCCCTTGACAAAGATGGCAATTAGTCATTGGATTTATGATTTATGTATTCGATTCTCAAGTTTCAGCCCTTGACAAAGATGGCAATTAGTCATTTGATTTATGGTATATGTATTCGATTCTCATGTTTCAGCCCTTGACAAAGATGGCAATTAGTCATTGGATTTATGGTATATGTATTCGATTCTCATGTTTTAGCCCTTGACAAAAATGATAATTAGTCATTTGATTTATGATTTATGTATTCGATTGTCATGTTTCAGCCCTTGACAAAGATGGCAATAAGTCATTTGATTTATGATATATGTATTCGATTCTCATGTTTCAGCCCTTGACAAAGATGGCAATTAGTCATTTGATTTATGGTATATGTATTCGATTGTCATGTTTCAGCCCTTGACAAGGATGGCAATTAGTCATTGGATTTATGATTTATGTATCCGATTCTCATGTTTCAGCCCTTGACAAAGATGGCAATTAGTCATTGGATTTATGATTTATGTATTCGATTGTCATGTTTCAGCCCTTGACAAGGATGGCAATTAGTCATTGGATTTATGATTTATGTATTCGATTATCAAGTTTCAGCCCTTGACAAAGATGGCAATTAGTCATTGGATTTATGATTTATGTATTCGATTGTCATGTTTCAGCCCTTGACAAAGATGGCAATTAGTCATTGGAGTTATGATTTATGTATTCGATTCTCAAGTTTCAGCCCTTGACAAAGATGGCAATTAGTCATTTGATTTATGGTATATGTATTCGATTCTCATGTTTCAGCCCTTGACAAAGATGGCAATTAGTCATTGGATTTATGGTATATGTATTCGATTCTCATGTTTCAGCCCTTGACAAAGATGGCAATTAGTCATTGGCTTTATGGTATATGTATTCGATTCTCATGTTTTAGCCCTTGACAAAAATGATAATTAGTCATTTGATTTATGATTTATGTATTCGATTGTCATGTTTCAGCCCTTGACAAAGATGGCAATAAGTCATTTTATTTATGATATATGTATTCGATTCTCATGTTTCAGCCCTTGACAAAGATGGCAATTAGTCATTTGATTTATGGTATATGTATTCGATTCTCATGTTTCAGCCCTTGACAAAGATGGCAATTAGTCATTGGATTTATGGTATATGTATTCGATTCTCATGTTTCAGCCCTTGACAAAGATGGCAATTAGTCATTGGCTTTATGGTATATGTATTCGATTCTCATGTTTTAGCCCTTGACAAAAATGATAATTAGTCATTTGATTTATGATTTATGTATACGCATGATTGTCATGTTTCAGCCCTTGACAAAGATGGCAATAAGTCATTTGATTTATGATATATGTATTCGATTCTCATGTTTCAGCCCTTGACAAAGATGGCAATAAGTCATTTGATTTATGGTATATGTATTCGATTCTCATGTTTCAGCCCTTGACAAAGATGGCAATTAGTCATTGAATTTATGATTTATGTATCCGATTCTCATGTTTCAGCCCTTGACAAAGATGGCAATTAGTCATTGGATTTATGATTTATGTATTCGATTGTCATGTTTCAGCCCTTGACAAAGATGGCAATAAGTCATTTGATTTATGATATATGTATTCGATTCTCATGTTTCAGCCCTTGACAAAGATGGCAATAAGTCATTTGATTTATGGTATATGTATTCGATTCTCATGTTTCAGCCCTTGACAAAGATGGCAATAAGTCATTGGATTTTGCAGAGTTAAAGACGGGGCTGACTGTAAGTAAAATTCGAATAATGTACGGCGAACAGATACGTGATTTCTTTTTTAACATCAAAGCATATATGAGTACTGCTCCGGGAAAACCAACCTTAGAGTTATGATTATATTTGTGAATAAAATTCTGACTGCAACCATGCTTTAGGATAAACAAGAGCACCGCGGAATGAACCCCAACGCTCGTCCGTTTTTTTAATAATAAGTCGTAAAAGGGGTATTACTGAATAAATATTTAAGCTAGAGTTATGTGACTTAACATAGACATGAGTATTGTTCCAACGAACATGTGTACTAGGATTCATTTGAAAATGGTTTTTGAGTTATGAGGTTAGGTTTAAGTTTTGTGACGACGACGCCAAGGGTGTCATAATGGCCCGTTTGTTTTTCTTCGAAAAACAGACTAGCTAAAAAAAATAGTACTTTATTCAGCTTCTTGAATTCATCTTTCAGTTTTAAACATAAATGAAAGATACAAACTGTCAAAAAGAATGTATTGCAGATGAAATTTAAGAGGCAAAGCAGTAGTTGAGTCTAAACAATTATTTAGCTTTTCCTTCATACAGAAGGAACTGCAACATATGTTTGTGCTGATAAGATGTTTGAAATGAGTAATTTCTCTTTTTATTCTAAAATGTGTTCAACTCTAATCAATAATTGTAATTGCATTTTTAGAAATTGTTAATTTTTTGCTTTTCTGTTGAAAATGTGTTGTATGTGGGAAGCCGAGCCTCGGTAGCTTAGTCGGTCGCGACGCTGGCTGACAATCCAAGGTTTGTGAGTTCGAACCCGAGCTCGGCCAACATTCTTTCCTCCGTTTGACAACAGTCACTGTGACTGTGGTCTTTTCACCAATTTGCTAACAGGAATCCACCGTGGCAGAGTGGTTAGCGTCGGGGATTTGGAACCGGGAGTCCTGGGTTCGATCCCCAGTCGCGGCGATGTGGTCATGGTGGAGTGGCCTTGGGCAAGGCATATTTCCTAGGCTAGTACTGGTTTGTTTACCCAGGGATCATGAATATGTGAACTGTCGCCCTGATATAACTTAAATAATGGTGAAAACAGCGTAAAACCCAAAACAAAACCAATTGGCTAACAGTATTTGTGGAAAAGCAGCCAGTTGCTTGGAAAGTATGTTGTGTGGATTACTGGTGTGAGAGAAACCAGGAAACAGTCCCCTGTATGAATTGCAAATTTCATGTTTCCTTTCAAAGCAGTACGAAAGAACCTTATCGGACTGAAGCTAGTCTGATTTAGATCGTCCTTTTCTCAGAAATCAGCCCGTGTATTTCAGGCTCTAAATATTCCACTCAGTAATCGATGTATTGAAGTTTTAATCAAGAGACTGGATGTCAACAACGACGGAGAAATTGATTTCGGGTCAGTAATACTGCGATTTATTACTTTACTTCCGTTCGGTCATGCATCATTAAATATTGTCGCAACACAGGAACATATATGACATTTGCGTCCAGTATAGCTCAAGACCAGCCTGTCAATAAGCACAGCCTGGTCAGTATCTGCATTGTTCGCTATATTTAGTTGAGTGTTCATGGTTCAATGATTTCCCATTTGTAGACGCATTCCGATGCATCTGTAGCAGACGTCTTTTTAAAATATTGTGGCAAAATGAGAAATTGCTCATATGCAATTTCTCTATTTGACACAATGTTTTCAACTCAATTTAATTCTGAAACTCTCATTTATGGTGAATTTTCAAATGATTGCCTAAACGTTTTCAAAGTCGCCTGGTGCAGATATGTTGAATCTATAGGGTTAAACTATATGTGTAGGGAGTCGAATTACTGGTCAGGCTATGGACATGTGAGAGACGATTTAAATCTGCACTGGTCGCAAATGTCCTAACGTCATTTCTCATGCATCAAGTCATTTTTTAAAGTAAAAATATACAATTGCAGGCTGCAGCCAGCGTCCATAACTATAACACTATGCTCTGTACTCAGAATATGTATTCACGTATCTGACTGGTCAGAGACAAATTGATTCTAGAAATTAACCAATCAGAAGTCTGCTTTGGAGCATGGAGTTAATTTCTGAGCACATATAACGTTTACAGAGTTTTTATTGTTTCGGGGCCTGATATTAATTCCCCGGTATAAACTATAAGTTATGCTGCTGCATAAAACAATATGGACTTTTCCCAGAGTGGTTTCAACTTTGTAAATTTGGAATTATTTAAATATGTTTCAGATGTTTTCAAAGCAGAGCACTCTGAAAATACCATATCAGGAGGTTATTAATCGTCTCTGGTTGGAGCATTTATACAATGTATTTTAGATTAAAACATCCTAAAAAACCTTTAACCCTTTCCCTAATATAGTCGCTTTCTGATGCAGCAGACGACTCTATGAAAACATGGCGACAAAAGAAGAAATTGCTCAAAACCTTTTCAGTAATTAAACCTACGTTTATAGAGCTGTTCTATGATTTTCCCAAGACACTTTCAAAGTCGGCTGCTGCAGATTTGTTGTATGTGGGAAAGGGTTAAGGAGAAGGGCGATATTTTCTCCTTTACTCACAATATTTTCGAATTCATTTGTTGTGTGCAAATGAGACAACCGTCGTCTGTATCCGGTAGACAGTTTAACTGTTGTGTTGATCGTTATGCAGAGAACTGGTAGCTGCACAAGAAGCTCACAAAGAGGAACTGAGAAAGTTACGTGAGAGACACATGACAGATTACGATGAAGACCAAGTAGATCCGGAAATAGTAGAATCTATCAGGGTGCAAGACCTGCTTGAAAAGGTCATGATCAAGCGTCTGTCGGGTGATTCAAGTTTCAAACGAAGAATGAACCAACTCAATAACAAACTCATCCAAGATTGGCGTACAGTTGAACGAGACGTGATAGAGAAAATGAAAGAAAGGCTGGAGGTTGAGAATGAAGACATAGATAATCGGTCATAATTCAGATCTGTATCGATAAAGCAGCATTAAATACCATTTTCGAACATAAATGCAGTATATCATTTAAAATGAAAGTTATTATTATTGAAAAGAGTTGGAAACATTGTTGCAAAAGTAGAAATTTCTCATTATGAGTAATTTCTCCTTTTGGTGCAATGTTTTCAAAAGTCTTTCGCTGCATATACGCGAAGTGTCAAAAAGTGGAAAACATTGTGGCAAAAGGGATTTTGTGCAATTTCTTTTTTTGTCACTATGTTTTTAAAAAGCCGTCTGCTGCAGAGGCGTCAGAAAGCCTCTATATGAGGGAAAGGGTTAAATAATTGTTCAGTCTAGTCATGGCGGCCAATTCACCTACCACTGTGTTTCCTAGATTTCTCACACCAGTATTTCCAAGCAACTGGCCTCTTTTCCTCATAGACTGTTAGCCCCATTGGTGGAAGACGTGTGTGGTTTGTCGCATCGACTTTTGTCAAACGACTGAAAGAAAGTCAGCAAAGCTGGGACTCGAACTTATTACCCCTTTATAAACACAACACGTCGCTTCCGACTGGACAATAGGGGATCTTTTGAAAGAAAGTCAGCAAAGCTGGGGCTCGAACTCATTACCCCTTTATAAACACAACGCGGCGCTACCGACTGGACAACAGGGGATCGGCTCTGTAGATAGACTGGTTACCGTTACATAACTGTAATACTTTTGATGTATTGTGACTTTAACTGGAGTGCAAACAAAATTCATGTTGTATAACAAAAATAGTTGATATATCCATTTACCCCTGGGTAAAATGATGAGACCCGTGCCTTGTCAAACGCAATCCACCTCGACTTCAACGAGCAGGATTTGTATATGAAACGCTCAGAATCAAATACCGCACACTGACCATCAACCCTCTCACTGCCGAAATAAACAAAGTCGACTCTTCGATGTTTAAAATTGAACCACTTTACTTTTGGTAAAATGTAATGTTTAAATTGTAAACAATGCATATTTCAGGAGAGACAGTTCGTTATGAATCTGCATTGTTTTCAAAGTCCTTTACTAACCTTTGGCAGCGAAAGGGTTTAAACTACGGCGTATTCATCTTGACCCGGTTTAGCAAATTTTAATATTTTAATTCGTGATTATTTGATCTAATCTTATTAACTGAATTAAGTAACCATTGTACTATATGTGCAGCTAATTGTGATTATTTACGCAGTAATACATACATGTAATTCTAAATATAAAGTGGCCTTTGTTTGTTCTGCTCTTTTAATCCTTGAAGACGTCTTAATTTGTTTGTCAAAATGTTGATTCCCAAGTCGCTTTGGTAGATGATTCGGTTCACTGCAGACAAGGGTCAGTCTGCAGATACGTAAATGATTATCTTGGACTTTATAAGTAAAGGGGTGGATCTCTTCAAACCACAACCGTTTTTATGGTTCATTAAACCAATGGACAAATGTCATTTGGTTGTACACCTTCGTGAGTCAAACTCATACATGACAATTGTCCGATCAAAATTAAAAGTTTGTAATGCCTGTATCGGTCCACGAAATGGTGTAACAGTAGACATGGTCAGACGCATTCACTAGAAAATCAATCTTTTATGGAAACGTTCGATTTGTTAATTAAGCAGTCATGTTTTGGCCATAAAAGGTTTCATTCTTAGATCCTAAGATGTAGTAAAATAGTAGTAATATGTCATCTATGCAAGAGCCACGTCAAGTTATATGAAGTACTATATTGAATAGAGTTGAGAACATTATGGCGAAGGGCTAATTGCTCACGATGAGCAATCTCTCCTTTTGCCACAATGTTTTCAAAAGTCGTCTGCTGTAGAGGCGTCCTAAAGCATCTGTATGTGAGAAAGATCAAACATAATTTTGGGTGTAGAAGCCTTTGCTGAGCCTTGCAGACTCACATTCTCACCGAGACCTTCTCTGTTCGACTGTAATGCATCTTCTAACAAGGAAAAGTTAAGTCTTTACTTGTAATAGGCACATTTATTTATTCTGACAATTAGACAATTTTGCAGCAGACTTTGAACATATTTTGTCAAAAAATAGAAAATCTCTATAATTGAATGGATAACCTATGACTAGAAGTGGAAAACATTTTACTATATGTTCACGAGTATTTCAGTTATATCACGGCGTTACCAGTTCGGTGAGGTTTATCTATCCTGACATGGATGCTTCAGTCGTAATGCTTTCCATAATGGAACCCTGCGCGCAAAGGATGGAAGCCATTACTACCATTTTAAAAACCCTTTGGTATTTCCCGCCCGGCGAATCCTGTCTCCCGTTCCTTAGGCGGTCGATACAACCACCACACCACGGAGATGGTAGAAGACGTCACAGTATTGTTAGATGATATTTTCGACTTTATTTAACCCTTTCATATATACAACAAGAACTGCAGCAGATGACTTTCTAATTATATAAGTAAGGCTATGGATCATCTCTATGAATGAAAGTTAACTGTTTGCATTATGAGCAATATCTGCTTTTGCCGCAATGTTTTAAATAGTCGTATGCTTCAAATGCGTTGGAATGTAAGAAAGGGTCAACAGATGACACACTGAATATATGAGAGAATTCCATCACACTGCATTCAACTGTCTTTGAATCTTTGCTACTCGCAATGCCATACTATCGATGTTCAATTATGAACGAGTTTATACATTCGGGCGTTGGGACTCTGTGTAGGTTAAGATCAACGCAAAAATGCGTTCAGTCTGGTAAGTCTCTGGATTAATTACTAGTATATCGTTTAAGGGTTCATTGACTTGATATCGAACACTTCAAATGCTGATTGGACTATGTGTATGTCCAGACCTATCTGAATATACTTGTTTCGCAAATACAATAAAGCCTATATTTCCTTGGGTGATAGTCAAACGATATGAGTAATGTTCGACAATGGAGTTACAGATATTCCTAATTTATTATTGGACCTTCTTTTCTACCTTAGCATTAGACAACAAATCAAGAAAATAACAATATAAAAGTATAACATAAAACCGTATTAACACATTGTCGTTTATTATAGCAGGTTGCATACAACTCATAATCAAGTCTGACAACACATTTACCTTTCCTTTCACTTCTGTTAATTTATAACGTACTCATTGCTGATTGTACTTAGTACAATCATAAGAAGAACTTCTTTCAAGCTACTTATATCCTTCAATCCCTGAACAGTAAATAAATTCCAATCAACACAAATTCTATATATTCATTATCGTCTTCTTCGTAGTCGTCGATGGTATCAACATCACCGTCATCATCATAATCAGCACCATTATCAACAAAGTTATCATTATGATAATCGTCATCGCCATCATAATCATCATCAACAATATTATCATAATTATAATAGTCATCGCCATCATCATCAACAACATTATCATAATTATAATAATCATCGTCATCATCATCAACATCATTATCTTCCATATCATAATCGTTATCAATATCATCATCATTAACATCACTATCTTCATCATCATCATAATCGTAATCATTATCATCATAATCGGCACCATTATCAACAAAGTTATCAGCATTATAATCGCCATCGCCATCATAATCAGCATCAACAACATTATCATAATTATAATAGTCATCGCCATCATCATCAACAGCATTATCATTATCATCGTTATCATTATCATTATCATCAACATCACTATCTTCATCATCATGATCGTAATCATCGGCATCATAATCGTAATCATTGGCATCATAATCGCCAACACCATCAGAAGTAGTCACTTATTGTTAGAGAGTAATGTCATTTAGTTTTTTTTCTAATCAAGATTGTTTTTATATTCAGCATTCTCCTTGCCAATACATGCAATAGTCTCATCGTTGACAGTGTTAGTGTGAGGGTCATTGATGTCCACACTGTATTTGTTTTTCCGTTTTTCCGGAACCCTTAAACCTGGAAAACCTGAAACCGAAATTAAATCTGATTAACAATCCAACATAAAACAAATCTGCTGCAGATGACTTTGAAATAATCTGTGGAAGACTGTTGTAAATCTTTATAAATGAAAATATAATTATTGCACAGAGTTGAAGAAAACATTGTGGCACAAGTAGAATTTGCTCATTTTGAGCAACTTCTCCTTTTGCTATAGGGTTTTCAAATATCGCCTGCTGCAGATGTGACAAAAAAATGTGTCCTCAAATTGGAAAGAGTTAATGCGTTTGTCTAACATCGATTCCGAAAGCAGTTCCGACAACTTATTTTGGTCGATCTCGATCTCTGGACGCCTTACGATTGGTACAGGAATCTCTTGACGAATATTTTACATCGATTGCGAAACCAGCTTTTTGCTTATATCAATCACGCTCGACGTCTACTTCCTGGAGACCTAACCAGTAGTCGCGCCGTTTGTGTGGGAAAATACCAAAGGCAGAACCCGCTCATCACGGGATTCGAACCCGGGACCTTTGGTCCGAGGTCCCGAATATTTCCCATGAACCTTTGGATTTCCATTAACACCTGTCACCTCGGTCGGTGGCAGACGGCTTTCTTTTTCTCAAAACATTATGGATGGGAACAACAGAAAATGATAATCTTGAGGTTTTTTGGGTTTTTTTCCCGAAATGTGGTCAACTCTGCATACTAATATTACTATGTTAATTCTCATTTTTTCAGACAACTTAAACAGATGTATGAGGAAAACTTCTTTAAAGTCGGCGTCCTACCTAAGCGCCGTTATTTCGAACAATATGTATGTTGTCATTGGCTGATACACATGCAATATATCAGGGCCATTATTTTTAAAATATAATTTATAGGAATTGTCATAGTCAAATACAAAGCATTCATTACATATAAAAACAATGCTATTTTGTTTACACATACGGCAGCAGGCAACATTTGAAAACACCGATGTTTCAACAAGATATCAAAATATTTGTAGATCTACTTAAAACAAATCACAATGTTTTTTCTATGAATTCTTCAAAACAGGGTACACTAAAAATAACAAATCCAGTCATTTTTTATTGAACTTACGTCCGAATTCTCTCTTCAACGTCTCGATCTGCTTTACCTGTGGAATGACCCAAGAGTTCCTCAGTTTGTCAATGCTGCCCTCCCTTTCTAGTAACCGTTTTGGTAGAGGCGGGAACTTCACATCGTAGGATGTGGGTTTGGACGACCACAGTACTTCGGTCTGAGGTCCTGTAATCGACAAGTCAAATAGGCATGGCAATGATTATTGAGCCAGTACATGCGAAAAAGAACAAGTTAACGTTACTAAACGTGTAGGTTCCGATCATCCTTGTCCACTTATTCATCATTTTAAGAATCTACACAAGTCGACAGAATAGTCTTACAATCTGGTGTAAGTAGTATGTGAACAGTGTATTATGCTGATCTGGATCTATACTTAGCGCAAAAGCCAAATTGTACCATTTTCCCGTTGCGGGGGCTGAAATGTGTTTTTTTAAGTTTTGGTATTCTTCCAAATTTAAGATGTGTATCACACCGAATCGATTATCTGAAGGATTAGGCCAAAGTTGTAGCTATTGTGAAAAAGTAAAGCTGTACTTGTTGTGGTCGTGAAATTTACGCAAGGGATTCGGAAGGGATTCCGAGCCCGGGATCCCTTGTTAAATCCCTGTGCGTGGCGGTATTGGATAGAGATTATTTAAGACAATCCAATTGTATATTCTTATAAATATGACATGAAAAAAAAAGCACAAAACTATAGTGTTCTGTCTAGGTGGTTAGTGGAGTGCCTTTCATAGTTTATACTATTTTGTTTCACTGGGGACTATTGATACTTTTATGGTTACCGTGATATAACTGTATTACTGGTGAAAACTGTTGAAACCCCCAATTAGATATATTATTAAATAGTCAATAGTGTAATGAATACCTGTTAGGTCTCTCTGTGTCCATTTCACATCATTATCCTCGGTCAGGTCAGATTTCGCAATACCAGGAAGTCCGTATAAATGTGGACTGGGTTTCTTAAGGACCAAGGGTTTCTGTGGAGGGCGTGGCTTTTTCTTTGGGATTTCAAAATCGCTTGCTTTTCTACTTAAATCTTTCCCTCTCGATGGACTTTCGTGAACTGTTACAGAAGGAAGAGGCTCTGACACGGAATCTTTTAGCCATGTCTGTATTCCATGAGAAGACTTGTAACATCCAGAACTATCAGGGTTGTCTAACTGTGGCAGAGTGAAATTGCCAGCGAGCCCTGTCGTCGTTTGCGGCTTGACATACACATCTGAACTAGTTACAGTACCTGCTTCAGTTGATATTATCTTGTTGAATGCCTCCCTCGGCTCCTGTGGTTTGCCACTTACGTGCGAGCTACCCGGGGCCCCTGGTTGTGGTGAAATACCACGTGTTGACATCCCTCTTGTCTTTACAGTATTTCTTGAAGTATGAACATTAGAACCAGATGATGGCACATTTTGCGATGATACTACAGTTCTAGAAACTGCAGATGAAGATAGAACAGAGTGTTTTGTATTAACTTCACCAGAATTAATCGATGTATCCTGATGTGGAGAAATGACATTTCTAGAAAACTCTATACTAGATCTTGAGGAGTTCTGTATATCGCTTCTAACAGGTACTTGAAGAACGGATAGTGCTTCTAGAAGCTTTGCAAGTTCTTTCATACTGTTGGACGTTTCAGATTTCTTCGGTAGGGTTGGACAATTCGAGGCTGCCTTAAGCTGTTGATCTTTAGACCTATTGTTCTCTTTCGTTGTGGCATCAACTAGTATCTCAGCATTGTGAACTGGTTTAACAGCGATTTCTTTGCTAGCGTTCCCATTAGATGTAGATTTTACATCGTTGTAACAAGGTGTCTTATTATCTAAACTTCGATCAACACTCTTCGAGTTTCTATTTACCAGCCTGGCCGTAACTATTTCTTCGGTCGTTTCTCGTTTCATTTTACCACTATCGAAGCCTTCTGTTGCATCAGCAGAATGACTTAATTTTGTGCAGACTGTTGCTTTACATTTTGTCGAAGATTGTTTGCATTCATCTACTTTGTTTTCAAAAGCAGTTTTATTGATTTCATTATTGGCTAATTTAAGTTTATTTTCACAGATAAGAGCCGCATAACGTTCATCGGTCATGTCCAACCTAACATTGTCAATCTCTGAATTTGGCTGTACCGGTTTGACCACAATGATGTTTGGTTTGGCATACTGAGAATGTGCTTCAGCTTTAGAAACTCTATTTACATCAGTAGCTTCCAATGTTTTTGTTTCGTCTGCATAAGCTTTTGTTACATCGCCAGCACGGAGTTGTTTGCCTATCTTTACTTCTTTAGCTTCTTCGATCGGTGTCTCGTTTGAATAACAGATTTCTTCAGGACAAGCCTCGCTTCCATTTTTAACTATTTCAGTTTCGGTAAGTGATTCATGCTCATCTACCTTTGTTGTTTCAACTTTTGATTTACAAACTGACAGTACACTTTGCTCTTTTCTGTTTGGCACACAAATCTCTTTACTAACACCTTCAGCAGCATCTGATTTATTTGGTATAGAAATATCGACTTCGTTTTCTCTTTTTACAATCTTATCGGAAGAAGCTTTTATATCTATTGGTTGTGCAACATCAACGGATTTGTCTGGCGTTGTTTCCACATCTGATTTGCCGATATCTACAGAAACCGGTTCAACTGTGCTTGCTTCTTCGTATTTTGATAAAATACCCGCCATTGAGGTTTTAAAATATGTACAACCTGACACATCCCTGTTTGACACACTAACTCCTTTCAAAGATGTTTGAAGTTCGTCAGACATTTCGATTTCTTTAGATGGTGCTAATGTGTTGTCTATTTCTTCAATCAATGCAGCTACTTTCGTTGTAGATTCTGTATATGTAGGGCCCAACTTATTTGTGTAAATTTCGAAAATCTTATAACAATTATCTACAAGCTTCGCTTCAATACCTTTGTCATCCGATTCTTCAACTTTCTCTGCCCGCTGGTTATCAGCCGAAACCAACTCTTCAGCACTTGAACCAATATCCGTTTCTTCACGAGATGCCCCGTCATGGTCTGCGGTAAGCTCACTCGCAGTGTCGGAATCATCATCGAAATGTCTTAGAAGAATGCTAGTCGACACGACTGGATCAACATGAACGTTATGTTGGTTAATATATTTGTCTACGTTATATTCTTCTTTATTATCATGGCTCTCTTTGTGCTGGATGGATTCTTCTTCTCTGAGGGGCTCTGTAAATTGAACCAATAGTAATTGTCACAGTGACTTTTGTCATTATTTCCGACGTTTGACAAAAGTCACTGTGACAAGCGGCATTCGTCTTCCACCAATGGGTCAGCAGTTTATGAAGAAAATAAATGCAGCCAGTTGTTTTGAAAGTATGCTGTGTGGAGTACTGGTGTGATAAAGCCAGGAAACACATGCCTAGGTGAACTGGCCGCCGTGATATGACTGAAACATTGTTGAAAACGGCGTTAAACCCCAAAAAATCAATCAAGTACATTGATTCAATAGGGGACATCCGGTATTATGTTAACCAGCATTGATTTCGTTAATTGGAAGATGTTGGTACCGTGGTAGTTGGTAGGTTACTTACATTTCTATAAGTATGCCACATCACACGAACAAAGACCAAGCGGACTTAATGAATACCGGCCATTCAGATCAGTCTCTTCCTCAGTTAATTCGTTACCTCCGTAGATCATCTATGATCTTGAATCGCCCTATTAAGTATTGAGTTTCAAACTTTGACACTAACTTCAAAATTGTCCGACGGTCAGTATTCACATGGCGCGGTTAATGTGGAATCTTATTTAGTGATGCCCACTTTGAGATAGTGATATATATGTCACGAGGAAACACGTTTTCATGGGATCAAGTCAAACTGTGCAAGGCGATCAGCGCCTGTTTTGAGCATTGATCGTTCGCTTTAGAGACACGTTAAATGAGGATTGAAAAATAAATACACATTTAAAACATAGTGAAACTTTAAAAGGGCATCGTCTCCCGAAATCCGATCTTCTGGTCATTGTGAAAGAAGGTCAATACCTACACGCAACCTGATAATTAGTTTACCTGTATGCTATCTAGCCGTACACATTATCCAGGAAGTCTCTTGAGAAACCATGACAGTTTAACGATAGAAACACGCCTCTGTGTGGTTCTTATTTCCTTCCCCCATATATCACGAGATCCACAAGTGATTTATTAAAACCAGAATGCAAAAGACTCAGACAAAACAACACGACTTTCCGTAATTGGGCAATATAAAGGTACCTTTTAGTAAAATGTTGGACTGAACTACTAGAGTTTGTTTGTCAAAAATTCACCTAGAACTAAAATTATTTAAATTGTATAAAGACATAAAGTTTATATAGTTTATATAGTATTAGAGACCATATTGTACATTATGTCAGGGACATAGTCCCTGACTATGTACATAAGCGTTAGCTTCTATAGGTCCTTTTGCGATTTGTTTTTCCATATTTGTGGTTTGTTTGTGACTTCCGGTTCCAGCTTAAAATTTATGGTCGGTTTCTTGATCAATATAACATGATCTTCCATATTTCTATACACCCATTTGTGGGTGTATTATTGTTCTATTTTAAAGCAAAAATCACTTCACTTTTGCAGTTTTTCCTTCTTTAATGACATATTTACATTAGTTCTGAGTAATAATTAGTATTGATTTAACTTTTCAATCAATTTCCCACTGCAGATTTCTTATAGATTCTGTTAACTAGTTTTTTTTTTTTTTTTTTTTTTTTTTTTTTTAATAAGGTGTGTAGCAACGAGCTTGGAATTTTGATTTACATGTCCACTGATTATTTAACCTTGCCTTAAAGGAGTTTAGCGTGGGTGCTTCTATTATTATTTGTGGTAATCCATTCCAATCATTTACAACTCTCTGGTTATAGCACATTCTCCTATCATTTGTCCTTGACCTATGTTTAAATAATTTGCATTTATGACCCCTGGTTTTCGATTGTTCAATAAAGGAGAAGAAATTATATGATGTTTTGTCAATTCCTTTGATTAATTTATAGGTTTGAATCAGGTCAGCTCTTTTCCTTCTGTACTCAAGTGTTGGTAGTCCTATTCTTTTTAACCTATCTTGATAATTTTTGTTCTGTAATTGTACAAGTAATTTCGTAGCGCGTCTCTGCACGTTCTCTATTGCTTTTGAGTCTTTCAGATATTTGGGTGCCCATATTACTGAGGCATATTCAAGATGGGGTCTCACTAAGGCTTTGTACAGTTGAAGAAACATGACTTGGTCCATAAAAATAAATGTCTTGCTGATTAGACCCAAGTTTCTGTTAGCTATATTGACTTTTGTGCTTATATGGGTGTTAAAATTTAGTTTTTTATCGAAGATGACTCCAAGATCCTTTTCTTGATCTACCTCTGTTATTGTCGTGTAGATGTTATTTGAGTCTTTTGTAAAGTATTCCGTAGTTTCTTTTGGGCCAATGTGCATGATTTTGCATTTTTTGGTATTGAATGTCATTTGCCATTTGGTTGCCCAATCGCAGGCCTTATATATGTTTTCCTGTAGATTTTTGCTGTCTTCATTTGTGTTTATTACTTTGTATAATTTAGTATCATCGGCAAAAAATTTAAGTGTACAGTTAATGGTGTCCGGCAGGTCATTTATAAATATTAAGAAGAGCACTGGGCCCAGGACACTACCCTGTGGCACGCCGCTAGTTACTGTCCTCCAGTTTGATTTTGTCCCGTTGACAATTACTCTCTGTTGTCTATCTTCTAGGAAGCTTTTTACCCATTTGTATATATTTCCTTGGATTCCTAGGTTCCAGATTTTTGCTAATAAGCGTTTATGCGGTACTTTATCAAAAGCAGCTTTGAAGTCCAAGTATATTATATCAACTTCTTTTTTATCGTCTATTGCCTTAGTCCAGTCATCGATACATTCCAACAGTTGTGTTACGCATGATCTGTTTTTTCTAAATCCATGTTGATCAGTCGATAGTGACTTTGTATTTTCTAGGTGGTCAACTATGGCATTTCTTATAATTTTTTCCATTACCCTGCAGCATATGGATGTTACTCTTATGGGTCTGTAATTCTCTACATTTGATTTTTTTCCTGCTTTATGGATGGCAGTTACGTTGGCGAATTTCCATTGAGTTGGAACTGTTCCTTCTTCTAGAGTTTTTTTGAAAATTGATATGAGCTTTTCTCCTAGGAATTCCTTGCATTCAATTAGTAATTTTGGATGGATCATATCTGGTCCTTGTGATTTGGACGGGTTTAATTCTTTTATGGCGTCGACGACTGTCTTTTTATTTATAATTGTTGTACTTATGATAACGTTATTTTTGTACGCAGGTTCTGGTATTGGGTCAGATTCTTCGGTGAAGACTGATATAAAATGTTTATTCAATTCTTCTGCTATCTCGCCATCGTCGGTTATTTTGCATCCATTTGCTTCTATAAGGTTGATACCTGATGATGTTTTAGTTTTGCTTTTTATATATTTCCAGAATTTTTTTTGATCATCTTTGATATTCTCCGTTACATTTTTTTCGTATTTATATTTGCATTTCCTCAGTTGTTGGGTCGCTATGTTTCGTGCTGTTTTGTAATTAGAATAGGTTAAATGGTTTTTACAATAGGTGTATTTTTTCCATTTTGTTCTTTTCAGTTTTAGGGCTTTGGATGTTTCATGATCTATGTAAGGGTTCCGATGTCCGGAAGTATTTTTATACTTTGGTATGTTTTGTTCTGTAATCTTTGATATGTTATTTTCAAACACGTTCCAGGACATCTGAGCACTCTCATCTCCATAACTCCAAGTTTCTTTCTTTAATATGATATTTATTTTCTCATAGTTTGCTTTTTTGTAGTTGGGTCTTGTTGTATTGTTTATTTTTACATATTTTACACATACAATACTGAATGTCAATATTAGGTGGTCACTTTTTCCTAATCCGGCGTTGTAGGATAGATTAGTGAATCTATCATGTCTTCTTCATTAGTTAGGATCAGGTCTAGTAATGATGGAGTATTTCCTTCTCTGTATCTTGTCGGTTGGCGTACATGTTGAGTAAGAAATAGGTCTTTAATACATTCCAGGAAACTGTTTTCCTGATTATTGGTTGTGGTATTCGTTGTACACAGTTCCCAGTTTATTTGTTTCATGTTGAAGTCTCCCATTACTATAAAGTGTGTGTGCTTGTTTGAATAGATTTCTTTTAAAATATTGATCATATTTTCATTATTTTGTGAGTTACTATTTGGGCTTCTGTAGACACACCCAGCAATTAGTTTATCGGATTTGTTAAGCTGAATTTCAATCCAGATCGATTCTTTAAAATTTTAGATGGATTCTATTTTTGTTGCTCTTAAATCTTTTTTGGTGTATATTATTATTCCTCTTCCATCTTTGTCATTGTAGAACATGTCGTATCCATTAATGTTATAAAGCACTTCTGGATTGACGTTGACATGTGATTTTTTTGGATATACTTCTGTTATTGCGATAACATCATAGTTACTTTCTGTACTTTTTGCCTGTAACTCAAGTCTTTTTTCATAGTTGAGCGAGTCAGCGTTTGTGTAGAATACGGTTATATTTTGTTTGACATCAGTATCGTAGTCATAAGTGACATTTTTTTTTACATTTTTAAAAGATCTAGAGGATCTATTTGTACAATTAAAACACAAGCTATTCTCGCTTCTGATTAGGGTTTTCACCCTCTATATACATATTTATAGGATGGACGGTATTTTCCTTGGAGATACTAGGAACACACAAGAGATTACCCATGTTAACGGGATAATCGGGTCGTCCTCCCAATATGGATCAAGTATATACCCATCATGGCAATCATGTTTGTGATTAACAACGTAATCACACACGTGGCATACACAAAATATAATCTACCATAACATACAGCAATTTTTATCATTCAATATTTCAATGTAAAATTATGGTTGCGGTTTGTTCATAGAACGTAACAACAATGACGTCATTAAAGTACGTCGTTGCTAATACCAACGTTAAGTAAAATCTCAATATCCCAGAGGCTTGTGTTATTTAAAAAGCATATAATAGGTTCTTCGGACGTCCGACTCATTTATTTGTGGAAAATAAGTTGAGGAGTATACATGTATATCAAGTGTGACCCGTTTAACTTTGCCGCTTCATTTCTTCTCTTCTTCTACAACTACTAGTATCATTTCTTTAACTGCTATTCCAAAACCACTTCTTCTTTTAATACTATCATGTATACAACTACTACTACTAATTATGTTACCCAGCTGAAAAAGTCCGACCTCTCGTCCCGCAGGCGAACAATCTACTACGTCGCTACAAACTATAGGTTCATAGCAAGGCAGTATAAGTATCCCTTAAACAAACACATAGCTACATTACATCTGTCTGTCTTAGACAGACCACTCTACTACATACTCACCTTCCATGTGAAGACTCGTTTTTGAATCTGTGAAGTTACAACAACTTCTATCCTATCACATCACTGCAGGCTATTTACGATGGGCGTCAACGGAACCCAGCTGAAAGAGTCTGACCCGACCAGAACTCGGGACCTTTTATCCCAGAGTCCCTTATACAAACAGATAGCTACCAATAGTGTCTATCTTGGACAGACCACTATACTACAATATTACTACCACCCCTAGTACATACATGTATAAAGACATTTAGCTGAGCTTTATTTGATACAGAAAATCGATTGAAAACAGTGTGATAAAAGAAGGAAATGATAAATTTCTATTTATTTATTGGAGTTTTACGCCGCTTTCAACATTATTTCAGTTATATCACGGCGACAGTTCACTTATTCATGATCCCTGGGTAAACAAACCAGTACAATAAGTACAACAGTAGATAAATTTATAACGTTATGTACCTATTCCATATATAGGTTGATATGAACGAACTTATGGATTTAATACAACTTGATTTACTAGCATGTATTGTTAACCCTTTCCTACATACAACAAACCCACAGCAGACGACTTTGAAATCATATCAGCTAGAATGGAGAATATCTCTATAACTAATTATTGAAAAGAGTTGAAGACATTTTGGCAAAAGAAGAAATTTCTCATTATGAGCCATTTCTTCTTTTTGTCATTGTTTTCCGCGGCGGCCGTTTGGTCTAAAATATTTACGGCCAATAGTAATTATAGGGCCGCCGAAGCATTCTCACGGTCACATACTGTAGCAGTCACATATGTTAGGGTAGCCGCACGGCGTATTTTGAATTCGTGGAGACAGAAAACCTGCCGTACGGTATTTGAAGTGATGACGAACGGTCGCCTTATGGCGTCCCTGCGGTGGCTGTATGTTTTTGACAAATACCAAGGCAGAAGTAAGGTATGTATACCTGCTCCACGCATGGCGCACACTGCCACGGGGGCCGCACGGATGGCGTTCGGCGAGCGAACGGGAGCCGTGCGTGGGCCTTGCATTGCCTGCAGGGTGTGCCACATACCGCAAGGCCACCGTACGTGCACCGTATGGTGTCCACAATTTGTTGACAAAAGTCAATTGTAATTCATAAGATCCTAGCCCAAACGCAAGGCCACCTTACGCCCGACGTATGGACACCGTGGAACCGCTCTACGGCATGGCTACGGCGTGTCTTATTACGTCGGAACCTAGAAATGAAAAAAAGTTATATCTCCGCGCTATAATCCCACGGCGACCCCTTCAGCCCTATAAAATATAAGGATACGCCCTAGGTTGACCCTGAGGCCACTGCAGGTCCTTTGTGGCCGCTGTAAAGTAAATATGACCGAGGCATTACCAAACTCACGTTAATAAGCCTGGCTTCATGAAGACACGTATTCAGAGGCTTGCCTAGAGTTCAATGATAATTCAGAGCAATAAAATGTTTTTATGATGTCCTCTCTTTGAATATTACAGAATGTTTGATTTGGTGGCGAACAAGTAAGAATCTGGTCAGACTGCGCAAGCTAATCTGAACGATTTCTGATAGAAATATAAGTCCCGAGTATTTGCTTTCCATCGACGTGGATCTAAATTGTTGCAACAAATCAAAAAGCAAGCATCCTTGCATCTCGCGTTGTATACAAAGCATGTTGCTAAAACCAATATAAATGATTAGAAATTAAAACATTTTGGAAAAGGGATAATTTATGAGTAATTTATCCTTTTGACACGTTTTCAAAAATGCGTTGGTGTGCATGTGATAAATGGTTTACTACACTTGAAGTAGGGACTAGCTACCCTAGGTATGGCAAACGGTACTATATAACAATATCTCAAATACTGCAGCAGACAACTTTCGAAATATTAAGTGAAAAATCTCTTTAAATAAAAGTATAATCATTGGACAAAGTTGAAACATTGTGGCAATAGAACAAATTACACCTTTTGTAACAATGTTTTAACAGTCATCTGCTACACATTTATTCCGGGGAAATTACCGGTATTTATTTGTATCTTGACACTGACCCGGCTGTAGCTTTTCCAGGGACTCTTACTAAAATCCCCGGAAAATCCCCGGAGTATTCGGATACATTTCCAGGGATATTTTGGGATAATCTGACACTTTCCATGGAAAATCCAGTACATTTAAGTGGACAACCCGAACATTCCATGGACACGCTGGAACGGTTCTGTAAACACCCTGGAATAGTTCCGTGGACAACAGAGTATTCGGACTATTTCCAGCGTTTCCGCATCTTAACATTAAATTCCTTGTTATTTTCGATGGTTTTTCCATGGTTTCCCTGTATATCATCAGTTGTTATGCTAACCCCATAATACTGAGCATCAAGGAGTGAAGTCACCAATTTAATGTTTTTAGAATGACCCGACCAGGGATATTGCAAACCAGTCATACGGCAATTCTGCAGCAGACGACTTTGAACGTATTTTGTCAAAATATAGAAAATCTCTATAATACTGGTTAATTTTAGCAATTAAAAGTAATCACTCTTATTTTTGCGAAAACCCGTTCATCTTCTGGCCTACGGATCTTCGCTAGTTTCCGTTATCCAATAGGAACAGATCGGGTGTCTCCGCCGATTATCGGCAAACTCCGGCTCAACTTCACTCGTGCGGAACAACCGGTATATAAACCCATGCAAGTGTTTTGATATCCCCTTTTCAGTACTACAGTTGTGTATAACAGTCGATTTAATTTTCTAAGAAAATAAAGAAGAATGGCGACCACGAGACGAGGGTCTAAATAAAAGAAAGACAAGAGTCCAGGCTTGTAGAGCCGGACTCGGGTAACATCATTGATTTTGAGGAAATTTTAAGGGCCTATAATTATGTACAGGTAGAGCAGTTGTCACAGCGCACTGAAGATACAACATCGGATTCGAACTCTGCAGATTTAATCCCAACACAACCTCTTTCTGCACAAACGGAGTCTGGCACAACACCACGTGTGTTTTCAACCCCTGCCCCGGCGTCCACAGATCAGTCGGTTAGAACGCCCATGGTGTTTGACTTGCCTATGCGGCAAAGATCAGAACTTATTCGTTTGTCGAGCGAGGACTTGGCCGCTCACGTCCCTAGTGCGATAAAAAATCAAATTGTAGGGGGGCAATATTTAAACTTGTCCATACTCCTGAAAGGAGCCGTGGATCTTCAACTTTGGCGTACAGCACTGTCCTCGAATTATCCCCAACAGGCTCTCTTGAGGCTAGGCCAAAAGAGTGCAGGGATAAGGTCCCTAGTATTGAGTGATGGACGGACGCGTTTTTGATTTATGCGTCTGTTTATCTCGGGGCTCATCCAGAAAAAAACAGGCGAACTGCTTCACTGTGGACAATTAGAGAGTCCGAGGCTCGCCAGGGGAGTTTCGCATGGAGAGAATATGATGAGCAGTTTAGACTCTCGTCAGGCATTGAATCCGTCGTCATGGTCTAAATTAAACGGAGATCTGTGGTGGCGGTGCATGCCAGCGAGCCCACAAACTCGGCCAGAAACAAATACCGAAAGTCAATATATGCCATTTTTTCAATGAGCCTGCCTGCACGTGGCCGAACTGCCGTTTTCAACACGCGTGCGCCATTTGCGACCTACTCCCAACAACAGGCGCCGCCAAATGCCTTTCTATCCAACCATCGCTTTCCCAAACCCCGCGGTTTCCCAAAAAACGGGAACAAATAATAAATTAGCGGAAACGGCATGCGATTCACGGCTGACAAATAATCCTATAAATTAGAATTGCTTAACAAAATTCTTAAGATCTTGTAATAAAATGGAAGCAGATAACGTATTCAAATTTGAAATCAGCCGTCATTACGAAGGACCAAGAAAACCCCGCATAAGTCAAAATCGGCTTTATCAAACCCCAACTTTTTTAGTGAGAAACTACGCAAAGAAATTGCCACTGGTAGAATGGCGGGCCCGTTCAACATAAAACCATAGGCTTAGTTCCTAAAAAAGCACCAGGCGATTTTCGGCTAATTCACCACTTATAATGCCCGGAGGGCGAGTCAATTAACGACGGAATAGCCCGCAAACATTCCTCAGTAAAATACACAAGCTTCGACGATGCTGAAAGTCATTGCGACATGCGTCTTCCACCAATTGGCCAAGTCTATGGGAAAAAGCAGCCAGTTGCTTGGGAAGATTGTTGTGTGGAGTACTGGTGTGCGAAAACCAGGAAACATGAGTAGGTGAACTGGCCGCCGGATATGACTGATACATTGTTAAAAACGGCGTTAAACCCCAATCAATCGACGCTGCAGTAGACATGATTCAATCCCTAGGGAAAAACTTCAAACTGTACAAAATGGATATAAAATGCCTACTGCCTATCCATCCGGACAATTTTGAACTCCTCGGTCCGTTTTGAAAATCAATTATATTACGATAAGGCGCTTCCTTTCGGAGCAGCTACTAGCTGTAAGACTTTCGAAAGGTTTTCCTCGTTTCTCGAATTCTGCGTTAGAGAGAGAACTTCGTCAAAAAACCTAATCCATTATTTAGACGATGTCTTAGGCGGCGCCAGAACGACACAAAGTTGCGAATCTCAGATATCTGCATTTCTGGCGTGCATGTACGAACTTAATGTCCCCTTAGCAGAAGATAAGGCATAGGGTCCCTCCGAAGTCAAATTGGAAACGCGGATACCTCTTATTAAAGTAGAAGAGGTCATTAGCAAAATGACAATTCTGCTAGGGAAAAGAAGAACAACATTGAGAGATATGCAATCGTTAATAGGCTCACTTAATTTCTGCTGCCGTGCAATTCCGGCAGGTAGATCGTTCTGTCGTCGCCTGATAAATGCTACATGCGGCCTGAGTAGGTCTGGTCACCACCTGCATGTAACTAAGAACATTAAGAAAGGCTTGGAAACGTAGCTTACCTTTTTCAAACAACATAATGGTATCTCGGTTTTCAACGTCCGCTATTGGTTTTCAAACGCTGACGAACAATTGTTTTTCGGATAGTGCTGGAGGAGAAGGTTCGGGAATGGGAATTTAATACAAAGGCCACTGGTGCATGCACTGTTGGCCACATGCCTGGCATTCTGAGGGGGTAAGCAGGGACATCACAATTTTAGAGTTACATATGTCAATGCCATCAATGCATTCAATAAGTTCAGGGACAATTTCAAACTTAATCATTCTTGGCCAGTGGACCAAAAATACATCATTTGGTTCATGGCTTACTGCGTTGAAAAAAGGATTAGAAGCGTCCACAATAAGGACGTAATCCACAGGCCTCAATTATTGTCATAAGACCAACGGCTGTCCCGAAATAAGCAACATGTTTATCATAAAGAAAATGTTGGAAGGTTGCTCTCGCTTGCGTAGATCGGTCGATAGCAGAGCTCCTATCTGCCAGCATTTTAAATGCAGCGCTGAGCGAACTAAAGTTCGTTTGCTATAATCCGTACGAAGTAGCGCTGTTCTGGGCTGCCTGGGTCCTGGGACATTTAGGCGTATTCCGAGTGAGCGAGTTGGTGGCAACTAGTAACCATGATCCGAATTCATATCTTCGACCCATAGACAAAAAATAGAAGCAGAAACGCAAAATCGGCACATTACGTTAAGACAATCATAAACGAAATGATATGGCGTCGCTGTCGCTTACATCCTTAATTCTGTAATAGTGTTAAACGAGTGTAGCTATCTGCGCGCAGCATTACCTGGGGCAGTGGTCGTGTGGGTGAATGTGCTTCAGCGCCTCGCTGGAATGCGTCTGCCTTCACGGCGGCGGCCATAGAGCGGAACGATTTCGTTTAAATAGATTCGAACGACAACAGGTGCGACGTCATCCGACACATGGTTCGTTGCATGTGGGTGTGACGGCGGCCGCGCCGGTATTTTTTCAGGGAGGACGGCGTTAATTTGTTGGACGTCGGTCTCGAGATGTAGTTCAATTCGAGACGTGCTTTTAAGATACTTTATAAAAATACTCAAATTCGATAACCATTAATTCTCTGCTTGCTAGGAATCTTTTGAATTTTGGGGGATAAATTTCATAAGCCAGTGTAAAATTTACTGTGGCGTAAAAATTCTAATCAGGGTTTAAAAAGCGGCACCAATTGCCGTAGTAGTTGCAAAGTTTAATTGGGCCGCAAATGTTTTCATAGTGTGTGCATCTAGTCCACCAGGAGCCAAGCATTTGAAGTGTGTGTTAAAAACCAATAAGGTTGTATTTCGGCGGCGAGGCCCGGCCGCCTCTCTTTAAATACAGCAGTAGGGTCCTCTATGGCTCATGTCCTACATACTGTAAATCTCCGTCCCTACCGTGATCTTATCGCCACTACTTTACTATATTGCCTGTGAGTGTTCAAATAGTACGATATGCAACTCTGGTAAAAATTATATTTCTGAAATTGATTTCCTTGTTCTTTCTTGAGTCATAAAATAATTGAATGGATAACCTATGACAAATATTGGAAAACATTGTGGCAAATGGAGAAATTGCACATTTTGTGCAATTTCTTCTTTTGTCACTATGTTTTCAAAAAGCCGTCTGCTGCAGATATATACCCCGACCAGGGATATTGCAAACCATTCATTTTTCGGATTATAAAGAAATTACAGCATTTGAATTTATTTTCAGTTACTGTATATATAATGTTTTATTTGATACAAATTGGGCAATGTTCCTTTCCCATATAAGATATTTACACCAAATAACAGATGTACCAGTGGAGATGCTTTTCCCTCTTATTCTATGTTCCTGGTTCAATGCAACTAATCCTTTCCAGATGACTTTGAACACATCAAGACAACAAATGTGAAAATCTTTGAGCATTTACTCCTTTTGCAACAACTTTTTCAGAAGGCTTCTGCAATAGCTGCTGCATCAAAATGAGACTACATGTAAGAGGTTAAGGTTAAAAATGTAAGGTTAAAAAAAAAAAAAAAATTATACAATAATGACCCTTTAACCCTTTCCCACCATAGACGCATTTGCAGCAGACGACTTTTGAAAACTTCCTGACAAAAGGAAAATTTTCTCAAAACAAGCAATTTGTCCTTTTGCCACAATGTTTTCAACTTTGGCAGTAGTAATACCTACAATTATAGAGATTTTCCACATTTTTTAGAAAACATTCTCAAATTCGTCTGCAGCCCAGCCGGGCTCAATTGGTAGCGTATCTGACTCGTGATCTGGAGGTCACGGGTTCGATACCCGGTTGCGGCGCGTTCTTTCGGGCGATGTTTTCCATTGCCTCTCACCTCTGATCTATGTGAGAAAGTAGTCAGTGGCTTCGAAAGAATGTTGTGTAAGTACTGGTGTGGGAAAGCCAGGAAAACATGGGTAGGTGCACTGACCGCCGTGATATGACCAAAGCTGTTGAAAGCGGCGTTAAACTCCAAACAAACAAACAAAATTCGTCTGCAGCAGATTTGATGTATGTGGGAAAGGGTTAAACCTAAAGTCAGGAATATATATTAAAATAAAGACAAAACAGTTTTTCAGATTTTTTTTATACAAAATTTTATTTATAACCTAATTCATACTGAAGAATCATGAACTAGTTCAGACATTTTTAATAACAATGAAAATTATATAAGACATCAATGTTTCATCTTTCATCCACTTCCTGTATTGTAAAAGCATTTCTGAAACAAACTTTTAACACTTTACCACATATAAACACTTTCTGACTCCTCACCAGCAGACATAATTTTAAAAGATTCTGGGTAAAGGAGAATTTGTTCATAATGAGCAATTTCTCATTTTCCCACAATGTTTTCAACAATTATACCTTTTCCACATGCATTAGTAGCCTAATTCCTACTTAAGTTATTTTACATTTGTAACAATGGAATGTTTCTGTAAATAACTGTTATATTACTGAAAGGAGTTGAAAACATTATGGCAAAAGGAGAAATTTCTTCTTTAGCGACAATGTTTTCAAGTCGTCTGCTGCAGAGGCGTCCATACGAGGTAAAGGGTTAAACAAATCACTTCAGAAATGGGTTAAACCCTTTCCCACATTAACAAATCTGCAGGTGACTTTAAATATGCCTATCCGAAAATAATTTAAATCTATAAATGTGAAAGTTTTATTATTGAATTGAGACAAAAATGTTGTTGCAAAAGGAGAAATAGCTCATTATGGGCAATTTCTTCTTTTGACACAATGTTTTAAAAAGTTGTCTCCTGCAGATGTGTCAAAGTATGTCCCTGCTAAACATCTCTTGAAATCAAGCAGATGACATTAGAAAACATTGAAGGAAAAAGAGAAATTGCCATAATAAACATCTTCTCCTTTTCATGCAATGTTTGTTTCTCCATCAGAAGTGTTCTTCGAATTTCCGTATTTTTCTCATATGATCTAATATTATCAAGAGTTCAACAAATTACTATTATTGTCATTAGTTAATCCCTTCCCACATACAACAAATCTGCAGTTGACTTCTTTAGGAACATCTTGGCTGAATTATGAAAAATCTCTGTTAATGAAAGTATTACAATTGAACTAAATGCATTGTGACAAATGAAGAAATTGCTCATTATGAGCAAATTCTCCTTTTTTCACAATGTTTTCAAAAGTTGCCTATTGTTATGTCGTCAAAATACATCTGTATGTTGGAATGGGTTAACACAACATGGTGCGACTTGTTTAAGATCACTTCATATCAGCTCTTGGGTTAGACAGGTTTTTTATGTAGAAAGATTCATTGTTTGGTGTTTTAAGCTACTTTCAACAATTTTTCAGTTATATCAAGGCAATTCCTGCTTACCCCCCCCCCCCCCCCCCCCCCCCCCAACACACACACAACCCTGAGCGCCAAGAAGGGCAGCTATTATACATGACTACCATTTTTGAAGTCTCATGTATAACCCTGCCGGTGATTAAACCAGCAACCTCCAACTCCTACCATTACACCACTGACATGGTGTTTGTAGATGGATGGTTATAATGTGTGCATGTGGATTGAAAACCGAAAAACATCAAATGATTATGAGCGGATATTACAATTTCATTTATTACAATCTATCTAACCCAAAATAATATTATGCATCCATTTCAAGCCCTGCCCCATCTGTGTTAGATAATCGGGGCAATATTTTAGCAATAAAATAAAAAAGATTTTACCAACATGTTGACCAAATAGCTTTAACCCTTTCTTACACACACACACGCCCCTCTGCAGTAGACCATTTTTGAAAACATTGTGACATAAGGAGAAGAAGCTCATATTTAGAAATTTCTCCATTTTACAGAATGTTTTCAACTCTATTAAAAAATTAACTTTCATTTAATTAGATTTTACCATATTTTTGCTGGTCTGTTTTCAGTCTTCTGCTGCAAATTTGTTGTATGTGGGAAAGGGTTAACCCTTTCCCTCATATAGACGCTTTCTGATGCCTCTGCAGCAGACGGCTTTTTGAAAACATAGTGACAAAAGAAGAAATTGCACAAAACGTGCAATTTCTCCTTTTGCCACAATGTTTTCCACTTTTTGTCATAGGTTATCCATTCAACTATGGAGATTTTCCATATTTTGACAATGTTTGTTCAAAGTCGTCTGCTGCAGAATTACTCTATGTGGGAAAGGATTAACAAGTATTTCAAATCATCCACATTACATATAACCAGACCTGTAGATATGGTCTTATTTAGATTCCCGTATTCAA
Organism: Serripes groenlandicus; assembly: GCA_031761405.1. NCBI lineage: Eukaryota > Metazoa > Mollusca > Bivalvia > Cardiida > Cardiidae > Serripes > Serripes groenlandicus. Next base: position 38,793,899 of record JASEVX010000008.1, on the reverse strand, counting down.
TGCCAAGCTTTCCACCTAAAAACCCTATATTGTAAATTCTCATAAGAATCGTCTCAATGATTACCTGCAATAAGGTTTAATAGCTAATGAAGCCTTTCCCACATGCAGCAAATGACTTTTGAAAAACATTGTTGCAAAAAAAGAAATTGCTCATTTTCATCTAATTTTTAGAAATCAAACTTTCATTTATAGTGATTTTCCATACTTTTGCCTAGATCTTATAAAAGTTGTCTACTTCAGATTTGTTGTAGGTGGGAAAGGTCTTTCCCTCATTAGACAGTTCTGCAGCAGACGACTTTGAAAACAAATAGAAAATCTCTATATTTGAAAGGCTAACCTATAATGACTTAAAGTGGAAAACATTGTGGCAAAAGGAGAAATTGCTCGTTTTGGGCAATTTCTTCCTTCGTCACTATATTTTCAAAAAGCCATCTGCTGCAGAGGCGTCAGAAAGCGTATATACGCGGGAAAGGGTTAAGAGAGCTATTGTGTGCCAAATAGCCTTTTACTCCGCCTTATCTAGACCTATGAATAGCTTTTGACACCTTCCCGGCAGATAATTATAACAATGTCTCCTTTTTTCACACTGTTTTACAATTCTGTCTATTATTACACTTCCATTTTTTTCCCCTGTAAGATTTCTTTTCAAGCAGACAACTAAACCCTTTTCAACATACAACAAATCCGTAGCACATGCCTTGAACATAATTTCAGATAAAATAGAGAATATCTCTAATATGTAAATAATTGAATAGTCAAAAACTTTATGACAAAAGGAGAAATTACTAATGATGAGCAATTTCTTCTTTCGTCACAAAAGTTTTCAAAAGTAGTTTGCTGCAGATGAGTCAGAAAGTGCATATGTATGTTTTAAAACTCTATTCAATATTTATTCTTTCATTGAAAAGCAGATTTCATAGTTTTGCCCAGTTGTTTTCAGTTTTGAGTTATCTGCTACTGATTTGTAGTATGCAAGAAAATAAACACTATAGAATCTCATCTCTACGTTGGCACAGAGGTGACATGTGTTTGTTTTTATTTATCTCGTGTGCACGACATACTAAGTCGTGCACACAAGTTACTATGTTTTGCGCACAAGTTACGCAGTCAAGCGCACAAGATACTAAGTTGTGCGCACAAGAAACTATGTCGTGCCAATCAGAATACACTGATCGCCTAAAAGAAACCTAATTTCTTCATACGTTATCCCTGCATTAAAATATAATAGAATAAAATTGTTTCTGCTATCAGCCATTTTCAAACAACATTCATGTATGTAAAGTGTATTCTGATTGGCTAATTATGTTGTACGCACAACTTAATTATCTCATGCGCACAACTTAGTATGTCTTGCGCACGAGATAAATAAAAACATACACATGTTACCTCTGAGCCACCGTACATCTCTGATGTTAAGGGCTTATTTTATTATTTTATTCTATATGTAATATTATCTAAAACATGAACACTATTCTAAGCTTTCACCCCTTTACCACATACAGAAGCTTTCTGATGCCTCTGCAGCGGGCGACATACAAACATTGTGGCAAAAGGACAAATTGCTTATTAAGAGAAATCTCTCCTTTTGCCACAAAGTTTTTAAGTCTATTAAGTATATCACTCAATTATGTAAAATGTTAATGTTTTAGCCAAAATGTTTTCAATGTCATCTGCAGCAGATTTGTTGTATGTGGGAAAGGGTTACATAACACAACCTGGGACAGACATAATCATATGGACCAAATCACATCAACCAGGGGGACCATCGCAAAACCAGATAAGTCTTAAGTTTTTGTGCAGACTGATCGGGTATTATTTTTTCTCTCAATAAAATCACACAAGCATCCTTGAAGACTCAACAGAAAAATATTGATTAACCCTTTCCAACTTGTAGACATATATTGACAAATCTGCAGCAGAAAAGTTTTAAAAACATTGTTGCAAAAAGAGATATTGTGCCAAAAAGCATTCAGCTCTATTTAATAATTATGATTTATTTCATTTAACCCTTTCCCTCATACGACAATTCTGCAGCAGACGACTTTAAACGTATTTTGTCAAAACATAGAAAATCTCCATGATTGAATGGATAACCTATGACAAAAAGTGGAAAACATTGTGGCAAAAGGAGAAATTGCACGTTTTGTGCAATTTCTTCTTTTGTCACTATGTTTTCAAAACGCCGACTGCTGCAGAGGCGTCAGAAAGCGTCTATATGAGGTAAAGGGTTAAAGCAAATATTCATATATTAATTAATTTGCCTAGATGTTTTCGAAGTGGTCTGCAGCAGGTTTGTTGTATGTAGGAAAGGGATAAAACCTGTGACCTATACTATTATCCCTTTCCCTCATGTAGATGCTTTCGGACGCCTCGGCAGCAGATGGCTTTTTGTAAACATAGTGACAAAAGAAGAAATTGCACAAAACGTGCAATTTCTCCTTTTGCCACAATGTTTTCTACTTTTCGTCATAGGTTATCCATTCAATTATGGAAATTTTCTATGTTTTGACAAAATACGTTCAAAGTCGTCTGCTGCAGAATTACCGTATGAGGGAAAGGGTTATGTAAGCTGATTATAATTGCCACTTTTTTCACAATGAAAAGTCAGGTTTAATGTGGCATGGCTGCCAATTTTTCTTATTATTATTTCAACCTTTTCTCACATACAACAAGTCTGCCGGAGACGTCTTTGAAAACATTTCATCAAAAATATGGAAACTCTCTGTAGACGAAAGAAAAATCATTGAATATGGTTGAAAATTTGCGGCAGAAGGAGAAATTGCTCATTATAAGAAATTTCTCATTTGCCACAAAGTTTTCTTAAGTTGCTTCATCAGAAAGTGACTCAAACTGTATGTGAGAAAGGTTTAAAGATAAAACAAAGCATGGTACATGTAATTCAAACAAATGGTAAATACAGAACAAAGACTTAAAACTTTTATTTGAGCCACACTCTACAAAAGCCAACCATAAGGCTTTTACAACCAGTGTAGACCCAAATTAGACAGGGCATCTGTTCTGTCAGATCTGGCTCTGCACTATTTGCTATTGAGTCATTGAAGTATTAAAGAAATGTCTGTAAAGCATTTGTATACTTAGCATAAATGCACAGGCAGTTCTTTATCCATAAGTGAAATAATTACAATACGGTTGGATTTCACATCTGTTCTGTCAGATCTGGCTCTGCACTATTTGCTATTGAAGGCTAAAAGAAATGTCTGTAAAGCATTTGTATATTTAGCATGAATGCACAGGCAGTTCTTTATCCATAAGTGAAATAATAACAATACAGTTAGATTTCGCAGAGTGTCGGTCAATTACATTTACAAAATTTTAAATCTCAATTATCATGCTGAATTTGTTCAACTAGTATGATCATCATTTTTCAAGTCAAGTTTTTTACAGAGATCTACATGTTTTTGTTACGTTTATTTTGGGTTTTTTGTGCTTCTTTCAACAGTCAAGGTCATATCGCGGCTGACAGGAAATATTGTGTTGGTCTCACACCTTATATTTACATCGAGATAAAAAATATATAAGGTACGAACCAATGCCAATAATTTCCACCTGTTGGAGAGTTGCATTGCCTCCAATAGTTCAGACCCATTAACCCTTTCCCACTTACGACAATTCTGCAGCAGACGACTTTGAACGTATTTTGTCAAAACATAGAAAATCTCCATAATTGAATGGATAACCATATGACAAAAAGTGGAAAACATTGTGGCATAAGGAGAAATTGCACTTTTGTTTTCATAAAGCCGTCTGCTACTGCCAGTGAGAGGCATCAGAAAGCGTCTATATGAGGGAAAGTGTTAACCGTTTCCCAAATACAAAAAATCTGCAGCAGACGACTTCGAAAACATATTTGGAATCTACCTTTAAATGAAAGTACAATAATTGAATAGAGCTGATAACATGGTGACAAAAGAAGAAATTGCTCGTTTTGAGCAATTTCTTCTTTTGTCGTCATGTTTTCAGAAAGCCGTCTGCAGCAGAGGCGTCATGAGGGAAAGGGTTAAGGATAAACAAATGTTACAAACCCTTTCCCAAATACAACAAATATACAGCGAAAGACTTTGAAAACATCTAGGCAAAAAATATGAAAAATCTCAGTACATTTATTTTTAATATAGATGTAAACATTGCCGCAAGAACTATGAGCAATTTCTTCTTTGACAATTGTTTTAAATGACGTCTGTTGCAGATGTGTTAACCCTTTCCCTCATATAGACGCTTTCTTATGCCTATGCAGCAGACGGCTTTTTGAAAACATATAAAGAAGGCTAGCGAATGTTGTATGAAGAAATGCATAGCAGGATAAACAAATGTTATCAAACCCTTTCCCAAATACAACAAATATGCAGCGAAAGACTTTGAAAACATCTAGGCAAAAAATATGAAAACATAGTGACAAAAGAAGAAATTGCACAAAACATGCAATTTCTCCTTTTGCCACAATGTTTTCCACTTTTTGTCATAGGTTATCCATTCAATTATGGAGATTTTCTATGTTTTGACTTAATACGTTCAAAGTCGTCTGCTGCAGAATTGTCGTATGAGGGAAAGGGTCAATGTGTATCTGCATGTGATAAACAGTTAAAGCGGCATATAGCAGAGTTATCCCTTTACCACATAGAACAAATCTGTAGCAGATAACCTTGAACAGTATCACTGTAATACTATTGTATATATATCTAAATGAAAGAATGATTATTGACATGCTTATTTTCCTTTTGAATTTATGTTTCAAAAGTCATCAGCTGCAAAGGCATCATAATGTGTCTGTATGTAAATTGTTTCAGTTCTTTGTAGACACGGTAAGACACCATTTGAGTCGTTCCGCGAGAAATCCAACATTATGGCCTATGCGTAATGTATCGACCCAGATCAGCCTGCACAGACTGATCTGGGCCAACACATTCCATCTCAAGGGGATAGAGTAATGATTCTTGAAACAGAAAATCCACAGGAGGCGAATAGTGTCCATCCAGGTTTAGCCTGCGCTGCATGCTTAGGCTGATCCGGGTCGATACTTTAATTTGAGTCCATAATGTTGGTTTTCTCGCGGGACGGCTTAATTATAGTAATATAAAGCACACATCTTTGTTCATCAGGCATATGTCAGTTCATCTTTTCCTTGAGTGGAAGGGAGTTATACATCATGTGTATGAAGCCAGCCTTTCAGAATTCAACTGAAAACAAAATTCAAAGTGTCATTAATTTCATTAAATATGATCTATTTCACCGATACAGAGAACTTTTGACATAACCACCAACAGCCTTTTGCTCTAAACATTGTGAGAAAAGGAGAACTGATTAAAATGAGCCATTGTATACTTTCAAGCAATGTTTTTCAAATTCGTTTTACCCTTTTCCAACTTGCAGTTGAACTTTAACGAAGTCTGCATCAGAAAACATTGTGGAAAAAGGAGTAATTGCTCATCCTGAAAGTTTCAAACGCTTATTAAGTTCAACCAAACAAAAGTGTGGTAAACCTTACCATGACCAAAACTACTATTGACAAGAAAGAGTTGAACACATTTGAAACCAATGTAAAAAATTGAAATTCTACAATTTCAGGTTAATACTTTTATAGTTTTAAGAAATATCCGTTAAATAGATGGATGCTTTGTAAATAGGCTGTAGAATATGAAAGGTCGATAACCCAATTCACATTTCCAACATACTAAAAATTCAGTAGCAGACGTCTTTGAAAACATTTAGGGAAAGAAGTGGAAAATCTCTAGAAAAGAAAGTTTAATTATTGAAAAGAGTTGAAAAACATTGTGACAGATGGAGATATTCTTCATGTGTGTAAAAATGTGTCAGCATGATGTGGGAAAGGGTTAAGAAATGCAATATCTAAACAAGCTTATTATATGCACATTCCTCCAAAATAAATCCTTTCCCACATACAGACATCTCTGCAGCAGTCAAATGTTGAAAATGTGTTACAAAAGGAGAACTTTCTCCTTTTGTCACAATATTTTCAACTCTATCCAATAATCATACTTTAGTTTAACCCTTTCCCTCATATAGACGCTTTCTGACGCCTCTGCAGCAGACGACTTTTTGAAAACATAGTGACAAAAGAAGAAATTGCACAAAACGTGCAATTTCTCCTTTTGCCACAATGTTTTCCACTTTTTGTCATAGGTTATCCATTCATCTATGGAGATTTTCTATGTTTAGACAAAATAAGTTCAAAGTCGTCTGCTGCAGAATTGTCGTATGAGGGAAAGGGTTAAGGAGATTTGATGTTTGTAGGGAAAGGTTTAAATTGAATTCTAGAATAGATAGATCCGCACACAAATAAACAACAGCAGAAGACATTGAAAATATCTGGGCAAAACTATGGTACACACTGTTAGTCTAAATATAATTAATTAATAAAGTTGAAAACATTGTGGCAAATAGAGTATTTGCTCATCATGAGCAATTTCACATTTTGCAACATTTTTTTCAAAAGTCTTCTTCTGCAGAGTCTTCTCAAAGCGTCCATATGGGGAAAACAAGTAAACCATCTACACTACCTTAATTAGCTTTTGTCTATGCCTTGCATTTCTTTCCAGTTTATTTGAATTCGTCTTCAAGCCACCAAACAATTTCTTGAATTTAGATTGGATTCAATCTATAAATTAAGCTTCAGGTCCATGATACCTGTATATGAAAAATAATAAATAAAAATAAACACTTGTATTTATTGTTTATTACCTTCTATGCAAGAATGAATTTCTTCCAATTTAGCTAATTACCCAAATTCTTATATTTTGAGTCATCTGCATTATCTTAGAATATGCTATTACAACACCCTAAGAAATTGGATGTTCCAATTTCATACAAAGAGATTAACATGAAATATTTCTCTGTTTCATACAAGGCTTTCTCAGAAAAACCAAATGAACTGCCACAGAAATATAAAGTCATCTGTATCAGTAAAAGGGTTGATAAACAAAAATAGAAATATCAGTGAAGGTGATGAATACCCCCTGTTGCTGGTGTGGCTAGTGGTGCCTGACAATATACATATGTATGAGAAATTCAAGGGGCCATAACTCATTTAAAATAATTCCAGTGCAACACGCCGACAATATGCACAACTAGGCTCGGTATCAATCATTCTTGTGAAGTTATATTGAATTCTGACCAAGGGTTGCTGAGAAATGGTGTTCACAAGAAATGTCCACAGACCAACAAACCAACAAACCGACAGACAAGCGTGACTCCTATATAGCCTCCATATACTATGTATCTGGGGGTATAATTATATTGAATTCTGTATTATATTCGTATAAAGTAAAGTTGGAAATTTATTAGGACTACTGGAACCTATTTTGAGAAACTTGTTCCACCAGTATATAGTTGGGCTGGCCTGCACACTTGCGGGGTCTGACCACTCCATACTGCTGGCTGCCTAACTCAACATTTTCATATTGACTATAGGTTCTTCCAAATGTAAAGCTGGACAAGTCCATTTTAAAAAATGCAGCATTGAATGTTTCAAGGTGTAATAGCACTAAGGGCAGAAAAGGCAACAAATAGTAATCTGTCCGTTTTCCTCAATGTTTCTATGACTAAAAGTCTGTTAAAAAACCCAACAGAATACATCATGGCTACTTTTACTGGGAGCATATAACTCCATAACTGTTGAAAATATGTTTAAACCTCTATCATTCAATATACAACACTGAAACTTCTGAGTCATATATATGCTGTAAACAAATTAGTTTAACCCATCCCCTCATATAGACGCCATCACGACGCCTCTGCAGCAGACGTCTTTTTGAAAACATAGTGACAAAAGAAGAAATTGCTCAGAACGAGCAATTCCTCCATTTGCCACAATGTTTTCCACTTTTAGTCAAACATTATCCATTCAATAATAGAGATTTTCTATTTCTTGAAAAAAATATGTTCAAAGTCGTCTGCTGCAGAATTGTCGTATGTGGGACAATATTTCATGAATCTTATGCGGCAATTCGAGCTTTCATTGACTCTCGGTAAAGAGTTTTTGTCAAAAGATACATCTCAGACTAAATTCCATGTAGATAGACAGTGAATTCTGATGAGACTTTGTTGTTCCATGTAGATAGTTGCACACACTCATACAAATTTTAACAGATTCATTAAGCGCCTATAGAACAGTTGGTAACAAGTTAAACAACAATGGCTATCAACCCTCATGTGTTGTGAGTTTGAACCCCAGCAAGACCTACTTCTTTCCGATGATAAAGAAAATTCTTTGTGAATAGTGTCTTCCACCAATGGACTTAATAATAATCTATGTAGTTGTTAGTCACCTAGGAAGAATGTTGTGTGGAGTATTGGTGCAAGACAAGTCATAAACCATACATAATGTGAACTGGTTGTCATGATATAACTGAAATACTGTTCAAAATTGTGTTAAGCCCATATCAATCAATACAAATTTTAGCAATTACAGAGTCTTATATCCTGTGAACAAAAAGTTTAAGGCAAAAATGTAATGAAGATACAAGATACCTCTGACATACAATACGAATCAGTTTGCTTGTCTGTGATCCAGGTTCCATTCCACCAAATATGTCCATGTTAAAATCACCATCTCTCACAATCACAACATACCAAGCCAGTTATCCAATACCAATACAAGACCATTCATTCACCAAGCCAAACATTCACCTCTCACACCAATATTCCATAGATGTACCATTCCAGTAGCCATACTACCTTCACTAATCTTGCATCAACCATGCATGTGAATAAAAACAATACAATATATTAATAAATATAATACACAAAATTTACAATAATTGCACAAGAATAAATATTCACTAAACCTCTCGTATGTATATGGAGAGGTAATGTCCTAATGTTGATATGGAGTGAGAGTTACAGAGTAGTATTTGTCCTGTGGAGAATTATGTAATCAATGGTATATCTCTTACTTGATACCTGACCAACCTACAAATGGAATCAGTCTTCTCCCTGTGATCTAGGTTCAACTCCATCAAATTTACATTGCTGAAATTCCTTGATTTTCAATTAATCTTTTAACAACATCTGAGTACTGCAGTTAAAGAAAGTAAGAATGTTACATGGGTCAATGAACGAACAGCAGGTATATAACTGAAATACCGTTGAAAACACACTTAACAAAAAATCAACCAATATGCACTTCTTAAATTCCTTGATTTGCTATTCATCTTTGTCCAACAACTCAGTACTGGTTAGAAAAAGTCAAACTGAATTATGGGTTACTTAATTGGTCCCAGGTATATAACTGAAATACTGTTTTTTAACAGTATTTCACACAAAGCAATCAATCAATAAACATTGTTGAAATTCCTAGATTGGCCTTACATCTTTTACAACAATACAGTACTGGTATAAGAAAATCAGCCTGAATCATGGATGACTGAATTGGTAGCAGTGATATAACCGGATACTGTTGAAAACAGGCTTCATCTTTTCAAAACAACTGAGTACTTGTTAAAGAGAGTCAGAATGAATCATGGGTAACTGAATTGTTGGCAGTCACATAACTGAAATACAGTTGAAAACACACTTAACAACAATCAGTCACATTCCTGGATTTGCTATTCATCTTTTTCCGAACAAATGAGTACTGGTTAAATCAAAATTAGAAAGTAACATGAGTCAATAAACTAAATCTAGTTATTTAACTGAAATACTGTTGAAAACATGGTTAAACATTATTCAATCAATATACACTGCTAATATTTCAGAGTTGTCTATATCCTGTGGAAAAATGTGTAAGCAATGGTATTACTTGATACCTCTGTCCTACAATTTAAATCAGTTTGCTTGTCTGTGATCTAGGTTCTTTTTCTCAAAATATGACCATGGAGAAAGTCATCATCTCTCACAATCACAAGTACAACATACCAAGCCAGTTATTCAATACCAATACAATACCATTCGAACACCAAGCCAAACATTCACCTCTCACACCAATATTCCATAGATGTACCATTCCAGTAGCCATACTACCTGCACTTATCTTGCATCAACGAGGCATGTGAATAAAAACAATACAATATATTAATAAATATAATACACAAAATTTACAATAATTGCACAAGAATAAATATTCACTAAAACTCTCGTATGTATATGGAGAGGTAATTTTCTAATGTTGATATGGAGTAAGAATGGACACAAACAAAATATTGACAGACATTGAGTGACCAGCTTGCTGTCAAGAGTTATCTTCCACTCGTATCAGCTCATAAAAAGGACTAATGGTACCTCTTGTCTTCATCTGTTCTGTTCGTTATCTGTTAACCTAAAATCTCCTGCTACAATAAAACATTCATGGAAAAACACCAAACAATCATCTTCATCATCAGTCTATTCACCCGTTGTTGGATCAACTCAGGAGGGAATGTCTCTGCTGTGTCATTACAAGTGAAAGAATGAAGTGATAAGTTTCCTCTACATCGAAGCTTGGGGGAAGTTCCTTTAAATAGTACTGCTTATATATCACAAGACAAGGCAAATGAGTGTTTTGTTGATTGCTTGTTTTGGGGAGGGATAGGGAGTTACAAAGAAAAATTTACCTGTACATCTTCATCTGTTCTTTGCTTTTATCTGTATCTATTTACCTAAAATCTCCTGCTATAACAAAAACATGCTTGGAAAACCACTAATCAATCCTCTTCATCAGACTTCTATTCTATGTGGGATCAAATAAGGAGGGAATTTCTCTGTTGTGCCATCATATGTGAAAGAATGAAGTTGTATATTTCCTCTACGTCCATGTTTTGGTCATCTAACTGGGGGAAGTTCCTATAAATAGTACTGTTAACATATGACAGGACCAGGTTCGGAATTCAAACCAGTACATCTAGGAATATTGCCATCAGTCATTGTCTGGTGCATCATGTCAAACAGATGAGTGTTTCGTTGATTTCTTGTTTTGTGGAGGGGTAGGGGATAACAAAGAAAACTTACCTGTATAACTTCATCTGTTCTTTTCAAGCCAACAAACATAGTTTCAAATATGAAATGTAAAATAAGAGGATGTTCGCACTGGCTTCCCTTAACACCGCTAGGTTTGCACCAGTGCAAGCAATATGAATATCATTGTTAATCAAGGCAAAGTGTAAACACAAGTTTAGGGTATCTAAGTGTTACTAATACTAGTGACAGAAGTTATATATAACTGAAATACCGTTAAAAACCAGTTTAATACCAATCAATAACCATTGCTGAAATTTCTTGATTGGCTTTTCATCTTTTTAAAACAACTGAGTACTGCGGTTAAAGATAGTCAGAATGTTATGTGGGTCAATGAACTGACAGCAGGTATATAACTGAAATACTGTTGAAAACATATCTAACACCAAATAACCAATATACCCTTCTTAAATTCCTAGATTTGATCTTCATCTATTTCCAACAACTGAGTACTGGATCATCAGTTATTGAATGAGTAGCATTTATATAACTGAAATACAGTTGAAAACACACTTAACAACAATCAGTCACATTCCTGGATTTGCTATTCATCTTTTTTCCAACAAATGAGTACTGGTTAAATCAAAATTAGAAAGTAACATGAGTCAATGAACTAAATCTAGTTATTTAACTGAAATACTGTTGAAAACATGGTTAAACATTATTCAATCAATATACACTGCTAATATTTCAGAGTTGTCTATATCCTGTGGAAAAATGTGTAAGCAATGGTATTACTTGATACCTCTGTCCTACAATTTAAATCAGTTTGCTTGTCTGTGATCTAGGTTCTTTTTCTCAAAATATGACCATGGAGAAAGTCATCATCTCTCACAATCACAAGTACAACATACCAAGCCAGTTATTCAATACCAATACAATACCATTCGAACACCAAGCCAAACATTCACCTCTCACACCAATATTCCATAGATGTACCATTCCAGTAGCCATACTACCTGCACTTATCTTGCATCAACGAGGCATGTGAATAAAAACAATACAATATATTAATAAATATAATACACAAAATTTACAATAATTGCACAAGAATAAATATTCACTAAAACTCTCGTATGTATATGGAGAGGTAATTTTCTAATGTTGATATGGAGTAAGAATGGACACAAACAAAATATTGACAGACATTGAGTGACCAGCTTGCTGTCAAGAGTTATCTTCCACTCGTATCAGCTCATAAAAAGGACTAATGGTACCTCTTGTCTTCATCTGTTCTGTTCGTTATCTGTTAACCTAAAATCTCCTGCTACAATAAAACATTCATGGAAAAACACCAAACAATCATCTTCATCATCAGTCTATTCACCCGTTGTTGGATCAACTCAGGAGGGAATGTCTCTGCTGTGTCATTACAAGTGAAAGAATGAAGTGATAAGTTTCCTCTACATCGAAGCTTGGGGGAAGTTCCTTTAAATAGTACTGCTTATATATCACAAGACAAGGCAAATGAGTGTTTTGTTGATTGCTTGTTTTGGGGAGGGATAGGGAGTTACAAAGAAAAATTTACCTGTACATCTTCATCTGTTCTTTGCTTTTATCTGTATCTATTTACCTAAAATCTCCTGCTATAACAAAAACATGCTTGGAAAACCACTAATCAATCCTCTTCAGCAGACTTCTATTCTATGTGGGATCAAATAAGGAGGGAATTTCTCTGTTGTGCCATCATATGTGAAAGAATGAAGTTGTATATTTCCTCTACGTCCATGTTTTGGTCATCTAACTGGGGGAAGTTCCTATAAATAGTACTGTTAACATATGACAGGACCAGGTTCGGAATTCAAACCAGTACATCTAGGAATATTGCCATCAGTCATTGTCTGGTGCATCATGTCAAACAGATGAGTGTTTCGTTGATTTCTTGTTTTGTGGAGGGGTAGGGGATAACAAAGAAAACTTACCTGTATAACTTCATCTGTTCTTTTCAAGCCAACAAACATAGTTTCAAATATGAAATGTAAAATAAGAGGATGTTCGCACTGGCTTCTCTTAACACCGCTAGGTTTGCACCAGTGCAAGCAATATGAATATCATTGTTAATCAAGGCAAAGTGTAAACACAAGTTTAGGGTATCTAAGTGTTACTAATACTAGTGACAGAAGTTATATATAACTGAAATACCGTTAAAAACCAGTTTAATACCAATCAATAACCATTGCTGAAATTTCTTGATTGGCTTTTCATCTTTTTAAAACAACTGAGTACTGCGGTTAAAGATAGTCAGAATGTTATGTGGGTCAATGAACTGACAGCAGGTATATAACTGAAATACTGTTGAAAACATATCTAACACCAAATAACCAATATACCCTTCTTAAATTCCTAGATTTGATCTTCATCTATTTCCAACAACTGAGTACTGGATCATCAGTTATTGAATGAGTAGCATTTATATAACTGAAATACAGTTGAAAACACACTTAACAACAATCAGTCACATTCCTGGATTTGCTATTCATCTTTTTTCCAACAAATGAGTACTGGTTAAATCAAAATTAGAAAGTAACATGAGTCAATGAACTAAATCTAGTTATTTAACTGAAATACTGTTGAAAACATGGTTAAACATTATTCAATCAATATACACTGCTAATATTTCAGAGTTGTCTATATCCTGTGGAAAAATTTCAGAGTTGTCTATATCCTGTGGAAAAATGTGTAAGCAATGGTATTACTTGATACCTCTGTCCTACAATTTAAATCAGTTTGCTTGTCTGTGATCTAGGTTCTTTTTCTCAAAATATGACCATGGAGAAAGTCATCATCTCTCACAATCACAAGTACAACATACCAAGCCAGTTATTCAATACCAATACAATACCATTCGAACACCAAGCCAAACATTCACCTCTCACACCAATATTCCATAGATGTACCATTCCAGTAGCCATACTACCTGCACTTATCTTGCATCAACGAGGCATGTGAATAAAAACAATACAATATATTAATAAATATAATACACAAAATTTACAATAATTGCACAAGAATAAATATTCACTAAAACTCTCGTATGTATATGGAGAGGTAATTTTCTAATGTTGATATGGAGTAAGAATGGACACAAACAAAATATTGACAGACATTGAGTGACCAGCTTGCTGTCAAGAGTTATCTTCCACTCGTATCAGCTCATAAAAAGGACTAATGGTACCTCTTGTCTTCATCTGTTCTGTTCGTTATCTGTTAACCTAAAATCTCCTGCTACAATAAAACATTCATGGAAAAACACCAAACAATCATCTTCATCATCAGTCTATTCACCCGTTGTTGGATCAACTCAGGAGGGAATGTCTCTGCTGTGTCATTACAAGTGAAAGAATGAAGTGATAAGTTTCCTCTACATCGAAGCTTGGGGGAAGTTCCTTTAAATAGTACTGCTTATATATCACAAGACAAGGCAAATGAGTGTTTTGTTGATTGCTTGTTTTGGGGAGGGATAGGGAGTTACAAAGAAAAATTTACCTGTACATCTTCATCTGTTCTTTGCTTTTATCTGTATCTATTTACCTAAAATCTCCTGCTATAACAAAAACATGCTTGGAAAACCACTAATCAATCCTCTTCATCAGACTTCTATTCTATGTGGGATCAAATAAGGAGGGAATTTCTCTGTTGTGCCATCATATGTGAAAGAATGAAGTTGTATATTTCCTCTACGTCCATGTTTTGGTCATCTAACTGGGGGAAGTTCCTATAAATAGTACTGTTAACATATGACAGGACCAGGTTCGGAATTCAAACCAGTACATCTAGGAATATTGCCATCAGTCATTGTCTGGTGCATCATGTCAAACAGATGAGTGTTTCGTTGATTTCTTGTTTTGTGGAGGGGTAGGGGATAACAAAGAAAACTTACCTGTATAACTTCATCTGTTCTTTTCAAGCCAACAAACATAGTTTCAAATATGAAATGTAAAATAAGAGGATGTTCGCACTGGCTTCCCTTAACACCGCTAGGTTTGCACCAGTGCAAGCAATATGAATATCATTGTTAATCAAGGCAAAGTGTAAACACAAGTTTAGGGTATCTAAGTGTTACTAATACTAGTGACAGAAGTTATATATAACTGAAATACCGTTAAAAACCAGTTTAATACCAATCAATAACCATTGCTGAAATTTCTTGATTGGCTTTTCATCTTTTTAAAACAACTGAGTACTGCGGTTAAAGATAGTCAGAATGTTATGTGGGTCAATGAACTGACAGCAGGTATATAACTGAAATACTGTTGAAAACATATCTAACACCAAATAACCAATATACCCTTCTTAAATTCCTAGATTTGATCTTCATCTATTTCCAACAACTGAGTACTGGATCATCAGTTATTGAATGAGTAGCATTTATATAACTGAAATACAGTTGAAAACACACTTAACAACAATCAGTCACATTCCTGGATTTGCTATTCATCTTTTTTCCAACAAATGAGTACTGGTTAAATCAAAATTAGAAAGTAACATGAGTCAATGAACTAAATCTAGTTATTTAACTGAAATACTGTTGAAAACATGGTTAAACATTATTCAATCAATATACACTGCTAATATTTCAGAGTTGTCTATATCCTGTGGAAAAATGTGTAAGCAATGGTATTACTTGATACCTCTGTCCTACAATTTAAATCAGTTTGCTTGTCTGTGATCTAGGTTCTTTTTCTCAAAATATGACCATGGAGAAAGTCATCATCTCTCACAATCACAAGTACAACATACCAAGCCAGTTATTCAATACCAATACAATACCATTCGAACACCAAGCCAAACATTCACCTCTCACACCAATATTCCATAGATGTACCATTCCAGTAGCCATACTACCTGCACTTATCTTGCATCAACGAGGCATGTGAATAAAAACAATACAATATATTAATAAATATAATACACAAAATTTACAATAATTGCACAAGAATAAATATTCACTAAAACTCTCGTATGTATATGGAGAGGTAATTTTCTAATGTTGATATGGAGTAAGAATGGACACAAACAAAATATTGACAGACATTGAGTGACCAGCTTGCTGTCAAGAGTTATCTTCCACTCGTATCAGCTCATAAAAAGGACTAATGGTACCTCTTGTCTTCATCTGTTCTGTTCGTTATCTGTTAACCTAAAATCTCCTGCTACAATAAAACATTCATGGAAAAACACCAAACAATCATCTTCATCATCAGTCTATTCACCCGTTGTTGGATCAACTCAGGAGGGAATGTCTCTGCTGTGTCATTACAAGTGAAAGAATGAAGTGATAAGTTTCCTCTACATCGAAGCTTGGGGGAAGTTCCTTTAAATAGTACTGCTTATATATCACAAGACAAGGCAAATGAGTGTTTTGTTGATTGCTTGTTTTGGGGAGGGATAGGGAGTTACAAAGAAAAATTTACCTGTACATCTTCATCTGTTCTTTGCTTTTATCTGTATCTATTTACCTAAAATCTCCTGCTATAACAAAAACATGCTTGGAAAACCACTAATCAATCCTCTTCAGCAGACTTCTATTCTATGTGGGATCAAATAAGGAGGGAATTTCTCTGTTGTGCCATCATATGTGAAAGAATGAAGTTGTATATTTCCTCTACGTCCATGTTTTGGTCATCTAACTGGGGGAAGTTCCTATAAATAGTACTGTTAACATATGACAGGACCAGGTTCGGAATTCAAACCAGTACATCTAGGAATATTGCCATCAGTCATTGTCTGGTGCATCATGTCAAACAGATGAGTGTTTCGTTGATTTCTTGTTTTGTGGAGGGGTAGGGGATAACAAAGAAAACTTACCTGTATAACTTCATCTGTTCTTTTCAAGCCAACAAACATAGTTTCAAATATGAAATGTAAAATAAGAGGATGTTCGCACTGGCTTCCCTTAACACCGCTAGGTTTGCACCAGTGCAAGCAATATAAATATCATTGTTAATCAAGGCAAAGGGTAAACACAAGTTTAGGGTATCTAAGTGTTACTAATACTAGTAGTGACAGCAGTTATGTATAACTGAAATACCGTTAAAAACCAGTTTAATACCAATTAATAACCATTGCTGAAATTTCTTGATTGGCTTTTCATCTTTTTAAAACAACTGAGTACTGCGGTTAAAGATAGTCAGAATGTTATGTGGGTCAATGAACTGACAGCAGGTATATAACTGAAATACTGTTGAAAACATATCTAACCCCAAATAACCAATATACCCTTCTTAAATTCCTAGATTTGCTCTTCATCTATTTCCAACAACTGAGTACTGGATCATCAGTTATTGAATGAGTAGCATTTATATAACTGAAATACAGTTGAAAACACACTTAACAACAATCTATCAATATGCACTTCTGAAATTCCTGGAATGGCTCTACATCTTGCTCACAACAAGTGAGTACTGGTTAAAGAAAACTAGAATGTAACCTGGTCAATAAACTGCTAGTATATAGTTGTTAAACTTAAAAACTGTTGAAAACTGGATCAACCCCATTCAATCAATATGAACCTCTGCCATTACAGAGTAGTATTTGTCCTGTGGAGAATTATGTAATCAATGGTTTATATCTTACTTGATACCTGACCAACCTATAATTGAAATCAGTCTGTTCTCTGTGATCCAGGTTCAACTTCATCAAATTTACATTGCTGAAATTCCTTGATTTTCAAATAATCTTTTAACAATATCTGAGTACTGCGGTTAAAGAAAGTAAGAACGTTACATGGGTCAATGAACGAACAGCAGTTATATAACTGAAATACTGTTGAAAACACACTTAACAAAAATCAACCAATATGCACTTCTTAAATTCCTTGATTTGCTAATCATTTTTTTAACAGGTTAAGCACCAAGCAATTAATGAAAACACATTTCTGAAATGCCTAGATTGGCTTTACATATTTTACATCAACATAGTACTGGTATAAGAAAGTCAGAATGCATCATGGGTCAATGAACTGACAGCAATTATATAACTGAAATACTGTTGAAAACAGGCTTAACAGCAATCAATCAATAAACATACATGTCAAAGAGAACGGGGGAAACTACAAGAAACAACAACAACAACAACAACATGGGTCAATGAACTGACAGCAATTATATAACTGAAATACTGTTGAAAACAGGCTTATAAGCAATCAATCAATAAACATACATGTCAAAGAGAACGGGGCAAACTACAAGAAACAACAACAACAACATGGGTCAATGAACTGACGGCAATTATATAACTGAAATACTGTTGAAAACAGACTTATAAGCAATCAATCAATAAACATACATGTCAAAGAGAACGGGCAAACTACAAGAAACAACAACAACAACATGGGTCAATGAACTGACAGTAATTATATAACTGAAATACTGTTGAAAACAGGC
This sequence comes from Serripes groenlandicus, assembly GCA_031761405.1. Taxonomy (NCBI): domain Eukaryota; kingdom Metazoa; phylum Mollusca; class Bivalvia; order Cardiida; family Cardiidae; genus Serripes; species Serripes groenlandicus. The sequence continues at coordinate 38,775,549 of JASEVX010000008.1, read as the reverse complement.
TTATAAGCAATCAATCAATAAATATACATGTCAAAGAGAACGGGGCAAACTACAAGAAACAACAACGACAACATGGGTCAATGAACTGACAGCAATTATATAACTGAAATACTGTTGAAAACAGGCTTATAAGCAATCAATCAATAAACATACATGTCAAAGAGAACGAGGGAAACTACAAGGAACAACAACAACAACAACATGGGTCAATAAACTGACAGCAATTATATAACTGAAATACTGTTGAAAACAGGCTTAACAGCAATCAATCAATAAACATACATGTCAAAGAGAACGGGGGAAACTACAAGAAACAACAACAACAACAACATGGGTCAATGAACTGACAGCAATTATATAACTGAAATACTGTTGAAAACAGGCTTAACAGCAATCAATCAATAAACATACATGTCAAAGAGAACGGGGGAAACTACAAGAAACAACAACAACAACATGGGTCAATGAACTGACAGCAATTATATAACTAAAATACTGTTGAAAACAGGCTTAACAGCAATCAATCAATAAACATACATGTCAAAGAGAACGGGGGAAACTACAAGAAACAACAACAACAACAACAACATGGGTCAATGAACTGATAGCAATTATATAACTGAAATACTGTTAAAAACAGGCTTAACAGCAATCAATCAATAAACATACATGTCAAAGAGAACGGGGGAAACTACAAGAAACAACAACAACAACATGGGTCAATGAACTGACAGCAATTATATAACTAAAATACTGTTGAAAACAGGCTTAACAGCAATCAATCAATAAACATACATGTCAAAGAGAACGGGGGAAACTACAAGAAACAACAACAACAACAACAACATGGGTCAATGAACTGATAGCAATTATATAACTGAAATACTGTTAAAAACAGGCTTAACAGCAATCAATCAATAAACATACATGTCAAAGAGAACGGGGGACACTACAAGAAACAACAACAACAACATGGGTCAATGATCTGACAGCAATTATATAACTGAAATACTGTTGAAAACAGGCTAAACAGCAACCAATCAATAAACATACATGTCAAAGAGAACGAGGGAAACTACAAGAAACAACAACAACAACATGGGTCAATGAACTGACAGCAATTATATAACTGAAATACTGTTGAAAACAGGCTTATAAGCAATCAATCAATAAACATACATGTCAAAGAGAACGAGGGAAACTACAAGAAACAACAACAACAACAACATGGGTCAATGAACTGACAGCAATTATATAACTGAAATACTGTTGAAAACAGGCTTATACGCAATCAATCAATAAACATACATGTCAAAGAGAATGAGGGAAACTACAAGAAACAACAACAACAACAACATGGGTCAATGAACTGACAGCAATTATATAAATGAAATACTGTTGAAAACAGGCTTAACAGCAATCAATCAATAAACATACATGTCAAAGAGAACGGGGGAAACTACAAGAAACAACAACAACTTGAAAACAGGCTTAACAGCAATCAATCAATAAACATACATGTCAAAGAGAACGGGGGAAACTACAAGAAGCAACAACAACAACAACAACAACAACATGGGTCAATGAACTGACAGCAATTATATAACTGAAATACTGTTGAAAACAGGCTTAACAGCAATCAATCAATAAACATACATGTCAAAGAGAACGGGGGAAACAACAACAACAACATGGGTCAATGAACTGACAGCAATTATATAACTAAAATACTGTTGAAAACAGGCTTAACAGCAATCAATCAATAAACATACATGTCAAAGAGAACGGGGGAAACTACAAGAAACAACAACAACAACATGGGTCAATGAACTGACAGAAATTATATAACTGAAATACTGTTGAAAAAAGGCTTAACAGCAATCAATCAATAAACATTGATTAAAATTCCTAGATTCGCCTTTCATCATTTTCCAACAATACAGTACTCGTATAAGAAAGTCAGAATGTATCATTGGTCAATGACCAGACAGCAGTTATATAACTGAAATACTGTTGAAAACAGGCTTGACATCAATCAATCAAAATCACATACTTTGCTGAAATTCTTGATTTGCTTTTCATCTTTGTCCAACAACTGGGTACTGGTTAAAGAACGTCAGACTTAATAATGGGTGACTGAATTGGTAGCAATTATATAACTGAAATACTGTTGAAAACAGGCTAAACAGCAATCAATCAATAAACATACATGTCAAAGAGAACGGGGGAAACTACAAGAAACAACAACAACAACAATAACATGGGTCAATAAACTGATAGCAATTATATAACTGAAATACTGTTGAAAACAGGCTTAACAGAAATCAATCATTAAACATAAATGTCAAAGAGAACGGGGGAAACTACAAGAAACAACAACAACAACATGGATCAATGATCTGACAGCAATTATATAACCGAAATACTGTTGAAAACAGGCTTAACAGCAATCAATCAATAAACATACATGTCAAAGAGAACGGGGGAAACTACAAGAAACAACAACAACAACATGGGTCAATGATCTGACAGCAATTATATAACTGAAATACTGTTGAAAAAAGGCTTAACAGCAATCAATCAATAAACATACACGTCAAAGAGAACGGGGGAAACTACAAGAAACAACAACAGCAACAACAACAACATGGGTCAATGAACTGACAGCAATTATATAACTGAAATACTGTTGAAAACAGGCTTAACAGCAATCAATCAATAAACATACATGTCAAAGAGAACGGGTGAAACTACAAGAAACAACAACATGGGTCAATGACCTGACAGCAATTATATAACTGAAATACTGTTGAAAACAGGCTTGACATCAAATAATCAATATATATACATGTACATAAAGTCAGACTTAATTGGTAACAGTGATATAACGATATACTGTTGAAAACAGGTTAAACAACAATCAATCAATAAACATTGATTAAAATTCCTAGATTCGCCTTTCATCATTTTCCAACAATACAGTACTCGTATAAGAAAGTCAGAATGTATCATTGGTCAATGACCAGACAGCAGTTATATAACTGAAATACTGTTGAAAACAGGCTTGACATCAATCAATCAAAATCACATACTTTGCTGAAATTCTTGATTTACTTTTCATCTTTGTCCAACAACTGGGTACTGGTTAAAGAACGTCAGACTTAATAATGGGTGACTGAATTGGTAGCAATTATATAACTGAAATACTGTTGAAAACAGGCTAAACAGCAATCAATCAATAAACATACATGTCAAAGAGAACGGGGGAAACTACAAGAAACAACAACAACAACAATAACATGGGTCAATAAACTGATAGCAATTATATAACTGAAATACTGTTGAAAACAGGCTTAACAGAAATCAATCATTAAACATAAATGTCAAAGAGAACGGGGGAAACTACAAGAAACAACAACAACAACATGGATCAATGATCTGACAGCAATTATATAACCGAAATACTGTTGAAAACAGGCTTAACAGCAATCAATCAATAAACATACATGTCAAAGAGAACGGGGGAAACTACAAGAAACAACAACAACAACATGGGTCAATGATCTGACAGCAATTATATAACTGAAATACTGTTGAAAAAAGGCTTAACAGCAATCAATCAATAAACATACATGTCAAAGAGAACGGGGGAAACTACAAGAAACAACAACAACAACAACAACATGGGTCAATGAACTGACAGCAATTATATAACTGAAATACTGTTGAAAACAGGCTTAACAGCAATCAATCAATAAACATACATGTTAAAGAGAACGGGTGAAACTACAAGAAACAGCAACATGGGTCAATGACCTGACAGCAATTATATAACTGAAATACTGTTGAAAACAGGCTTGACATCAAATAATCAATATATATATACATGTACATAAAGTCAGACTTAATTGGTAACAGTGATATAACGATATACTGTTGAAAACAGGTTAAACAACAATCAATCAATAAACATTGATTAAAATTCCTAGATTCGCCTTTCATCATTTTCCAACAATACAGTACTCGTATAAGAAAGTCAGAATGTATCATTGGTCAATGACCAGACAGCAGTTATATAACTGAAATACTGTTGAAAACAGGCTTGACATCAATCAATCAAAATCACATACTTTGCTGAAATTCTTCGATTTGCTTTTCATCTTTGTCCAACAACTGGGTACTGGTTAAAGAACGTCAGACTTAATAATGGGTGACTGAATTGGTAGCAATTATATAACTGAAATACTGTTGAAAACAGGTTTAACATCAATAAATCAATTATTAAACATTGTTGAAATTCCTAGAACTTAGCTATTCATCTGTTTACCACAGCTTAGTACTGGTTAAAGGAAATTGGAAACAAACAAGGGTCAACGAACTGACAGTATATAGGTATCTATTTACCTAAAATCTCCTGCTATAACAAAAACATGCATGGAAAAACACTAATCCATCCTCTTCAGCAGACTTCTATTCTATAAGGGATCAAATAAGGAGGGAATTTCTCTGTTGTGCCATCATATGTGAAAGAATGAAGTTGTATATTTCCTCTACATCCATGTTTTGGTCATCTAACAGGGAGAATTTCCTTTAAATAGTACTGTTTACACAAGACCTTGTTCGAAAATGAAACCAGTACTTCCAGGAATATTGCCATCAATCATTTTCTGGTGCTTCATCTCAGGAAGGTAGATGCTGTGTTGGTCGTTTGTTTTGGGGAGGGGTAGGGGTTAACAAAGAAAACTTACCTGTACAACTTCATCTGTTCTTGACCTTGATATGTTCAGTCATAGCCAACCTTTCGTTCTGTGCTGTATGTCTTCTCTGCATGTTTTCCTTTTTGTTCTGTAAGTGGAAAAGGGTTAAGGATAAATATGTAATGAATGCTAAATCTATTACTTCCCACATATACAACAAATCCGCACCAGACGACATTGAAAAAATGAAGTCAAAAATATGAAAACTCTTAATTAAAAGAACGCTTATTGGATAAAGTTGAAAACTTTGTGGCAAAATGAGAAATTGCTCATTATGTGCGAATTCTTCTTTTACCACAATGCTTTTAACTTTCATTTACAAACTCGTCTGCTGCAGATTTGTTGTATTTTGGAAAGGGTTAAACATGTGCAAACTATGAAGTCAATATAACAAAAAGTGTAAAAGATATCCAATTCTCAAAATGCATTGAAATTCATGGTCCCCTCCCCCACCCCAAATAGTTGAATCTCAGCATCTACACCATACAATGTAATGAATGAATGAATGTACATTGTTTTATGGCGCATCGACAGCTAAGGTCATTTAGCGCGCAATTAAATTTAATTATTCATGATCCCTGGGTACACAAACCAGTACTAGGCTAGAAAATGTGCCTTGCCCAAGGGCACTTCACCATGACCGTAGTGCCGCGACTGGGCATCGAACCCGGGACACCTGGTTTCAAAATCCCCGACGCTAACCACTCGACCACAGCGGATTCCCCATACAAAGTAATGAAGGGCATAAGATGTAAATATGATCCATGCTTGGAAGTCCAGCATTTGTCATTTTCAAGGAAAAGTAAAATATATCAAGAGGCCCAAGAAGTCCGGTATCGTTCTACTGCATTAGGCAAACAATTATTCATTATATCCATATAAGGCAAAACAGCCTGGCGCCCTGGTGGCCATGCTTTTTAACTAATGAACATGGCTGGAAGGAATCCGACAGAACATTCCAACAAAACCATTTGGAAATCGGCCAGATACTTTTGGAGAACAAGATTTTTTTTATTATAGCCATATAAGATAAAACAGCCCCAACCTTGGCGTCCATGTTTTTCGACCAATCAACATGGCTTAAAGGAATCTGATAGAGGATCACCCACGGAACATTTCTACAAAACGATTTGAAAATCGGCCAACTGTTATGGGAAAGGAAAACAAGAGGCCCATGAGGGCCTATGCTCTACTGGCATTGATCTGGCTTGTTTCAAAAGGAACCAATATGTCATCAATATTCAAATACCATCTAAGTTTGGTGAAGATCAGATGGTAAAGCTCTATTATGTTCACAAGCTGTATTATAGCAATTTTGACGATTTCAAGGGCCATAATCCAGCCATGCATGGTTAGATCTGACTGTTTTTTAGAAATGAACCAAACTCTCATGGATATCTAACTACTGTATAAGTTTTATTGAGATACAATCAAAAATAAGGACTGTATCATGTTAACAAGCCCTATTATAGCAATTTTGACAATTTCAAGGGCCATAATTCAGTTATGCATGAGACGGATCTGGCTTGTTTTCGAAAGGAATCAAGCTCTCATGGATATCTAACTTCTGTATAAGTTTGATTGAGATACAATAAAAAAAAAGAGACTGTATCGTGTTAACAAGCTCTATTATAGCAATTTTGACAATTCCAAGTGCCATAATCCAGTCATGCATGGGCTGATCTGTGGCTGGTTTTCGAAAGGAACCGAGCTCTCATGGATATTTAACTACTGTATAAGTTTGGTTGAGATAAAATCAAAAGACTGTATCGTGTTAACAAGAAATTATTTACGGACGGACAGACGACGGACGAATCGCCATGACATAAGCCCTTCTGGCCTTTGGCCAGTAGAGTTTTTTTCTTTTGGTTGCCATGGAAACCAGAATTATTCATGGATAAAAATAAATGAAGGAATTTAGGAGAAGACATTAAGAAGTTTCATGCCAATTTGCCAAGCCATTACAGAGCAGAAGTCGTTCTAAGCAAACAGTTGATGCAAGCATTCACGTACCATTGACAATTTGCCATGACATAAGCTCAAGTGACTTTCAGCCAGTGATTCATTTTTTTTTATATTTTTTGCCTGGATGTTTTCAAAGTCATCTTCTTCAGATTTGTTGTATGTGGAAAAGGGTTAACACTCAGTCATACAACAAGAGATATACTCTATGAAACCAGCAAAGACTAGAATCAGATTATACAATGGTGCAAGTGTAAAAGCCTCTTCAATGTAAGTCAAACAGTTGAAGTGATGTAGCATTTAAATGACCGGGTAAGTCTGTAACCCTTTCCCTCATATAGACGCTTTCTAACGCCTCTGCAGCAGACAGCTTTTTGAAATATATAGTGACAAAAGAAGAAATTGCACAAAACGTGCAATTCTCCTTTTGCCACAATGTTTTCCACTTTTTGTCATAGGTTATCCATTCAGTTATAGAGATTTTCCATTTTTTTGACAAAATATATTCAAACTCGTCTGCTGCAGAATTGTTGTATGAGGGAAGAGGTTAACCCTTTCCCACATACAACTAATTGAATATTGAAAAGCTCTTTAAATGAAAGTATAACTATTGAATATTAAATTCAAAACATTGTGACAAAAGTAGAAATTGCTAGTGGGTACAAAATTCATCTGTCACAGAATTGTCAAAATGCATAAATTATATTTATGGGAAAGGGCTGAACAAAATCAATCTTACCAACACTTTTTGAAAACAACATTTGAAATGGAGACATTCCTAAAAATGTTATTTCTGTTTTCCCCTGGCTGAAATGCTTTCATCTACTATCAATGAATATAACTATTTTTCATTTTTTCTAAAATAAGCATATTGGATAAATCTTGGGAAAAGGAAAAGATCCGAACTGTGTAGTTAAAAAACAGCCTAAACATCTGATCCATCCAATCAGATTATACACACGTTGTAACCTATGAACAGTGTGGATCTTGATCAGACTTAATATATGCACTAGCTGATCTGGATCTGCACTGTTCACCAAAGCTTTTGTGTACCGTATCACCTCAAAGGGCTCTAATGGTTAATTCTTAAATAGGAAGGTCAGTATATGGAAAATAGACTTTAACCCTTTCCCATATCACAACAAATCTGCAGCAGATGACTTTGAAAACATCTTATCAAAAATATGAAAAATCTCCATTAATGACAGTTTAATTATTAAGTAGAGTTGAATACATTGTGGCAAATGGTGAAAATGCTCATCATGAGCAATTTCACCTTTAACACAATGTTTTCAAAATTCGTCTTCTGCAGAGGCGTAAAAGAGTGTCTATATGTGGGAAAGGATTAAAATAAAGTGGCAAGACGAAAAATTGTTCATTATTAGCTGCAGATGTAGAAAAATCATTGTTGGACAGATACATTTTCAAGTTATTTGTATATATCGTACACTGTCCTGTTTCAGTGAGGTGATCTTTTTTATTTTGCATGTTATCTTCAATTTGAAAAGAGTTCTATGGCATCATTGATTTTTGAGGAATGAAGGTCACCGAAACAGGACAGTCTAGGATAACTGAATACACATCAGTTCAAAAGTGTCTAAATTAATCATTTGACAATTTCCTACATGCAACAAATTTGCAGCGGTGACTGAATACATCACAATAAAAAGTATTTTATCCTAGTGTTAAAATGTCTTTACAACATGCATAATATTAGATAAGACTAAACCTGGAACCAACCATGCTACATTTGAATCCCCAAATAAGTGAAGGAAAAGTTTCAGTTATAAAACATAAATATTTTCAATCTATTACCTGCTTTATCATTCTAGCTATTTCAAAACTAGTAAAACATTAGATGAAGATATTTTATACGATAAACATAATTACAAGTTTGGAAAAAAAGATAAAACATTTTTACAAATTTCCTTGGCCTACAATATTTGGAAAACCCCTCGGAGTTGTGCAGAGTTGTCAAAAGTACAGACCGCCTCGGTGATGTAGTGGTAGAGCGTGCGCCTCGTGTGCTGGAGGTCGCGAGTTATATATCACCGGTCGGGTCATGCCAAAGACTTTATACATGGTATTTAATTAATGGCTGCCTTCCTTGGCGCTCGGGGTTGCGGGGTTTGTATTACGACTGACTGGCTGGTGTCAGAATAAATAGACCAGTAGTACTGGTCACTTACCCAGGGAACGACTTGACAAAACTGAACTATTGTTGAAAGCAGCTTGAAAGCATCAAACTATCAATCAATCAATCAATTAATCATGATTAATCAATCAATTAATAAATCAAAACTACAGTATTCTGTTTAAGGACAAAGCAATTTGTATTCTTTAACATATTTTCATACTTGCAGAGGCATTTTAATGCATGCGGATATATGTTTTCAATCTCTTCTGTTGCAGATGTGCTCTGTGTGGGAAACAGTTTAATGAGTAACACTACAAAGGAAGCAATCTTCGGAAATGTGCAATCATGAAAGATTAAAATAAACCGATGCCACTGATCAGACTATTTTCTTTTCGCCATTCAATTATTCAAGCCTTCTTAAAACGTCGGATAATATATTTCTTGTAAATAACCACAATCTGTGATAAACAAAGCCAAAGAAAAAAAGTCTTACCTTTAAATTTGAATTTTTCAAACTCGAACAACTTTTCAGTCTACCGGCTCCCTTCACTGACCAAACGACACTGCTGCGCGCGGAAGTTCTAAGCGCGCCTTTTCTTAAAATGTGGCATCCTATGATTGGCTTATTTGGATCAGGTGAGTTGATAGTCAATTTCATTTTATTTTTAGAACTGTCAACCCAACGTTCCTGCCACCTGGAGGCTGCACCTAGACAAAAATTTACCCTTTATCCTAAAACTTTGTTTCTGTGCTTGGCATCGAAATCAAGGCGATTATAAAATAAAAAGACTAGTTTTTTTAAATGTGTTTTAATTGCAATTGTTTTTTCAGATACAATTGGGTCACTTCTCATTCGTCTGCCCATTTGTCTGCCCCGCATTCGCTAAGTGACGTATTAGCAAATTCGTAACTCATTATGTTAAACACTCATACCCCCCAAGACACATGCGATACCAGACAGTGTCAACATGCTATATTCAGTTATAGCCAACCAACATGCCTCGAAAATGGCCAAGCACCTCATCACCCTCCATATAAAATCCGGTTGTTGTAAACTCTACGCTTTTAGAGATGTTTGTCTTTACGGTAATTTACGCAGCGTTCTACAAGTTTAAGTTATGTCATCACGGTCCATTATTCTTACACCTGCGAGTAAGCGGAAATGCTAATACACACATGAAAGTCAATAATACCATTTGTCAAATATCAAGTATGACACGACTGTGGATTGAACCTCCCGCACGGGACGGACGCTCTTACAATACACCACCGAGGTTACACACGTGTAGAAAGAAGAATGGGCTGGAACCTTAAAATCATTTTTGTTCCGCTAGGACTATATATTACATGTATACGGTCTGTAGCGAAACTGGTACTACTGTGTGAGTTACAGGCTCACTCGAGTCTTTACTAAACACAGATGCATTAAGGCGCGAATATAAATGTTATCATAGGATGAATATGCCCGTCTTGACAGTGGCTGCTTTTCACATAGAATATATGCCCATTGCTGGTAGCAAAGCGGTCTGTCAATCAAGGGATTGTGAGTTCGAACTCCTGGTCGGTTAACATTCTGTCCGACGTCTGACAAACATCAAAACGACAAATGTCATTCGTCTTCTACCAATGGACTATTAATCTATGTCGAAAGGCAGCCAGTTGCTTGGAAAGACTGTTAAGTGGAGGATTGGTGTCAAAAAGCAAGGCAACTCATGGGTAGGTGGATTAATTGATTGTTTTGAATTTAACTCTGCTTTCAACAATTTTTCGGTTACACACGGCGTTTCCTGAGTCAGTTACCAGTTCTACTTGTCCCTTTATCTTGGAACAAGCCCGTCAGTCGTAATGCTCATCCCATAATCTTGAGCGCCACGGAGCACAGCAATTACAACCATTTATAAAGTATTTGACCTGGGTGATCTTTTCATTGGTAGGACACCTGGCCTTCATGATATGACTGAACACTTGTTGAAGTCGACGTTAAATCCCTAATCAATTAATTGATTCGGAGAACAATAATGTTATCTATGTCCTAGTAAATTTATGTTATGAGCTTTCTGCATCTGATTTTAAGAAGATAGTTCGTTTAAAGGTTTAATTTGTATTAAACCCGATTTCAACATTATTACAGTAATACCACCGCAAAAGAACACTTAACAGTTTTAAGCTAGGACAGATGCCTTAGCAATAGGCCTTCCCCAATGAACGCCGCGAACGGGAATAGAACCCGTATTTCCTGATAATCCACACAGTTCACTCATTCTTGATTCCTGTGACAACATACATTGCCTAAGGGCATTCCACAATGACCGGCGTGACTGGGGATCGAATCCGGGTCAAATGCCCAGTCGCTAACAACTCGGCCTCGACCGATGTATATTTGAAAAGACGTGAACTAAATCAACCAATATTGTACTTGCACGTGTTTCCTAAATGAGCCGCCCGCGTCTAGCGATTTGGGGGTCTCAATGACACCCGGGAGTTGATATCATTTAAAGTTATATTGGCATAACAACTAGTGGGGCTACACTTCCGTTTGAGCCGTTCCGCGAGAAAACCAACATTGTGGACTCGACGTAAAGTATCGACTCGGATCAGCATAATCATGCAGTGCAGGCTAATCCGGACAGTCAATTTACCACTCCTGTGGATTTTCTGTTTCAGGAATCATTACTCTATACCTCTATTCCATTGAGACAAAATATGTCAGCCCGGATCAGTCTGCGCGGACTGCGTAGGCTGATCTGGTTCGATACATTACGCAGAGGCCATAGTGTTGGTTTTCTCGCGGGGCGGCTCATTTGTGTTTGCTAAAACATGCATCTAGACAAAATGACATGGTGGACTGACAGTATAGGCTCTGTTGAGACGGGGCTGATTTCCCGAAGAGTGTAGGCAATATTACACGTGATTCTATTATAAAAAGAAATATTGTCGACTCGGATAACTATATACAGTGTGTATATATATTTGTTTGTTTGTTTGTTAACATTCAACAGAAACATGAGTAGGTTCGTCCTTTCTTTAGATATCTCGAGCTCTGGAGAGTCCAAGTAAAATCATATCAAGCTCGGGAGAGTCCATAGCCAATTTTAGAAATATTAAGATAAAAAGTGTAAGTGTTTTACACCGCTTTCAACAGTTTAAGTTATGTGAAGGCGTTTCCTGGGTAAGTTATAATTTCTCCTGACACCTGCCATTCAGTAGAAATGCTAACCCCACGGTGCTTTGAGCGAAAGCAATTTTCAATGTATGTAGAATTGCCAGATCAGGAATTGAACCCATGACCTCTCAAACGCTCTACCACTACGCAATGTTAAATTTGGCAGCCTGGTCAGACGGCGCGGACACCACGGCTTGTCTGGATCTACGGCTGCAGCAGGTCAAAGGGTTCGTGTCGTTTGATATTTTCTGGTGCGAAATAAACATGGCATTTTCAGAAATAGATTTATGACACTTCATCTCTGTACAAAACACCGGAAGTATAAGAGGTACAGACACGGGGAAGTGATTGTATGTATCCCTTATGGTAGAATAGTACATTTGATTATGAGTGAAGGTAAAGCTTGTGTGTGCAACTGTGTAGGCTACCGCTTAGTCTTATTTAACCCTTTCCCACATACAACCAATTTCGAAACGTCCAGGCAAAAGTATGCAACATTTCAATAAATGAAAGTAATAATTAACAATGTAAAGTTGAACACATTGTGTAAAACGGAGACATTGCTCGTTTTCAGCAACTTTTTATTTTGCTGTAATGTTTTTAAAAGTCGTCTGCTGCAGAGGCGTCAGAAAGCGTCTATATATGGGAAAGGGATAAACTATTCGACGACATTTAGTCTTCATCAAAAACCATTAGAAAATATGATCATCGTCAAGCAAGGAGGGACATTGTTGCATGTACAAACAGTGGAGGCTCGGGTAAGCCTGACGTTCACACAGTACACCACAGCCATCCCTGTTCGCCTATATTTCTAAGAGACAACAATGAAGCTTGTAATACAAGCTACATTTCTTTTCCAATTGTATGCATGACCCTTAACCCTTTCCTACATACATACGTTTTTTGACGCCCGTGCAGCAGACGACTTACATTTTTTTTTAGCAATCTGTCCTGTTGACACACTGTTTTCACCCCTCTTCAATAATTATACTTAACCCTTTCCCACATGCAGACGCATTTTAACGCAATAGCAGCAGACGACTTTTGAAAACATTGTGGTCAAAGTTGAAATTGCTCATGATGAGCAATTTCACCTTGGGCCACAATGTTTTCCACTTATAGTCATTGGTTATCCATTCAATTATAGAGTTTTTCCATTTTTTGACAACATATGTTCAAAGTCGTCTGCTGCAAATTAGTTGTATGTGGGAAAGGGTTATATGTAGTGATGTTCCACATTTTTGCTTAGACTATTCTAGTCGTCTGCTACGAATTTATTGTAAGTCGGAAAGGGTTTATGAATCCCGTGTGCCGCCAAACGGACATACAGCAATACCCATTGTCTCGACCAGTACCATGTAGCGATACAGTTGAAACGGCACCGGTTTCGATCCTCGCTTCAGAATAATCCAAACCTCAGGAATCCGTAATTGGTGAGCGTTTAAGCTGTTGGAATTTAAGACTGGGCGCTAAGGTTGAAAAAGAGAAATCGCTCATCAAAGGCAATTATTTCTTCTTTTTTCCCCCCAAAACATCATCTGCTGCAGATGTGCCAACATGTGTCTATAGGTGGGAAAGGGCCAACTTTAAAATGCAGATGGTCATTTTTTATGTTTCATGGTTCATTTCTTGCGGCTCCCGGTAGCCCGGTGGTGAATGCATCGACTTGCGGAGCGGGAGGTCGAAGTTTTCGAATTCTAGTGGTGACAGTCTCTATAAATCGAAGTACAACAAGAGATGTTTGTCAAACATTATGCCCCCCCCCCCCCCCCCCCCCCCCCCCCTTGGGGTTGAGTTAACACTCGGACAAGCTTTGGTCTACAGACGGACCGACCAACATGTGCAAAGAAATATACCCCTCTTCTTCGAAAGGGGCATAATTATTCGAAGGAGTTGAAAACATTGTGACAAAAGGAGAAATTGCTCATCCTAAGCAATTTCTACTTTTGTCACCACGTTTTTGAAAGTGCATCAAAATGTGTCTATTAATGGGAAAGGGTCAATGACACTTACTTTTGACATCATTTACTGTTATATGGGCATACAACTAGTGGGCTACAGATGTGGGTATGTTTGCCAAAAGATATAGCTTGAACTGTATAGATCATGTATATTGACTGTAGCGACACTGGTGATACCGTTTGGTTACACAGGATCACTCGAGTCTTTACTGGACGCAGATGCATTGAGGCGGGAATATAAATTTATCATAATAAGAATTCGACCCGGCCAGGAATCGAACCCGCGACCTCCCCCACCTAGGGGCGGACGCTCTACCACTTCACGACGGAGGCGGTCCCATTATGTCTAAAGTAGAGGAAACATTTATTAAGCAAAAGCTGTCCATGGATATGTTAACTTCATGCGACAATGCCCACTGTGAATACCGTGAATATGCCTAGATTGCGTCATCCACGGCCCCATTGAAGATATAGACACTTTCTGACACCTCCGCAGCAGACGGCTTTTTGAAAACAGTGACAAAAGAAGAAATTGCACAAAACGTGCAATTTATCCTTTTGCCACAATGTTTTCCACTTTTTGACATAGGTTATCCATTCCATAATGGAATGGATAACATGTTTTGACAAAATACGTTCAAAGTCCTCTGCTGCAGAATTGCCGAATGAGGGAAAGGGTTAACCAATGAATTCAGCGTTCTGGCATGTTATTCCATTCTTTATAGTCTTGATCCAGACATAGACTGTTCGTCCATTGGTGGACGAATGACGCTTGTCACAGTGACTTTTGTCAAACGTCGAAAAGAATGTTGTCTGAGCTTGGGTTCAAACTCACAACCCCTAAATTGACAGCTCGCGTCGCTACCGACATAGCTGCCACGGCTTTGGAAGAAAAGAGAGACTAATAAGACATCAATGTTGATAACTTTTATTGTTTATAAATTGTAATTGTATGATTTATGAAGACAAAGAATACTGTGAAGCCATATTCACATAAGTATGTGGACTGTAATGGGATGATAGTGGTCGCAACTATTGACTTGAAAGTATATCTTTCGTCTCCTTTAAACCCTTTCCCACTTGCACATTTTGTCGCTGCAGCAGACGATTTTTGAAAACAATGTGACAAAAGAAGGAGTTGCTTATAATGAGGAACTTCTACTTTTGTCATAATGAGTTCAACTCTATTAAAGATAACAAATAAATTTAAAAGCTTTCATTATAGAGTATTTCCGTTTGTGCCAAAGGGTTAAAACATATGGAGGTAAGTTTCCGATCCTGGCGTGTGCAATATCAGATTCCATTACAGAGGGAAGTTGCTCATTATGAGTATTTTTGTTTGCCTTTCCAATGTCATCAAATGCAGATGTGTCAAAGGTATTCTGCATGCGGGAAAGGGTTCAAACTCATTTTCTCAGACAACATCTCTAAATGTATTTTGTGTTCAATCTTTATTAACCCACCCACAGACGCTTTCTGACGCCTCTGCAGCAGATGGCTTTTGAAAACATTGTGACAAAAAAAAACATTGCTCATAACTGGGACGACTAATAGTTGTCCCAGCTCATAATGAGCAATTTCTCCTTTTGCCATAATGTTTTCAACTCTGTATGTGGGAACGGGTTAACCCGGATCCCTTTTGCGGTTATTTCTGGCAACTGGTACCATAACCAATGATATTTGACAAGTCTTTAGATGCCTTTGGAGTAATATTTGCGACATACACTATGTATTGTTATAATTATGTTTGGTGAGCAATGTGGACACAGATAAGGCAGTTCATGGTCTACATTGTATTCAAATGCATTGAACAACCCCTTTCCAACATACAAGAAATCTACAGCAGATAACATTAGAAACATGTAGGTAAAATATGGAAAATCTTAAGTAATTACAGTTATTGAATATACTTGAAAACATAGTGCCAATATAAGAAATTGCACATTATGATCACTTTCTCTTTTTGCAACAATGTTTTCAAAAGTCGTCTGCTGTAATGCGAATGCGTTTGTGATGAGGAACTATTGTTCAAAGTTGTGTATAGTGGGAAAAGGGTCAACATTATTAACGTAAGGCACATCTCAAGTCATCATGAAACAGGAAAGCTTTCTACCTTTCTGAATCAAATCGCTTCTTACAAACACAGAACATAGCCATTAATCAAAACAGTTCAATGTGGAAATGTTATCAAATCAGTAACAAACATGACAAAACTAATTCTAAGGGAGATCAATATTAAGATTTCAGATTTAAAAAATGGGATGAAAAATGTAGACTCCGGTGAGCTAGAAATTGACAAGCGATTTTTACTTTTTGCATCACTGTACTAAATTATAATTTAACCCATTCCCTCATACAACTTTGAACGTTTATTGTAAAAAATTAGAAAATCTCTATAATTGAATGTATAACCTATCGACTAAAAGTGGAAAACATTGTGGCAAAAGAAGAAATTGCTCATTTTGAGCAATTTCTTTTTTTGTCACTATGTTTTCAAAAAAGCCATCTGCTGCAGAGGCGTCAGAAAGCGTCTATATGAGGGAAAGGGTTAAGACCACTAGGAAAATATGAAATTAGGAAAACAGTAAATAAAGCAAGGATTAATTCAATTAAGGACAACGAAAAAAGTCCAGGAACACACTTTTAAATGATGGAACAATTAGACTCTGAAAAGAAGCAAACAAAACTAGAACTGTCACTAAAGGTGACTTCATATCCCTGCAAATTGCTTCACTAGTGAAAATCAAGAGTTTTTGAAGAACATGACATGTCGCCTACACATATGTCAGTAAATGAAAGCATGAATTGAGCCCTGTCAAGGCAGAAGACACGGAAAGTGTGTCTTGCACATATAAAAGTCTACCATATTCCACTAACCCTTTCTATCATTGAACAAAACTGCAGCAGCTAGGCAAATATGAAAAATCTCAATAAATGAAAGTACAATTATTGATAATAGTGGAAAAACATTGTGGCAAAGGAAGAAATTGCTCATTTTCATTTTGACCAAATTTCCTCTTTGTTACTATATGTTCAAAGGTCTCTGCTGCAGATGTCTCAATATCCCTCATAGATGGCTATTTGAAAACAACATGGCGACAAAAGAAGAAATTGCTTAATTTTTAACGAGCAATTTCTCCTTTTGCCAAAATGTATCCAACTCTTTTCAGTAATTATAGCTTGTCCATGTTTTTCCGAAGATTCTTTCAAAGTCGTCTGCTGCAGATGTGTTGTATGTGGGAAAGGGTTTAACATATCTGAACAATAGAAGAAGTAGCTCATTGCACACAATTCATATCATAATGACATACCAACATACATGGCGATTCCAGTATCACTCCCCGACAAACTTTTGTCTGCAGGGGTATAAATACCAACAAGTTAAATAATACTAACAAATTGGAATAAATAAAATTAATTTTCAGTACAAAGCAAAACAGTTCCATGAACAAATGAGTAATAGTACAATGATCATAATAATATCTCTTACAATATGTATAAGAAATTAATAAACTGCATGGTTTATGTTTTTATCTTTATCTTTCCGAATAAAGATGACTTAAGACACATCTGCAGCAGAAACGATTTTCTTTTACATTTTTCAGAAGGGAGTTTAATTGCTCAAAATCATTTTATTGTGATAGCTTGTTTTTTAAGGTATTCTGCTCTATAAACTCTTACTTTGAAATCTTTGTGATATTAACTTGATGAAATGGTCTATTCATGTTTGTGACTCTTTGTTAACTCTTTTCCTCATATAGACGCCTCTGCAGCAGACGGCTTTTTGAAAACATAGTGACAAAAGAAGAAATTGCTCAAAATGAGCAATTTCTCCTTTTGCCACAATGTTTTCCGCTTTTAGTCATAGGTTATCCATTAAATTATAGACATTTTCTATAATTTGACCAAATATGTTCAAAGTCGTCTGCTGTTTTTAAGTCTCTGCAACTCGCTATCAGCTTTTTAAAATATTGAGACATATACCAGTTACAAGACATACCAGTCCTAGATTAAGTGGAAAAAAAAAATTGCTCATCATTTAACCCTTTGCCTCATGTAGATGCTTTTTGATGCCTATGCAGCAGACGACTTCTGAAAACATTGTGGCAAATGGAGAAATTACTCTCATTAAGTGCAATTTCTCCTTTTGCCACACTGATTTTAAGTCAATTCAATAATGATACATTCCTTTAAAGAACATTTCAATATTTTTGTGTACATTTTTTTCAGTCATCTGCTGCAGATTCGTTGTATGTTGAAAAGGGAATGTTACATGTGGTAAAATGGAATGTGTATTTGTTTTTCAAAATTTTCATTTGAAAACAATAATCAAATTAAGACATTTTAACACCATCACCAAATAATGATAGTTTGATTTGTGTTGTAAAAATGTATATTTTAAATGTAATGCACCGGACGATTCTTGAAATCAGTGTAACAAACAAGAATTGCTCATAATTATGAGCAATTTCTGCTTTTACCAGAACTTTTACAACTGCATTCAATAATTAAACTATCATAAATAGAGATACATGTATTCCATATTTTTGCCCAGATGTTTTCAATGTCGTCTTCTGCAGATTTTTGTAAGTGGGAAAGGTTTAATATCATTAACTTATTAACCCTTTCCCTCATACGACAATTCTGCAGCAGACGACTTTGAACGTATTTTGTCAAAACATAGAAAATCTCCATAATTGAATGGATAACCTATGACAAAAAGTGGAAAACATTGTGGCAAAAGGAGAAATTGCACGTTTTGTGCAATTTCTTCTTTTGTCACTATGTTTTCAAAAAGCCGTCTGCTGCAGAGGCGTCAGAAAGCGTCTATATGAGGGAAAGGGTTAACTGATCTACTATTTTGAAAACTTTCCCAAATTGAAATCATCTGCAGAAAAAATGTACTCCTATATCTGGAACTAAAGCAATTTATATTGTTGGGAAAAAGGAATAATTGCCTATCACAATCAATTTCTATTTTTTTAACACAATGTTTTTAAATATTGTCGGCTGCAGATGTCTAGTTTATCAGGAAAAGATTCTACAGACAAGTTGTAGAAAAAAACTATGTAAGATTGAAAAGAAATTCAACAATTTCTTTATAAAACATAAGTGAGAATAGAACAGTTCACCAAGGGAAAGTTTCAAACATAATAATGGAAATATGGTTTTTGATTTGTGAAAAATATGATTACATAGAAGATATATTAATATCCATTTCTTTCCTTCTATAAATAACAAATGTTTAATCTCTAAATATCTAAACGTTTGGCCATAGGACAAAAAGCATTCTTCAAAAAGTCAACACTAAAAAGATAAATGTTCAGCCCACTGATCGAGGTTCATACTTTTCTGCATCCAACAATAAGTGTATAAGATCGATGGAAACCCGTCTGTAGCTTTTCCGGGGACTCATAACAGAAAATACAAAAATACACTGAAACCATGGAAAAACCATGGAAAAAACCCAAGGAATTTAATGTTAAAATGCGGAAATGCTGGAAATGAGTCCGAATACTGCGGGGTCCCGGAACCATTCCAGCATGTCCATGGAACCGTTCCGGGGTGTCCATGGAACTTTTCCGGGGTTTCCATGAAACTTTTCCGGGTTGTCCATGGAATTTCCGGGTTTTCCACATAAATGTCCTGGAATTTCCATGGAAAGTGTCAGATTATCCCTGGAAAGTTGTCCGAATACTCCGGGGATTTTCCATGGAATTTGGTAAGTATCCCCGGAAAAGCTACAGACGGGAAAGAAGAAATCACTTCCAAGAGATATTTTTTTTTTTTTTTAGAAACAATGTATTTAATTCTGCATAATAATAACTTTTTAACTTTCTTCATGTTTCTTTATGTTTTCATGTTTCAAAGCAGATTGATGTTTGAAAATATGTAGCAGGTAAAAAAGTATGTCATAATTTATAGGAAAACTCTTTAACCCTTTCCCCCCTCATACGACATTTCTGCAGCAGACGACTTTGAACGTATTTTGTTAAAACATAGAAAATCTCCATAATTAAATGGATAACCTATGACAAAAAGTGGAAAACATTGTGGCAAAAGGAGAAATTGCACGTTTTGTGCAATTTCTTCTTTTGTCACTATGTTTTCAAAAAGCCGTCTGCTGCAGAGGCGCCAGAAAGCGTCTATATGAGGGAAAGGGTTAAATGAAAAGCAACCTGTTGAGATGGAACGATCAGCTGGATGACCTCGATTTACTCTTTGCAAAGACTGGAACCAAGGTAACAATAAACTGATCAGAGATTGTATTGAACTGACTTTTACAGCAAAAGTTATACAACATTTTAATTCAAATAATGTAATAAGAAATAACATATAAATGAAAATATGGAAAACAAAAAACTGTACATCACTTTTCTGTGATAATGATTCTTAAACTGAAATAAAACATAAAAATAAAAAATAAAACAAGAGAATCATGGAGGTTGTGCATCACTCAGTGTATCACTCATCTGTGATCTACCACTTGTATTTGAGCCGGATGGAAAGATGTTGTTGACATTTTTTTTCTATTTTAAGCTGTAGCAGCCAGCTACTGCAGAAGAACTGAATGGTATATAACACTTTTGGTTCAAGGCCAGTTGAGGAACATTCTCTGAATTTATTTGAAATTGGACTAGTAGTTTTGCAAGAAAATTGCTTAAAATGGTTTGAAGAATTACGGAAGAGGATCAGATAAGGAATTCATTTTAAAATTGGGCTGATGGTTTTGAAAGGGCTAAAATGATTTTTTTAATAGCTCTGGCAGCCATATTTTGAAGCAGAGTAGAACAGTTTGAACACTTTTGGTAGAGGGCCATTCCTGTGTGAAATTATTTTGAAATTGGTCCATTGGTTTAGGAGAAGTTGTTTTAACAAAAATGTGAACAGACAGACAACAGATGGCCAGTGATCACAATAGCTCACCAAAGCACTTTGTGCTTGGATGAGCTAACAAAAGCTGGTTAAACAACTAGATAAATATAGTACAACATATTTTGAGTAGAACATGTATATAATGTTAAAGAAAAATCAATAATGACTCAGAAAACAACAGCATATAGACGACTCAATATCAAGCAAGGCTGTGATATGTACAACGAGTCAAATAATTATGAAATTTGATCTTGCACTAATGAATAATAAACAATACAAACATCAAAAACAGGAAATAATGTCAACAACAAAAACAATCAAAGATGTCATACTTTTTGCTGCAAGATATTAACCTTTTCCCAAATAAAAAAACAGACGACGACGTTTGAAAACATAATGGTAAAAGTCGAAAATTGTCATGATGAGCAGTTTCTCCTTTGGTTACAATGCTTCCAAATCTACTCAACAGATAACTTTATATTTATTTTTATTTTCCATATTTTTTGCCTAGAATTTGTTAAAGATGCAGGAAAAGGTTAACCAATCAAATATTGGTGATATTCTGCAGATAAAAGACCAATGATGTGACATGGTTTTGATATACAATATTCATCCATTGAAAAAAGAATAAATCACAAGGTTTCTGTATAACACTGATAGACTAATAGACTGAGATTCATTAGCTATGCATATTCAGTTTTTACAGACCAAGTGTTTTGGATATAGATATATGTTTCAATAACATTTTTTTAACAAATTGGGAAATTTTTACAAAAAGTTCAAATTAATTAACAAAAGTGTGTTCAAAGGAACAAGATGTCATGTGTAGCTTTCCAAAAGGTCATTACAGAAAGCTTGGTAATTATTCCCCACAAACAGAGGCTTTCTGATGCCTTGAATTTGCAAAAGCATGCAACTTAAAAAAAATATTGCATCAATGTTTTCTCTTTTCAAGATTCGTACTAAACTACTTTCATTTATAGATATTTTCAAAGTTGAATGGTGGAATGTGGGAAAGCTTTAACAGATTGACAGCCAGCAGAGTGATTCCTTTGTTTCTGCCCAACATGGCAGTCTACACAAAATTTAGGCTGTGTTCTTTGGGTTTTCAACTCTTTTTTAATAATATTTCCACTTTCATGCAATATCTTTTTTATTAAAGTTGTCAACTGCAAAATTGCTGTAAGTTGGAAAGGATTAAAACAATGACTCAATAAAACAAACTGCCAAATAACATGTGATGCCAGATGCTCTTCAACACATCAAAAATTTAGGAGAAAAGATGGCTACTATATCGAAGATATAGACGATCTTTATGTGAGTGACATTTTCTCATGAAAATGTCAATAAAGGCAAGAACAAAAGAGCTTTAGAAATTAGTACAATAAATACTGCATATTAACAATACCTGTAAACATAAGAGACAATTCTATAGGTTTATGTAAAAACAGTTGTAACTTTATCTCATTATCAAAATATATTTCCTACTATCAGACAACAAATCCTTCGTTCACAACGGTCAAAACAGTCTTTAAGTACAGCAACAATAGAGGACAGGACATCATTGTTCATACAGAATGCAAATGAATTATTTAGAAACGGTGATATGATACTTGTATCAATGAACTTTGTAGATATTTTCCAAAACAAACTGCATTGTGATATTCACATATGCAGCAATATACTGATCACAGGTCTGTGTAAAGCTGGAATGTGTAAGTAAGTATCAATGAAATATTTGACATATAACTTGCGTTCAACACATTACAATACACATCAAAAATGGCATATATAAGTGAGGCAAAGGTTTGTATACATCACTTAACATTTGAAATTATTAAATATATATTAGAAAATAAAGCTAATATAATGAAACAAAATGTAATGGTACATTGAAACCTTGACAAAATCTGGGGCAAATGTTAAACCTTGGGCATAAATATTTTGGATAACCTTAAATCTTCATCAAACATAGTCCGAGTCAAGTTGATCTTAGCAATAGGTTGAATAACATTCTAAGTTTGGGGGAAAGTAGGACCTTTAAAATTAAGCAACATCACCCCTTCCTGAAAAAGTTTTTAACATCACAACTATTTTCATCATTTTCATTGCTTTCTGTGTATTGGTTAACTCTTTCCCAACTGCAGACGCATTTAGACGCAATAACAGCAGACGACTTCTAAAAACGTTGTGGCCAAAGGTGAAATTGCTCATGATAAGCAATTTCTTCTTTGACCAAAATGTTTTCATATTTATTTAACAATTAAGCTATCTTTTATGGATATTTTTCAGGTTTTTGTCACCATTTTTTTTAAAGTCATCTGCTGCAGACTTGCTGTATGTGGGAAAGGGTTAATTGTTTTAAAGCAGACAGCTCACTCATCATACAAAGTAACAGTTCAATACTAAAAGTTATATATAGTATATCAGATAAAGCCATTACAGCTTAGATAAACAATTAAGGATTTTAAACCTTTCCCACACACAACAAATCTGCAGCAGACAATATTGCAAACATCTACTTATAGGGAAAATCTTTATATTTAAAGTGAAGTTATTAACCAGTGTTAAAACACTTGTGGCAAATGGAGAAATTGGTTGTGGAAAATATTTTCAAAAGACGTTGTGCTGCAAATTTATTAAAACACATCTGATGGTAAGAAAGGGTCAACATATCAGAAGCAGTGAAACTGAAGGATAAAATCAAATGTAAGTATTAACCCTTTCCCTGATGCGACAATTCTGCAGCAGACGACTTTGAACATAATTTATCAAAAAATAGAAAATCTCTAAAACTGAATGGACAACCTATGACTTAAAGTGGAAAACATTGTGTCAGAAGGAGAAATTGCTCGCTTTGAGCAATTTCTTCTTTTGTCACTATGTTTTCAAAAAGCCCTCTGCTGCAGAGGCGTCAGAAAGCGTCTATATGAGGGAAAGGGTTAAATGACCTTCACCTCTACAGTCAAGCTACCAACAGTGAAACAAGAGTGGATCGCTCACCTGAGTTATGCAATGTGACTTGACATGCCATGCTAACCACAGAGTCAATCACAATAACTCAAGGGGTCAGGTAAACTAATTCTTGTCCTGTAAAATTTTAAGTTGTCTGTAGGAAAATGTTGCCGGACCGCGAGTGATCACAATAGCTCACCCGCGTTTTGTGCTTAGGTTAGCTAAAAGCAGCTTCCAGAATGTTAACAAGATCTTACTTAAATCAGGTCTAGTTACCTAGCTTTTGAGCTTATATGATTCATGTTTGAACTTGGCCTAGTGTTATCAAGATTTTCTTCCAATTCGGCCAAGTGACTTAGTTTTTGACCCGACATAAACATATTTGAACTTGGCCTTAATATCATCAAGACTAACAATTCGACAAAGTTTCAAGCTGCTGAAGAAAAAAATGCAGTCTCTGGAGTGTTATCAAGTCAGTTGTTGACGATGCACACTACACAAACAATGGACAAAAATTGATCTCAGATCAGCTAAACAAGAGGGCCAAGATGGCCCTAAATCGATCACCTAATTGATAGTAAATTAGTAGCAAATATTTAACTGCAAATATCTGGAAAATTTTATCAGGGAGTGCAAATGAAACTGAAAGGAGTGAACACTTCTCAAGAAACAGCTGATCAGTAAAGGCCATTTATATCTTGAAATCTAACAAGAACTTTAATAAGAATGGAATTATAAAGTTTTTGTCATTTTGCACCTTTCCTGATGCCGCCTTGCTGCCCTGTTTTTCGACAAAATCAATATGGCTTCAACAGTTAATTTAGAGGGTCACTTAAGAAACATTTCTACCAAATTATCTTGCAATCGCACAAGTAGATTATGTAGGAAAAGGATTTTAAAATTTGGGTATTTTTCTCACTTTCTGATGCCGCAGCAACCAAAGTTCTCAATGGAATTTAAATCTTTGAACAATTTTGAAAGAGTACCACCAAAGGAACATTCTTGTGATGTTTTGTGGAAATTGGTCTGTTGGAATGGTAGGAGTTGGTTGTCATTTGTAGCTAAAAGTTCAATTTACCCTTTTTGTGATGACGCCTGGTTGATATGATTGTGTAACCAATCAAAACGGCTTAAACAAATTAAATAGAGGATCATTACAGTAAGATTCGTATTATATTTTCTTAAAATCAGACAAACACTTTCATAAAAATGGAATTTTGTCATTTTGCCCCTTTTCTGATGCCGCCTGACTGCCATGTTTTCGACCAATCAGTATGGATTGAACAATTTTTATAGAGGGTCACCCAAGGAACATTTCTACCAAATTATATTTGAATCTGACAGGCAGATTCGGAGGAGAAGATTTTTAAAGTTTGGCCATTTTGTCCCCTTTCTGATGCCGCAGCAACCAAAGTTCTCATTGGAATTTTAATCTTTGAACAATTTTGAAAGAGGACCACCAAAGGAACATTCCTGTGATGTTTTGTGGTAATTGGTCTATTGGAATGGTAGGAGATGGTTGTCATTTGTAGCTAAAAGTTCAATTTACCCCTTTTGTGATGACGCCTGGTTGCTATGATCGTGTAACCAATCAAAACGGCTTAAATAAATTATATAGAGGATCATTACAGTAAGATTCGTATTATATTTTCTTAAAATCAGACGAGTATTTGCATAAAAATGGAATTTTCAAATTTTGTCATTTTGCCCCTTTTTTGATGCCGCCTGACTGCCATGTTTTTCGACCAATCAGTATGGCTTGAACAATTTTTAAAGAGGGTCACCCAATGAACATTTCTACCAAATTATATTTGAATCTGACAGGCAGATTCGGAGGAGAAGGTTTTTAAAGTTTGGACCTTTTGCCCCCTTTCTGATGCCGCAGCAACCAAAGTTCTCAATGGAATTTAAATCTTTGAACATCTTTGAAAGAGGCCAACCAGAGGAACAGTCCTGTGATGTTTCACGGAAATTGTCCTTGAAGTTTGGGAGGAGATGATGTTAAAGCTAAAAGTTAACGCCGGACGGACGACAGACAACAGACGACGGACAAAAAGTGATCAGAATAGCTCACCTTGAGCCTTCGGCTCAGGTGATCTAAAAACATCTAGGCAAACCTAAAGGCTTTACAAAGAGTTGTGTATTACTGTATCCAATGAAAACAGTGCAGAACAAATTCATACTGCACAGAATATGCTGCCTGATTTTAGTCTCCACTATTTACAGAAGAGCATGTTAAGATATTAATTAGTAGGTTACACTTTTTTCGATACAGATGATATGAAACGTCTCGCGAGAAAACCAACATTGAGGACTCTGCGTAAAGTATCGACCCGGATCAGCTAAAACATGCCGCACAGGCTTACCCGGATATACACTTTTTGCCTCCTGTTGATTTTCTGCTACAGGAATCATTACTCTATACAACTATCCCCCTAAGACGGAAGGTGTCGGTTTGATCAGTCTGCGCGGACAGCGCAGGCTGATCTGTGTCGATACATTACGCAGAGGCCATAATGTTGGTTTTCTCGCGGGAAGGCCCATATTAAGATATCATCTGCATCAAACAACTTTTAAAAACATTGTGCAAAACTCACAATCTTGTATCTAAATAAAACTTCAGATCCTCCAGATACTTTTTTCATAACTTTCAACCCTTTCCCAGCAGACTTTGAAAACGTTGAGGCAAACATATGGAAAATCCCAGTTATTACATGCTTATCAAATGAAGTTGAAAAACAATGTGGCAAAAAGAAAATTGCTCATTATTGGCTATTTCGCTTATTGCAACAACATTTTCAAAAGTCATTTGCAGTAGATGCCTCAACATTTGTCTACAAGTGGAAAATGGTTAAAAAAACACATGAGGTAAAAGTCTTAAGATGTTGTTAGGAAGGTTAAGAATAAAAGATAGCTGTTTAACAGTTAAGCATAAGTGATCTGATTAATGCACTGAAAATGATGTGGGACGGTACCACTGGTATGTAGGAAAAGCTGATACCTATAACACTTTTTGGGGAAGTAACAACACAGTTGCACAATTGCAAGTTATGTCAACAAAAAGGCAGTTATGCATATAGCTTGAACATTTATTTTAGAAAGAGTAAACAAACTGTTGAAATTAAAAAGTTAACAAGATTTATTTGGCCAAATTCTAGATAGTTCAAGAGCCATATTAAAAATAAATTGCACGATTTGGCTGGACTTAATTAGCCCAGACATTATGCCCACAAACATGTTTACAGAGCTTGTAGAAGATCAAATTTAAAATGGTTAAGCTTGTTCCAGACATGACCATCTTTTGACATGGAGAGCGGGAATGGCTAATTTTGCCAACATTGCCCATTTTTTTTTTGACAAATTAACGGTTTAAATTGTTTTCTTTTGGTTGCCATGGAAACCAGAAATCTGCTTGGATCCAAAGAATTTGAAAGGGATAATGAGAAGATGCTACCTAAAAGTGTAATCACTCTTTGCTAAGCAGTTATAGAGGAAATTCATTATCTTTTATTTTATCGGAAAGAAATGAGGGAAAAAAAATCAGCACTAATCAACGAGATAAATGAATTACTAAGCCAATACTTTATAGATGAAGCACTTTGGAAATGCACATCTACTTTGAAATCTGGGGCCATTGATGTATGCTTTCCAAATTGCAACACTACAATACACTCAGTGGTATCGTCCAAAAAGGCACTAAATCAAACTAAAACAGTAGACAAGGAGGTGTAAACAGGACTTTGCATGACATTGTCTCTCATATCTGGCATCTGAACCTTACATTGTGGGTTCTCAAAAGGAATGTTTTATTGAGACGAATCTTTTAAATACCCACAACAGAGGGTCCTTATGTCAAATGCGGATTTCAAATCATGAATTACTGCCCTGGTCTACAGCCACGTAAAACACATGGCAACGTATGATACTACAATGATTAGTGCTCCAGGAAAACCAACCTTAAAACATTTTGTGTCAAATCCATCTGATTATCAATGCTATCGGACCCATTTTGCATTTTATGTTAGTATATCAATGAACATTCATGTGACAAACTAGCAAATCAACAAAAACTCTTATCCAGATAAGACTGAATGGATGAACAGGTTTATCAGGATTGATTAACCCTTTCCCTCATACGACAATTCTGCAGCAGACGACTTTGAACATATTTTGTCAAATAATGGAAAATCTCTATAACTGAATGGATAACCTATGACTTAAAGTGGAAAACATTGTGACAAAAGGAGAAATTGCACGTTTTGTGCAATTTCTTCTTTTGTTACTATCTTTTCAAAAAGCCGTCTGCTGCAGAGGCGTCAAAAAGTGTCTATATGAGGGAAAGGGTTAAAGGTCGATTTTGCTAGATCACAGCTTCAATGATTATTGTGCCGTAGGAATGGCAGGTAACTGTGGCAGCTGTGTGGACATGTTGTAAGCTTGAGACCCATTACTATAAGCTGTGTAATACATCGGCATATCACTGCCTGTGGCTCCATTCGGGATATAGCCCTGCCCAGACTGGTACGGAATGGCCCCTGTGAAATATACTGGACATGGTACAGATGTAGGGTATGTGCTACATACTTGACCTGTGGAAAAAGAAGGATGCATGCTAACTTTAGAACCATCACCAAGAAGAGAGGAGGAGTTGCTATGGTTGCTAAGTGAAGCAGGGTTACTATGACTACCATTACCAAGGTTAGTAGATGATTGGATAGGAACATATAGGGGAGTACTTGAGCCAGAATACATGGTTGACTGACTATTTGTTTGCTTGATAGGATCTGTCACTGTAGTCTGATCCTGGTTCCCACCTGTGTCATAGCAGTAAGCCACTATACTCGGATCATGTACAATGGTGGACTGCATCTGACTGGGAACAAAACATTTTGCCTCAGGATTGAATGTTGACAGGGTACTAGAAGTACTAGGTCTAGTTGTCAACCCAGTTTTGTCTGGATGAATGTTGCTGTTATGATAATTATGATTGTAATTATGATGATATTTCTTAGGGGGTAGAAAAGGGATGATAATAGGTTCCCCTTCACACCTGGCCCTCTCTGCACTACTATCAGACAATAGGGCCAGAAACCTTGGAGGTATATCCTTAATTGGTTTGACTAACCTCAGAGAACCATACATGTAGTATTTTTTCTTGGTTTTGGGTTTATAGTGCTCATACCCATGATCTGACGAAGAAGAGACTGCCTCTTCTGTAGCACCATTATCAGTTATCTCATTTTCCTTACTGGCTATAAAGTTATCAATACTTTTCTCTAATTGTAACGACGTTTCCTGGACACTTTTCTTATTTTCCTTTAAACTTTCATCTTGAGCACTACCACCTAGACTATCTGAATCACAACCAGAGTCAATACATTCTGCATTCTCCTTGTTCAGTGTTTCTTTATGTTGGCCATTATTACCATTTATGGCCTTAACACCATTAACTCCTTTACTGCAATTTCGAGTTAACTCTTTTCCTTGCTGTTTATTGGTAAGTTTGAAATTTTGATTTGTAGTGAAATTATGCTGTAAATTGTGACTACTTGTTGGTGATAGTACTTTGAACATTGGTGGAGGGGGTAATATGAACTGACCACTGGTGGTTCCTGCCATCGGATTAGCTGTTTGTGTGTCATATCCATTCATCTCCATGACAGGCCACATGGCTCCATTTTGACAGATCATTCTGTAGTTCTGAAACACAGTCACAAAGTAATAGAAAGTAAGTAGGTTTTATACAAAGAAAAAAAGTTGAAAACACTATGGCATATGGAGGAATTGCTCATCATGAGCAACTTTTGCTTTTGCCACAATGCTTTCAAAAGACGCGCTGAACTCCAGAAAATAGATAGTATAGTCAGTTTTAAATTTTTCAAAAGTTACCTTCAAATATTAGAATCATAATTCTGAGATAAGAGTAAAAAGTTAATACAAAGGTCCCCTACCAGACAAGGACAGCACATTGTGTATTGTATTTGCATTTTTGGACAAAAACAGCAATGCACTGCATACATTTTGGATACTGTCCTATCAAATATTTCTCATTTCGAACTTTGCCCTGTAAGTGTGACCTTAACCTTTGAGGTACAGGCCTGTGTCTTGTGTGCCACATGTCACCTCATCATGGTGAACACGTATGCTGAGTAACTTGGGAATCCTATGATGCATGGTTGAGATGTGAGCCGGACAAGGTAGTCCTATGAAACAGTACTCATGTTGACCTTTAACCTCTAAGTGTCACCTTGACCTTTGAGGTACAGGCCTGTGCGTCATGTGCGCCACGTGTCACATCATCATGGTGAACATGTGTGCCCAGAAACTTGGGAATTCTATGATGCATGATTTCTCATTTTGACCTTTGACCTATAAGTGTGACCTTGACTTTGAGGTACAGGCTTGGGTCTTGTGTGTGACACGCCACCTATTACTTGGTAATCCTATGATGCATGGCTGAGATGAGGGCCAGACAAGGTAGTCCTATCAAACAGTACTCATTATGACCTTTGACCTCTAAGTGTGACCTTGTCATTGAGGTACAGGCCTGAGTCTTGCGCGCGACACTCCCCCTGTTGAACATTTGTGCCAAGTTTCTTTAAAATCCTATGATGCATTGTTGAAATGTGGGCCGGACAAGGTACAGTCCTATCAAATAGTACTCATTTTGTCATATGACCTCTAAGTGTGACCTTGACATTTGACTAATAAGGGAAATGGTAAATAGTTCAATAGGAAATGGAAAGAGTTCATCAATTTACTTACCTCCATTCCTGAATTGTAGAAAACTCCAGATGTATTTACTTCTGAAAAAGTGAAAAATCAAAATTTGGTTTTATACAAATATTGCCAAAGGAATTTTGAGTTTTTGGCAGACAAGGTGTTTATACACTCATGCCATTCTGAAAACATTGAATAATAGCAGCAGGAAGTGATTAAGTAATGTGGAAAAGACAAGAGTGTTGGAAGGAACACAATTACAGTGTCACTTACAAGTAACCAATAACGGTGCCAAAAGGTAACCCTTTTCACCATAAAACAAAGCTGTACCAGACAATCAACATACAAATATTGAAATGATCTGCCAATGAAAAAGTATAATCAGTGTATGATTTTTTTTTTTTTTGACAATTGGAGAAGTTGTGCATTCTGAGCAATTTCCCCATTTGTCACAATGTTTTCAAGTCATTTGCTTAAGATACATCAAAATGTCTCAGCAAAGTGGGAAAGGATTAAAACGTGACTGAAAGACAAGTCAGTCATATAATTGAACAGAATACTTATCATTACTAACAATTTATAGGCTAATAAATGCGCCTTGCCCAGGGGCGCTCCATCACAACCGCTGCAAGCTGGGATAAACCCATGGATACTCAAGCATGCATCCCCAATGACAGACAGGCAGACGTGGGAAAAGTAATCTCAAAATGCCACCCTGTCATGGTAGGCAACACAAATGTTTAAACTATGTTCTAGTTCTGATCGAAAAGTTTGCAGAAGTTTTCTGCATCAGATGCTTCAAATTATCTTTTTATCAAAACTTTTCATGAAAATGAGAAGTTATCTGTCAATCAATATATTTGCTTCTTTCTTTTCAATTATATTAAGAATATTTAAGTGAGATGATGTTCTCTTGATTAAGCCAAAATACAACATGATATAGAAACTTTATTCTTTGGCCGATATCATATATTAAAAGTTGTCTGGATTGAAAGTACAAAACAAAATATTGTAATACAGTTAAATCTGTACTAATGACCACCTTTGTTTAGCAATTACCTGTCACACACTTTAAATTTTCCAATTACTCAGTACTATGCATAGATGACACTGTATTTAAAGACCACCTGTGATTAAAGACCAGGTTGTTCTCTTCCCATGGATGGTCTTTAAACACAGGTTAGACTGTATGTTGAAAGTTTGTGGTTTCAGTATAATACAGCAAAGAAAAAGGAAAATAATTCATCATGATTAGTCTCAATTTTCATTATAAAGAGCAATTTCTCCAGTTGCCACAATGTTTTCATTTTCATTCAATAATTGATCTTGTTGAACAAGGGGGAAGGTCTTACCTTGGGATTCTTTTCCTGTCATATCCTGTGAGGGGAGACAATTCATGTTGACATCTTTGACTGCCATACTCTCCATATAGGGAACACAGACATAGTTTGACTGGGGAACCACAGCTCCATAGTAATAGGGATTCATCATGGGGCCAGATACAGATGGGGGTCTGAAAGGCTGGACGTGTGCTGGGGTATAACACTGTAAAAATAACCAACAAGATTGTTTTGACATGACTACTGCCAATAGGTTAACCCTTTCCCTCATATAAGACACTTTCTGACACCTCTGCAGCAGACAGCTTTTTGAAAACATGTTGACAAAAGCAAAAATTGCTCAAATCAAGCAATTTATCATCTTGTCACCATGCTTTCAACTCTATTCAATTATTGTACTTTCATTTAATGGGAGTTTCAAAAAAAATTTCTGCAGATTTGATGTATGTGGGAAAGGGTTAAGTGAAAGTGTTACAGACATACCATAGAGAAATGATCCCTATTCGTCAACCTACCAAGGCAGGTGACACAATACAAGGGTACAACAGCACCATAATAATAGAAACCCGAATGCTGGTCAGTTTTTTAATGGCCAATATGGTCTTGGGCTAAAACATTAAAAAAACAACAAAAAGAAACCCAGTTATCTTCTTGAAAACATCTAAAAATTAATCGTATCACTCATCTGATTTAAAACGTTAACTCTATATATATATAAGGAAAAGAAGTTCCGGCACCCCAGTGTTCACTTTTTTAATGCTGCGGAAAGATTTGAATAATTTTTGTAGAAAATCACCAAAAGAACATTTGTGCCGAATTATCATATTCCTTTCCCACATGCAACAAATCTCATTGAGGGTTACCCTTTTCTAAACAAAAAGAAAAGAAAATCAACTAGATACTTTTGGAGAAGATTTTTAAAGTTTGTAAAAGCCATATTAGGCAAAACAGCCTGCACCCTAGTGGCCATGTTTTTTGACCAATCAACATAGCTTGAACAAATTGGCCAATCAGTTTAGGAGAAGTTTCTTCTTTCTATTGCCATGGAAACTAGAATTTTGCATGGACCCAAATTAGTGGATTTTGGAGATGATATTGAGGATTCTTGCTCTAAGTTTCACCTAAATTGCCCTACTGGTTACAGAGTAGAACATGTTGATGGACAGACAACTCATGGCAGACAGGGGGCTGATCACAATAACTTGGTGCTTAGTTGAGCTAAAGATTTACATCTCTTAATATACTAAGGTAAAAGATTCATCATTAAATCATAATTACCTGGTTCACGTTGGTTTTACCGTTCTGCACATAAGTTGTCATGCCATTCGCTTGACTTCCATTGTCCATTGTAAAATAACAACTGTTATCGTACCCACTTTCTGCTGGACAGTAAGGGTTTCCCAAAACGTACCTATAAATAATCACAAGAATAAAGTGTAATTAAATGTCTCGCCGTCATCCGCTTTGACTATAACTATGAAGAAGGGTACTAGATGTATTTTTAATCCAAATTTGAAAGCCCTACGACTAGAACTTATTGAGAAACAAGAGGGCCATGATGGCCCTATTTCGCTCACCTAAATTATACAATGCACTGCAATGCAAAACACATCAAGATATTTATTCTGAACGCAACCTCCACAGTGTTCGATTAACAAGATTTTCCTTCATTTGGCCTAGTGATCTATTTTTTTTTACCTGATATGACTCGTATTCTAACATGGACTAGATATCATCAACACAACATTCTGACAAAGTTTCAACTTGCTCAAAGTAAAAAAAAGGCCTCCAAAGTTTGAACAATATTGTTTCTGACCCAATATGACACATATTCAACCTCGACCTAGATTTAATTCAGACCAAATTTCAAGCTGCTGAAGCAAAAAGTGCAGCTTCTACAGTGTTTACAAGATTTCCCTTCAATGTGGCCTAAAGACATAGTTTCTGACCCAATATGACCCATATTCGAACTTACCTAGACATTTTTAAGACAAACTATCTGAAGCAAAAATTGCGGCCTCTGAAGTGTTAACAAGATTTTCCTTCAATTTGATCTAGTGACCTACTTTTTGACCAGACATGACCCATGTTTGAACTTGATTTACATATCATCAAGACAAACATTCTGATAAAGTTTCAACATGCTCAAGTTGAAAATGTGGCCTCCAGAGTGTTAACAAGATTTCCCTTCAATTTGACCTAGTGACCTAGTTTTTGACCTCATATGGCTCAGTTTTGAACTTGTTGAAGATTTGATGGAGATGAAAGTTCTGATAATCTTTCATGAAGATTGGATGCAAAATGTAGCCTGTAGAGTGTTAACAAGCGCAAATGTTGATAATGCTCGACGGTTGGAAGCCGGACAAAATGTGATCATAATAGCTCACCTTGCACAGGTGAGCTAAAAAATAAACAGAACAAAACTTTAAAGTTGATGTTGAACATTACCACCATCAAAAAGCAAAACTACTGATACATTGTTTGAGATAGAGCTCACAAAACTTATTTCCTTAGTACTTTCCCACGTGTATACAGATGCATATGCATCAGACGACTTTTGGAAACATTAACAAATTGCCAGATGATGAGAGCATGAGTTTTTTTTAGTGGGTAAAATCACAATTGATTAGAATTCTCATATCAAATGTTTAAAGAAAGTATATAGTAAACTACATATCAACTAGGCGACTTAAAATCTCCAGTAGAATTGATAACCACAAGAAAGTAATGATTTTTCTCATCTTCAATCATTTCTATAAAGCTTGGTATCATAATACACTGGAGTTCCAGTATATCGCGATGTTCGGGGTCCAAGGCCTAGCATCGCGTTGGAATCCGATCGCGAATCACCATTAGAAATTAAAGCAATCAAGTAATATGCCTCAGCATGCCAAATCCCGACACTCGTCAACTGCATGCAATGGCGATGAAAAATGTCTCAAAATCAAATCTATTTTAGCAGTCCAGAATATGGTGTCTATAATGTATGTGTATATACTTTTGCTGTAGTGTATTACGAATATAATCCTCACTTTTATTTCGAAATTGGCTAATATTGAGGGATGTAAAACAAACTCTTTCTAACCGCCATTTGCAATGTCTCCTTTCCTTACATTTTTTTCTTCTTTTCTTATTTAAAAGAAAAACAATTCACAAACCATGTATTAATAGCTTTAAATGCATATGTAGCAGACAGCGTTTGAAAACATTGTGAAAAAAAGAGAAACTGCTTATTATCAGCGATGCATCCTTTCCTTACATTTTTTTTCTAGTTTCAAAGTTGTTGAACAAAGGAAAATAAAATTCCATACCCTTTAAAATCCTTTTCAATTCAAAGTTAATTTATCCAATTTCAAACAAAATGTAGTAATATCTCTTTTTGTCACAATGCTATAAAAAGAAGTCTGCTGCATGTGCGTCAAAATGCGTGTGCAAATTGGTAAGGATTAAATCAATTTTCCGTAAATCATTGACCCGGATAAAACTATTTCCCCCCTCCACAAATGAGCTACGTCATACGTCCAGTAAATAGAACAAAAGGGTATGACGTAATGTTACTGAGATCCTGCCATGTGATTATAAGGTGACCGTGACCTTAAGGCTTATGTAATCTTAATGGATTTTCCCAAACATTTACATCTGGATCAGTCCACGTAACATATCTTTACTTCTGTGTAAATTACACACAATTTTAATAGGCTTCAACAATGCAATTACTTTGACTCAGTTGCAGCAGAAAACATTTTCAGAAAAGGAGAAACATGACTGTCATGCATGCATCATTCACATTATAGAAGTGTGAAATCGGACAAATTTGACTCAAGGGTTTATTGCATGGTTGATATATGTATTGGCACCTGGTTTAGAAAAACAACACCGACACCCTGACTAAAACCCTTTGTTCGATTTTCGCGCTTTATTTTTATAAGAAAATATTAAGGAGCAATACTTTTTGAATTTGGAATAATTATTTGTTTTTGCTTATTTGGAATTTTTTGGATTATAAAATCAGGTTGGTGCTTTATTTATCTAAATGGTTTTTTTCTCCAGTTTTGCAATTAGTACCATGTTTTACAGAATGATATGTCATATTTTTGTGGACATTTTTTTTTTCGAAATTGTATTTTTGAGGGGTTCAATTTTCTAATTCAATTGGAAAAAAGGCTCTTTTTTCAAGATTGAAACGGGAGCCAAGTCGCCATCGCGTTCTACTGGCAATCGCGTTGCACCCGTCCGCGAATTATCGGCGCTCCAGTGTATAAATATCCTTAACCCTTTCCTTCATACAACAATTCTGCAGCAGACGACTTTGAACATATTTTGTCAAAAAATAGAAAATCTCTATAATTGAATGGATAACCTATGACTAAAAGTTGAGAACATTGTGGCAAAAGGAGAAATAGCTTGTTTTGAGCAATTTATTCTTTTGTCACTATGTTTTCAAAAGGCTGTCTGCTGCAGAGGCATCAGTAAGCATTTATATGAGGGAAAGGGTTAACCCCAACTTTCCCTAAAACAAAAAATCTGCAGCAGACACCTTTGATAGCATCTAAACAAAAACATGACTATGCTCTACAAATGAAAGGACAATTATTGAATAAATTTGAAAACATTGTGGCAGAAGGAGATTTTTTTTGTGAACAATTTGTTACTTTTGTCACAATATTTTCAAAAGACATCTGCAGCAGAAGCATCAGAAAGCGTCTGTATGAGAGAAACTTTTAACAGGTTGAGATACTATTGAAAAACAGTTTGCACAATGCAGCATTTCTAAAACTCTGGTTTCATTACTTAATTGTCATGAAAAAATAGAACAAAGTTTTTGTACAGCTTCATACAAAACAGATAATCCTTTCATGCAGTGGTCGAAAAATCATTGTCAAAACTATGCCTTTAATGAACCCTTTTCCTTTAACCCTTTCCCTCATATGACAATTCTGCAGCAGACGCCTTGAACGTATTTTGTCAAAACATAGAAAATCTCCATAATTGAATGGATAACCTATGACAAAAAGTGGAAAACATTGTGGCAAAAGGAGAAATTGCACTTTTTGTACAATTTCTTCTTTTGTCACTATGTTTTCAAAAAGCCATCTGCTGCAGGGGCGTCAGAAAGCGTCTATTTGAGGGAAAGGGTTAAAATAACTCATAAACCATTAACTCGATACAACATCTTCAGGCAATCTACATTAAGAATAAACCTTCTGAGGATAAAATATGTAACATCTGAAAACCAAAGGTGAACAAGATGTGTTTGTGAAACACTGATGCCACCCCGAATGGCAACATCTAGGTCAAAGGTCAAGGTCGCAAGGTCAAAAATGTTGGTACTGACAGAAAGGAATACACATGGTATGGTAGCCGTACCTGTTATGGTTCAAAAGTAGTGGTCAAGGTTAAAGTTTTTTTTGACAGATGGGGGCATCTAGGTCAAAGGTCAAGGTCGCAAGGTCAAAAATGTTGGTACTGACAGAAAGGTCATGTCAAAAGGAATACACATGTGAAATATGGTAGCCATACCTGTTATGGTTCAAAAGAAGTGGTCAAGGTTAAAGTTTTTTTCGACAGACAGACAGGCCAAAAACTAGATGCCCACCGAATCAGTGATTCCGGGGGCATAAAAATACACAGACTTTTTTCATTTTGAGTAATCTACTCCTATTTCCACAATGTTTAAGAAAGATTGTCTGCTATAGTGGCATTAAAATATGTCAGTACATGTATCTGGAAAAAGATTAACAAAGGTAAACAGAATTTCATTAACCCTTTCCCTCATATATACGCTTTCTGACGCCTCTGCAGCAGACAGCTTTTTGAAAACATAGTGACAAAAGGAGAAATTGCTCAAAACGAGCAATTTCTCCTTTTGACACAATGTTTTCCACTTTTTGTCATAGGTTATCCATTCAATTAT
Source organism: Serripes groenlandicus (assembly GCA_031761405.1). Lineage (NCBI taxonomy): Eukaryota > Metazoa > Mollusca > Bivalvia > Cardiida > Cardiidae > Serripes > Serripes groenlandicus. The sequence goes on along the minus strand of JASEVX010000008.1, from coordinate 38,737,764 downwards.
GGAGATTTTCTATGTTTTGACAAAATACGTTCAAAGTCGTCTGCTGCAGAATTGTCGTGTGAGGGAAAGGGTTATAACAACCAGGCTGAATGTAATAAGACATTTGTCAAAAATACCAAGCAAAAGCCAAAAGGCTAATGTATGAACGAATGTTTATTGATTCGCATTAAATTCTTTATCTTTCATGGACATTTAATGAACCAGCTGTTTTACTAATGAAAATAAAATGTTTCCCATCAGTTCCTCCATGTGAACCATTTCCATGGTCCTAGATCTATATATATATATATATATATAATATATATATATGTGTGTGTGTGTCTATAACAGTATGATTAATATGGCTCTGACAAAAGTTGGCAGCAAGACTGGAAAGTCAGATTGACGGACTAGGTGCAAACCTTTATACCCCTCTAGGTACCCACCATTAACCCTTTCCCACATACTGACGCTTTCTGACTCCTCTTCAGTAGATGACTTTTGAAAACGTCATGACAAAAGGAGAAACGAGCAGTTTCTCCTTTTGCCACAATGTATTTAACTCATCTCAATAATTGAACTTTCATTTATAACTAGAGATTTTCCGTATTTTTGCCTGGGTGATTTCAGTCGTCTGCTGCACTCAGTTTTGCTGTATGTTAGAAAGGGTTAATGAGACTCCATAAAACCCAATGTAGTAAGTAGATCTCTTGTAGCCTATAGGGATAGGTAATGTCATGCATAATGCATAATCATTGGTAAAAAATTAGGAAAACAAATCCTGCTTTGCCCTTGATGACAGGTAAAAGTACAACTTCTACAACTTTCGCCCCTTTTACCACATCGAGGGCTTTGCGTGAAACGGTTGTAACTAAAAACCTATATTGAAAACCCTGGTTTAGGGGCAATTTTGACCCCTTTGTAAACAATGCAAATTTAGGTGCCATTGCTCAGAACGAGCAATGGCACCTAAATTTCCATTGTTTACCAAGAAAAATTATTTAACGCTTATAAAGACTTTATGGCGAGGTGATTAACCTTGGTAAAAAAATACCAATTTTAGTTACAACCGTTTCACGCCAAGCCCTCGACATACAATGAATCTGCAGCAGACAACTTTGAAAACATTGAGGCATAAGTATGAAAAATCTCTTATAAATGAAAGTTTGCATATCGAACAGAGCTGGAAACATTGTGGGACAAGGAGAACTGCTCAATATGAACAATTTGCTCCTTTTGCCACAATTGATTCAAAATCCTCTACTGCAGACACATCAAATGTATCTGCATGGTGGAAAGGTTTATTTCGAGTTCACTTCCAGTAAGTTCATTTTGCTTGTATATTTGGAACAGTTCAAGTGCAATGTTTATCACCATGCACCCTAATAATAAACCATATTATTATACCTCACTTTTGTCTACAATGGTAAAATCCCATTACCCGAAAAAGAGATATTTTGACTATCAGAAACATTTTCAACCTTTTTGACACGTGACCAAGCGAAAATTGACTGTCAGGTCATGTGACCGCAGTGATATTTTGAATGTCATATAAGGGCAAGTAACTGCTTCAATATTTTAGCTAAATAATGACGTGATTGCCTCCCTTATACACATACAGCAGTGACGTCACTTAATTTTGTTCGGTATAATAAAATAAATATCATATGGCAGCATGTGTGACATTGATATTGTCAACCCTCGAAACAGAATGTCACCCTCGGCTTACGCCTCGGGTGACATTCTGCTCTCGGGTTGACAATATCAATGTCACACATGCTGCCATATGATATTTATATAATGTCATTCGTTTTTTAAAGCAATAAAAGTTTGAGGTAAGGAGTACAAAAGAAATATCATGTCAGCCATAATGCATGAGAAAAGGTATTAAGTTGGCATTTATAAATTGTGTTGAGATAAAAACCTGTCAACAATTTCAGTATCATAACCTTTTCCCACATACAGCAAATATGCAGCAGACAACTTTGAAAAACAATCACGCAAAAACATGGAAAATCTCTGTAAATGAATGCATAATTACCGAAAAAAGTTGAAAACATAGTGGCAAACGGTGAAATTGCTTGTTTTGATCAATTTGTCCTTTTGTCGCAATGTTTTCACAAGTCATCTGCTGCAGATGCCTCAGAATGCATCTTACAAGTGCAAAATGAAAGGTGTAGATCCGGTTCAAATTATGCAGATGGGTGTGCAGATCAGGATCAACCCCGTTCACAAAAGCCCAGTTGTACCTTTTCCCATGGACAGGCTCATATCATGTTAATTCTTATGACTTACTTACTTGCAGAGATCCAGATAACCATTTCTCCTTTTGCCACAATGTTTTCCACTTTTGGTCATAGGTTATCCATTCAATTATAGAGAATTTCTATTATTTGACAAAATATGTTCAGAATTGTTGTATGAGGGAAAGGGTTAAGGAAGGGGGTATTCAGCTCTTTTCCCCACAATTTCTCTCTTAATATTAAAGCAAAACACTATGTTGTGAGTAGTCGAGGGTCAAATAAGCATTTTAGATCATGAAAAATGCCCCTTATGTAGAGAGCTCTGTACTAAGTATGGTTTTAAGTAAGGCGTACCGGAGGTCCAGATAAGGAGGGTGTACAGCTCTTGAGGTGTATACCTCATTTATTATCCAACAAAACCCTATGATGTGAGTACCCACAGCGTAGGGTTCGAGGGTCAAATAAGTATTTTAGATCATGCAAAACGCCCCGTATCTGGAGCTCAGTACTAAGTATGGTTTTATGTAAGGGGTACCCATGATCCTCTCCCACATATTAACCCTTTCCCATATACAAAAAATCTGCAGCAGGCGACTTTAAAAACATAGAGACAAAAACCTTAAAAAACTCCATAAAAGATAGCTTAATTGTTTCCAAAAGTCGTGTGCTGCTTTTGCTTCAAAATGCGTCTGCAGGTGGGAAAGTGTAAACACATTTTGACGTATCTGCAGTAGACAACTTTAGAAAACTTTTTCAGCAAAATGCTTCCAAATCTATTCAACTTAAGTATACGTTCAAACTTTTTTCAAGGTAAAAACAACCATCAAAGCTTAAGTTTATACTGGACTAAAAAGGCAGCATGCTGAGTATATTATTGCACATTGGTTTGAAATTGTTTAGAGCCCTTTTGTGAATACATACATATATAGAATTAATACATACATACATATGTATATTGAATATTAAATGCAACTAGAGTGAGCAACCCCTAACCCTTTCACATTTCATTACATAAGGGTATAATTGAAAGGTACTTCAATCAAAAGCTTTTTGCATCCTTAAAGATTCGGGAAAATTACCTATGTCAGGCCACTGTAAAATTTGCCTTAACAAACATTTCCCTCATAAAGACGCTTTCTGACACCTCTGCAGCAGACAGCTTTTTGAAAACATGGCTACAAAAGATGAAATTGCTCAAAACGAGCAATTTCTCCTTTTGTCACCATATTTTCAAGTCTATTCAATGATTGAACTTTCATTTATAGGGAGTTTCCAAAAAACTTCGGGTATGTTTTCAAAGTCATCTGCTGCAGATTTGTTGTATGTGGGAAAGGGTTAAGCGTTCTTTTCAATCCACAAATTTTGATATTTTTGTCAGATTATGTCATGATATATGTAAACTAATGGAAAGAAATAGAGGATCTTACACGAGTGCTTATTTGATATTGTTTTTATGAAACGAGTCGACTGAAATATATGACGCGAGGCTCTGCCGAGCATCATATTCGTTTCAGTCCACGAGTTTCATAAAAACAATATCAAACCAGAACTATCACTGAATGTGATTAATACCCCCGAACGCCGCCCTGATAGGAAAGGTTGTGAAATATTTAGAAACCCCACCTTAAAAGGACAATGTTATGGATCGGGTTATTCTTGTTTTGTTCATATTTGGATAACAAAGGGCAATAACTCTGTAAATTAGAGTTATGGTTCCTGTACACTGCACTTCCTCTGATTATGCTCTACCGTTGTATGTAGTTTTATTAGATTCCATCTGTTAGTTATTAAGTAATTCTCCGGACAAGAAAAAGTAACAAAGATCAATGACTCTGTATTTAGGTAAAATAGAGTTATGGTTCCTGTACACCGCACTTCCTCTCAATGTGTTGTATCATCCTATGATGTTTTATTAAATTCCAACAATCAGTTTTAAAGTTATGCTCCGGACAAGACTCTACGAATAAGAAAAAGTAACAAAGGGCAATAACTCTGTAATTATGTAAATTAGAGTTATGGTTCTTGTATACTGCAATTCCTCTGATTATGCTCTACCATTGTATGCAGTTTTATTAGATTCCATCTGTTAGTTATTAAGTAATTCTCCGGACAAGAAAAAGTAACAAAGGGCAATAACTCTGTATTTAGATAAAATAGAGTTATGGTTCCTGTACACCGCACTTCCTCTCAATGTGTTGTATCATCCTATGAAGTTTTATTAAATTCCAACAATTTGTTTTAAAGTTATGCTCCGGACAAGACTCTACAAATAAGACAAGAGGGCCATGATGGCCCTATATCGCTCACCTGATTTAATAGAACTTCAATAGTTTTCAAAGTTTTTACTTTTTTTAGGCCAATACTTTTGGACAAGAAGATTTTTAAAGTTTTAACAATGCACATATAAGGAAAACAAGCTCCGCCCCCTGGTGGCCATGTTTTTCAACGGATCAAAAATATTTAAACAATCTTGGTAAATGGTGCCCCAAGGAACATTTGTGCAAAATAATTTTTAAATCGGGCCAGTACTTTTGGACAAGAAGATTTTTAAAGTTTTAACAATGCACATATAAGGAAAACAAGCTCCGCCCCCTGGCTGCCATGTTTTTCAACGGATTGGAAATATTTGTACAATCTTGGTAAAGGGTTCCCCAAGGAACATTTGTGCAAAATATTTTTTAAATCGGGCCAGTTCTTTTGGACAAAAAGATTTTTAAAGTTTTAACAATGCACATATAAGGAAAACTAGCTCCGCCCCCTGGCGACCATGCTTTTCAACAGATCGGAAATATTTGAACAATCTTGGTTAAGGGTGCCCTAAGGAACATTTGTGCAAAATAATTTTCAAATTGGGCCATTACTTTTGGACGAGAAGATTTTTAAAGTTTTAACAATGCACATATAAGGAAAACAAGCTCCGTCCCCTGGCGGCCATGTTTTTCAACGGATCAAAAATATTTGAACAATCTTGGTAAAGGGTGCACCAAGGAACATTTGTGCAAAATTATTTTCAAATCGGCCCAGTACTTTTGGACAAGTAGATTTTTCAAAGTTTTAACAATGCACATATAAGGAAAACAGGCGGCGGCCATGTTTTTTAATGGATTGGAAATATTTGAACAATCTTGGTAAAGAGTGTCCAAAGGAACATTTGTGCAAAATAATTTTCAAATCGGGCCAGTACTTTTGGACAAGAAGATTTTTAAAGTTTTAACAATGCACATATAAGGAAAACAAGTAACTGGAGGATTGCAAGCAATACCATAGTCCCCTACCGGTTTGCACTTTTGAGTCTGTTTCTGTTGTCATAGCAACCCAATGTTTAGGTATATCAAGACAATAAAGTATGAAAATAAAGAAAGGGAAATAACTCAAAAATTAGGGAAGCAAGAGTTATGGTTCATGTGCACTGCACTCCCCCTTGATACGATGTATTCATGTGTGAAATTTCATAGCCATAGCTAGTATAGTTATGGAGATATGCTCCGGACAAAAATCAAGTATGAAAATAAAGAAAGGGAAATAACTCAAAAATTAGGCAAGCAAGAGTTATGGTTCATGTCCACTGCACTCCCCCTTGATACGATGTATTCATGTGTGAAATTTCATAGCCATAGCTAGTATAGTTATGGAGATATGCTCCGGACAAAAATCAAGTATGAAAATAAAGAAAGGGAAATAACTCAAAAATTAGGCAAGCAAGAGTTATGGTTCATGTCCACTGCACTCCCCCTTGATGAGATGCATCCATGTGTGAAATTTCATAACCATAGCTAGTACAGTTTTGGAGATATGCTCCGGACAAAAATCAAGTATGAAAATAAAGAAAGGGAAATAACTCAAAAATTAGGGAAGCAAGAGTTATGGTTCATATGCACTGCACTCCGCATTGATGAGATGTATCCACATATGGAATTTCATAGCCATAGCTAGTACAGTTTTGGAGATATGCTCCGGACAAAAATTTGCCGGACTGACTGACTGACTGACGGACTGACGGACGGAGTGCAAACCTAAGAGTCCCCTTCGGCACGCCGGTAGGGGACTAATAAGCTCCGCCCCCTGGTGGCCATGTTTTTCAACGGATCGGAAATATTTGAACAATCTTGGTAGAGGGTACCCCAAGGAACATTTGTGCAAAATAATTTTTAAATTGGGCCAGTACTTTTGGACAAGAAGATTTTTTAAGATTTGGCAATTTTCCCCTTTTCTGATGCCGCAGCAACCAAAGTTCTACTTGGAATTAATTTCTTTGAACAACTTTGAAAGAGGATTACCTAAGGACCATTCCTGTGAAGTTATTTTGAAATCTGTTCATTGGTTTAGTAGGAGAAGACATTTGTAGGAAATTGTTAACAGACACCGACGACGACGACGACGGACGCCGGTTGATCACAAAAGCTCACCTTGCACTTCGTGCTTAGGTGAGCTAAAAAAGTAACAAAGGGCAATAACTCTGTAATTATGTAAAGTAGAGTTATGTTTCTTGTACACTGCATTTCCTCTGATTATGCTCTACCATTATATGTAGTTTTATTAGATTCCATCTATTAGTTATTAAGTAATTCTACGGACAAGAAAAAGTAACAAAGGGCAATACCTCTGTATTTAGGTAAAATAGAGTTATGGTTTCTGTACACCGCACTTCCTCTCATTGTGTTGTATCATCCTATGATGTTTTATGAAATTCCAACAATTTGTTTTAAAGTTATGCTCTGGACAAGACTCTACGAACAAGAAAAAGTAACAAAGGGCAATAACTCTGTAATTATGTTAATTATAGTTATGGTTCTTGTACACTGCACTTCCTCTGAGTATGCTCTACCATTGTATGCAGTTTTATTAGATTCCATCTGTTAGTTATTAAGTAATTCTCCGGACAAGAAAAAGTAACAATGGGCAATAACTCTGTATTTAGATAAAACAGAGTTATGGTTCCTGTACACCGCACTTCCTCTCAATGTGTTGTATCATCCTATGAAGTTTTATTAAATTCCAACAATTTGTTTTAAAGTTATGCTCTGGACAAGACTCTACGAATAAGAAAAAGTAACAAAGGGCAATAACTCTGTAATTATGTAAATTAGAGTTATGGTTCTTGTACACTGCACTTCCTCTCATTATGCTCTACCATTGTATGTAGTTTTATTAGATACCATCTGTTAGTTATTAAGTAATTCTCCGGACAAGAAAAAGTAACAAAGGGCAATAACTCTGTATTTAGATAAAATAGAGTTATGGTTCCTGTACACCGCACTTCCTCTCAATGTGTTGTATCATCCTATGAAGTTTCGTTCAAATCCTATGATGCATGGTTAAGATATGGGCCGGACAAAATATGGCTTCCGTCCGACCGACCGACCGACACAGTGACTCCTATATACCCCCCAAAAACTTTGTTTTTTGGGGGTATAATTAGCAACAATGCTCATTTAACGTTTCATTTATCGAGATTTATTCTCTTTAAATAATATTTTTTAATAAATGCCGAAATTCAGAACAATTGTAAACAATATGCTGTCATTGAAAGTGACGTCACATACGTGCTGTGAGTCGGCTATTTATGTAACTAGTTACATATGACCGCCGACGCGAGATTTTGGGCCTTCGGATGTCAAACGGAAACACCGTTTAAAACTCCGCGAAAGATGCCGTCGTTTTAACGCTAGTGTTTACAAACAAATCGACGTGTCTATCAGCTTACAAAAACAATAACATATAGATACCCAGGCTTTTTAATGGACCAGTTTAATGTAAGTAATCATTTTTAAACACGTTTTTATTTTCTGTCATTCTAATAAGTAAGCTAAATGATCGTAAGTATACTTTTAAAATAACATTTAAAATTGTTTGTGTGTGCAACTACTTTCACTATATTATTTTAGCCTATTTTAGTACCATTAAGGTGATAACTTCTTATTATCAGTTAAAGAGACTTCAAGGGGAAAAGGATTAATTCATTGTTTATGTTAGTTTATATATATTTAATCAATATTTTCTGCAAAAACGTCTTTAACTACGAAGATATTTATTTGGTAATTATTTGACACTGATTTGTTTTATACAATATCATAGCAACAACAAGTTATCTTTCATGTGAAGTTACTTCCCTTTCTCATATAAAAAAATCAATACTTATATAAACTTAATATTTCGTAGTATACATATCATGTGTCGGTAGTCTAGTGGATGCCAACGGAGTTTGTCAACTAGAAGGTCTGTCGTTCGCTTCCCGAGAGAGGCCTTTTTTTTTTTTATTTCCTCTTCTTCTTTATTTTAATATTTTTATACCTCTCATTCAAATCAAAACCAAAGTATATATTATATGAGAACCTTTATAAACCAAGTATTACATATTTACAGGAACTAAATACACTTTTTGAAGCATTTGGTTTGCCAGATGAGGACAATGTCCAAGTATGTCTCACGGCTACAGAGTCGGCTGATCAAGATGAATGGGGGGATGAATCAGAATTAGAGAATTACGGTGAAATAGGAACATCTAGTGTGATAGACAGGATTCAACATTTTGTAGAATTTAATGCCGAAGACGAACAACACAGTGTAGACTCGGACCCTGAAAATGAAGCTAATTTAACAGGAACTGTTTGTTCTTGCAGAGAAAACTGTTTAGAAAAAATGGACACAATTCAAACAGAAAGACACATTTTGTCATTGAGGGAGATGGAAAAGGACCAAAAAGAAATGTACATCATGGGCAGTTTACTTAGATACAATCGTGAAGAGACAAGAAATGGAAAAAGAAAAAGAATTCGATATAGATTTACCCATAATGGTATAACTGTGTGTAAAGGGGCATTCTGTAAAATTAACGATATTGGAATTAAAACTGTAAAAGCTCTCCAAACCCACCTTTCTTTAAATGGAGCAGTTCCAAGGGTACATGGTAATACCGGAAAAAAGCCTCATCATGCACTTCGTTTTGTCGACGTTAAATTTTGTGTAGATTTCGTCAACTCTTATGCTGAGCTTAACGGTCTACCAATGCCCGCGGCCCCAAGAGGCAGGAATGAAGCGTCACCAATACTTCTTCCTTTTGATGTTACAAAGACCCAGTTACACACAGATTACAGTAAAGCGTGTGGTTGTATAGTTGTTCGAACACTAGGGCTTACATCATTTAAAGATGTATGGAAACACTGTTTGCCCCACATAAAAATTATGTCACCAAGAGAAGATGTGTGTCACAAATGTGAAACCACAAGAAAGAGAATAGCTGCAGCTACAACAGAATGTGACAAACTCGATGCTGCAACAACACTTAGGAATCATATACAGGTAACACACAGAATAAAAGCTGTTTACTTTACCTCGTTATTTTGACAAAATATAGCGAACAGTACCTTTATCAAAATGCATGCAAAGTATATAGTGCTTGCTGCATATCGTCAAATTAACGTCTACGAATAACAACTAAGTACATCCCATATTGAATGCAAACAAGATGTTTTATCTTATCCGAAAAGATTATTTTTTCAAATGGAGAATCATTCATTTCTTACGTCCGACTTGTAGTAATGTTCACAGTGTTAGTCAACATTTCTTTTTGTTAGGATAACAATTTAAGTCGTGCTATAAGTTAAACAACATAATCATATTTGCAAAAGGTATATTCTTATAATTTTGCCTTCAATATGTAGTAATAAGAGCTTTCACAAAGATTTGTGCTAAAAATATTGATTCTGATACGACTGCGCGGACAAGAAACACTTATGATAAATCTAGGACTTTCAAAGGTTGCGAATATCAGATTGATGATTTTTGTATAGCATGGCTCATAAATGGTGTATTATGTTTGTCTCCAAAGATTGATTTGCGAGCTTGTTCTTTTCTCTCTATTCTTAGGATGCACAGAGGGAGCGTCAGCAGTACAGAGAGTGTTTTGCAGGCAGTGGAAGAAATTCGTGGTTATGAGCGCCCAGCAGGTCCCGTCCCACCCCTAAGCACTGACTTTACGAGAGTACATTACACTTTTGACTATAGCCAAAATGTTGCGCTTCCAAATCACAGCCAACAAATGGGACCTCTTTCCTTTGTTACCAGACGTAAAGTTCAGATATTTGGTGTGCGTATAGACTCAGTTCCACAACAATACAACTACTTGATTCATGAGGATCAAACTATAGGCATGTACAAATTAAGTGAGCGGATGATATGTATCGCTAATGTTGATATCATACCAATAGAAATGCTTTCGAAAACACTTTCAGTTCGTAAGTTTCTCGGTGTGTATGAATCAAGTAAAAGGATTACACCTTCAGTGTTTTTTCTTAATTCAAATTAGGCCCTATTCACAATCAAATTACTACTCCTCTTTTCACAAAAGTAGGTTTAAATTTCACAAAGTCTGCCTGTCATCATATTTTACATTTCGCTATTTTCATAACTGAAAGGGCCCTCGTACTGCTCACAAAACAGCGAGAAAAAACACTCACCTTGGTCGAGTTATTAGCGTTGGGATTTGCTATTTAAACCAGTTAAGTTAGATGTTGTCCAGATCTTTTTAAATTATTTTCAACTTGTCTGTTTGCAGGATCAGATGGTACGGGAACACATTGACCAAACTCAGTATTGAGTATGCTACACCATTCGTTATTCAGATATGGGTTGGGTGAAAGGGCATGCGTCATGCACGCTGATAACTGTGGAGGTACATGTACATATTACTCTATATCCATAAAACATATCCATGAATAACTGGCTACCATGTGTCCATATCATTTTGCCAATCAGTACTTATATATATATAATTATATATACAATATAAACTAAATGAACTTCTAATGGTTGCATTATCAAAAGCATTAACTTCAGCCTGCTTGTAGCAAGATGTTTTACATGAGTGTTTCGAAATTTACTCGTGCTCCTCTTCTCATTGTGTTATGATAAGGTTGACATTTCAAATCTGATTGAAGCGAACTGTTTATTTTCATATGTTGTTAATGCAAGCAAACTGGAATTGTATTTAAAGTACAATTTTAAACGTATAACGTTAAAAAATGCGGATGATGCTTTTGCTTCGTGCAGTCTAATCTTCATATACGATATTTGCCAACCAAATATTAATTATTAGAAAAGAATACATATTATGAGACTAAGCATGAACAAGAGGCCCAAGAGGGCCATTATCGCTCCACGGCCATAAGGCAAAAATAAAATCTCCAAACAGCCCTGCCCCGTGGTGGCTATTTTTTTTTACCAACCACCATGGCTTAAAGGAATCTTGTAGAGTGTCACCAAAGGAATGTTTCTGCAAAATTATTTGAAAATATGCCTGACACTTTCGGAGGAGAAGATTTTTTAAGTTTTCACTATGGTCATATAAGTCAAAATAGCCCCGCCCTCTGGCGGCCATGTTTTTCGACCAATCAACATGGCTTGAAGGAATCTGATAGAGGGTCACCCAATGAACATTTCTACAAAATTATTTGAAAATCGGCTGAACACTTTCGGAGAAGAAGATGTTTTAAGTTTTCACTATAGCTATATAACGCAAAAAAGCCCCGCCCCCTGGCGGCCATGTTTTTCGTCCAATCAACATTTCTTGAAGGAATCTAATTAAAGTTCACACAAGGAACATTTCTACAAAATTATTTGAAAATCGGCCTGACACTTTTGGAGGAGAAGATTTTTTAAGTTTGCTCTTTAGCCATATAGGCAAAATAGCCCCGCCCTGTGACGGCCATGTTTTTTTACCAATCAACATGGCTTGAAGGAATCTGATAGAGGGTCACCCACGGAACATTTCTACATAATTATTTGAAAATCTGCAGAACACTTTTTGAGAAGAAGATTATTTAAATTTTCACTATAGCTATATAAGGCAAAAAAGCCCCGCCCCCTGGCGGCCATGTTTTTCGCCCAATCAAAATTTCTTGAAGGAATCTAATAAAGGGTCACCAAAGGAACATTTCTACAAAATTATTTGAAAATCGGCCTGACACTTTCGGAGAAGAAGATTTTTTAAGTTCTCACTATTTTTTTCTTTCGGTTGCCATGGAAACCAGAATTTTGAATGGATCAAAAAAATTTGAAGGAATTTAGTAGAGGACATTGAGAGGATGCTTCCCATGAAGTTTCAACCAAATTGGCCAAGTGGTTAGGGAGAAGAAGTCATTTAAAGGAAAAAGTTAACGCACGCACGCACGGACGCACGACGGACAATTCGCCATGACATAAGCTCGACTGGCTTTCAGCCAGTGGAGCTAAAAAGGATGTTACTAAATACTGGAATACAACACTGGTTGAAATCAATGTTATATTTAAAAGGTAAATAAATATTAAACATAAATATATTCCTAAACTTTGGACTTTCGTTAAAGGTGTCTCGTCGATGCTGGGTTTGGACACATTAAAAAGTTGTTTAGACGCAGTGACTGCGATAGCTTGGGACAGCTTGCTGATATCGTACACAAGTCCGCATATAGCAATAGTGCAGTTCTCTTTCGTGCAGACAATGGTGAAGAAAATTGGACATGGTATGTATATATTAAGACATTTGAAGTTATAAACACTAATCGGCTTATAGTCTATGTGGAAAAGCAGCCAGTTACTTGGAAAGAATGTTATGTGGTTTACTGGTGTGAGAAAGCTAGGAAACGCATGATTAGGTGAACTGACCGTCGTGATATGACTGATTTTATTTTGAAACATTATAAACACATGAACTCCAATGATGGGACTGTTGAAATTACAGTTCTGAGACAGTGTTTGATATCCAATAAAAATTTGTAAATTTTGTGTGCTGCCCTCTGTTTTTTTCAAAATGGACAATTTGTCTTGATTGCCCAGGGATCAGTTAAATACGTTTCACAACAAGCTAAACAGTATGCACATTATACAAAGTAAACGTACACAATGTAAAGTTTTAATCCATAAAGTTGTATACATAATTTAGAAATGTAAGTATAAAATATAACACAAAGTAACTTCATTATATATAAAAGTATAACAATTTGCTTGTGCAAAAGTAACAAAATGTAAATTTATATTGAAACCATTTTTTGTTTGAGAAAACTCCTAGTCAAAGCGTTTGTTTTATTTTTACACAACGAGTAGAAGTGTTCACTTTAATCCCTAGTCATAGCGTTTGTTGTATTTTTACACAACAGGTAGAAATGTTCACTTTAATGATTATTATTATATATAGAGAGTTTTACGCCACTTCCAACATTATTTCAGTTATATCACGGCGACAGTTCACTTATTCATGATCAAACCAGTACTAGGCTAGGGAATATGCCTTGCCAAAGGGCACTCCACCATGACCGTTGCACTTTAATGATACTGTGTATCACATTTAAAACACATGGCTGTCAATGTTCAAGGTTACTAAGAGCTCATAAGTCTGTATAAATGCTTCTGACAAATAATGAACTATACATGTTGCCCCCATGTATCTAGTTAATTAAACGCTCCACTGTTTGCTACATCCCCGCATTTTAGTACTTCAGTACTTTGATTTGTTTTAGGTACGACTGGAAGTCTTTCCTTAAAGATACCTTTTTGCCCTTAAAAGGAATCAGGAAGTACCACGTCTTCCGATTTACAAACGCAGACAAACGAGCAGTGTATGTGCGGGAATGTTCTGGTGGCAGAGAAGTATGAGTTGTTCTTGTTAAAGAAGGCATAGATGTGATGCCAGATATGTACCCGGAACACATTCGACCTCCCGGTCTGACTATGGAAAGACAAAACTATTTGTACAAAAATGTCAGGAAATACGTTCGACCGGGATATGAAGATAAATTATGCCCTGTTTACAGCGAAGAATGAAAAATCTTAATTTGTATACACGTGATTAATTTCTATATTAATTCATTTTTGTTCATTCCTTATTTTGTCTTTCGTTCATTTATTGATGTTATCATATACACATAGTATAATTATACTAATTATTCTGTCATGTTTATCTCGGTTTTTTTTTGTAAGATCACTCATGCATTGTAACATACTCATTTAATTTCACCTTTGACTTGTTATTTTTTTTTTTTTTTTAGTCTTTAAGAACTCAGTGTTAAATAAAGAACACTAACTTTTGATTAGATATCTGTTATGTTACTACTTCAAAACCTGCAATTAGTGTGTGAAAAACCCGCGGAACGTAACGTCATTTATTCACCTTTTGAACGTCATTTAAATTGGCATAATTATGTAAACTGACGTCATGATGTTGACGTTTAGTACACAAGCAAGAACGTTTATATCTTTCTGAAAAATAATGATAACTCAATGAAAAAAAAACTACTGAGTTAATGAAATATCTTTCTTTAAGAAAATGTCAAATCTCACAATTGCCGAAAAATGTCCGAAGGCCCAAAATCTCGCGTCGGCGGTCATATGATATTTATGTCACTGCTTTATGTCACTCCTGGAGTGCAAGTTATGTGATAAAAATACATTTAACACTCTCCCACGAACAGACGCTTTCTGACACCTCTTCAGCAAAAGACATTTAAAAAATTGTGACAAAATAGGAAATTACTCATTCTGATCTATTTCTGCTTTTCCTACAATGTTTTCAACTCTCTTCAATAACAACACTTTCATTTACAAAGATTTGCAATATTTTTGCCGAAATGTTTTCAAAGTTGTCTGCTTCAGAATTATTGTATGTGAGAAAGGGTTAAACTAAGCAACTGTAGATTTACCTATTTTTTTTTTATACCTTAGCGATATGTCAACATTAGCGGTAGAGTACAGCTTATGCTACATACCATGTATTAAAAGTTCAAATACAGTCATTGCAGTTTTTTAATTGAATTGAAAAATTAAAATGTGTGCCAAATTATTTTCCACCCGGGCTATAACTTCTGGCTTGATTGATTGTTTGATGTTTTATGCCTCATTCAACAATTTTTCAGTTATATCACGGCATTTCCTGGGAGAGTTACCATTATGGTACTACTGGACAATTTATACTGACAGCAGCCAGTCAGTCAAAATGCTAACCCTGCAACCCCTGAGCGCCAAGGACGGCAGCCATTACTACCATTTCTTAACCCTTTCCCTCATATAGACACTTTCTGACGCCTCTGCAGCAGACAGCTTTTTTAAAACATAGTGACAAAAGAAGAAATTGCACAAAACATGCAATTTCTCCTTTTGCCACAATGTTTTCCACTTTTTGTCATAGGCTATCCATTCAATGTATGGAGATTTTCTATGTTTTTGACAAAATATGTCCAAAGTCGTCTGCTGCAGAATTGTTGTATGAGGGAAAGGGTTAATGAAGCAGACGACTATTAAGAGCAGTTTCCCCTTTTTGAAAACATAGTGACAAAAGAAGAAATTGCACAAAACGTGCAATTTCTCCTTTTTCCACAATGTTTTCCACTTTTTGTCATACATTCAAAGTCATCTGCTGCAGATTTATCATATGAGGGAAAGGGTTAAGTCTTTGGAATGACTCGGCCAGGGATCCTACACCTTACCGCTCACACTCGAGATGGACAGAACTTTTAGATAAGATATTTGTTAATGTTTTTTTCTTATGTTGCTGTAGTAAGTTTTCCATGAAATGTTATTCTCTGAACAATTTTGAAAGGGGTATGTGACAACCTGAAGAACATTCTTGTGAAATCATTTGAAACTGGTCCATTGGTTTAGAAAGAGAAGCTGTTTTAAGCGGTTTCTAGGAAATGTGAATGGTCAGACGACAACAACGTGGCACAGTCAATGATAACACTAGCTCACCCTGCACTTTGTACTCAGTTGAACTAAAATAGATGACTTGGCATACAACTGAAAAGCATCATATAGACAAGGAAAATTGCAATGGACTGACGAACCACAGGGCGACCTTCAAATGTTCATAAATCTCTACTCCAGACAAAAAAAATGTAACAAAGGGCACTAACTCTGTAATTTGCTCATAAAGAGTGATGGTTCTTGTATACTGAACTTCCTCTCATTCTGCTTCACCCATCTGTATGCAGTTTTAATAAATTCCACCCAGTAGTTTTCATGTTATGCTCAGGACAAGAAAGAGGTAAGATAGGGTTTTAACTCTGTAAGGGTTCTAACTCTGTAGTTAGCTAAAATAGAGTTTTGGTTATTAATAGTCCACTGCACTTCTCATCGAGCTTTACAATTTTTTTTTTTTTTAATAAATTCCATCCAGTAGTTTGCAAGTTAGTATCCAGACAAAAGTTGGCCCTGGAATCGCTCACCTGATTTATTTTATTTTCACTTTAGCTATATAAGCCCCGCCCCCTGGCAGCCATAGTTTCTGACCAATCAACTTGGCTTGAAGGAATCTGATAGAGGGTCATTCTAGGAACATCTCTACACAATTATTTGAAAATCGGCCAGACACTTTTGGAGGAGAAGATTTTTTAAATGTTCACTATAGCCATATAATACAAAATAGCCCTGCCCACTGGCGGCCATGTTTTTTGACCAATCAACATGGCTTGAAGGAATCTGAAAGTGGGTCATCCAAGGAACATTTCTACAAAATAATTTGAAAATCGGCCTGACACTTTTGGAGGAGAAGATTTTTTAAGTTTTCACTTTAGCCATATAAGGCAAAATAGCCCAGCCCCCCTGGCGGCCATGTTTTTTGACCAATCAACATGGATTGAAGGAATCTGATAGAGGGTCATCCAAGGAGCATTTCTACAAAATTATCTGAAAATCTGCCAACCAGTTTGGGAGAAGAAGAATTTTCAAGTTTTCACTATAGCCATATAAGGCAAATGAGCCCTGCCCACTGGTGGCCATGTTTTTCGACCAATCAACATGACTTGAAGGAATCTGATAGTGGGTCACTTAAGGAACATTTCTACAAAATTATTTGAAAATCGGCCCGACACTTTCAGGAGATGATTTTTTAAGTTTTCACTATAGCCATATAAGGCAAAATAGCCCCGCCTGCTGGCAGCCATGTTTTTCGACCAATCAACATGGCTTGAAGGAATCTTATAGAGTCATCCAAGGAACATTTCTACAAAATTATTTGAAAATCTGCTAACCAGTTTGGGAGAAGAAGAATTTTGAAGTTTTTGAATCTGGTGAGGTCATTGAGAGGATGCTTTCTGTGAAGTTTCATCCCAATTGACCCACTGGTTACTGAGGAGAAGAAGTTGACGCACGACGCACCCCGGACGCTGGACAAAAGGCGATCACAATAACTCACCTTGATCAAAGCTCAGGTGAGCTAAAAACAAGAGGGCCAAGGGCCAAGAGGGCCAAGGGCCATCAACTCGATCACCTGAATGATAGTTAATTAGAAGCAAATATTTAACTGCAAATATCTGTGAAAATTTAATCAGGAATTATAAAGTTTTGTCATTTTGCACCTTTCCTGATGCCGCTTTGCTGTCCTGTTTGTCAAAGAAATCAACATGGCTTGAACAGTTTTTGTAGAGAGTCTCCCAAAGAACATTTCTGCCAAATTATCTCGGAATGGATTATGAAGATGGAGGTTTTTAAAGTTTGGGTATTTTTCTCAATTTCTGATGCCGCAGCAACAAAAGTTCTACACAGAATGTAAGTCTTTGAACAATTTTGAAAGAGGACCATCAAAGAAACATTCCTGTGAAGTAACATTGAAATTGGTCGAGTGGAATGGTAGGAGTTGTCATTTGTAGCTAAAAGTTCAATTTATCCCTTTTGTGATGACGCGAGATTGCTATAATTTTGCAACCAATCAATACAGCTTGAACAAATTAAGTAGAGGATCACTGAAGTAAGATTCCTATTTAATTTTCTTAATATCAGACAAGAACTTAAAACAAGAGGGCCATGAGGCCCTGGAATCGCTCACCTGAGAATGGGCTATTTAAAACATAACTCTTTCAGTGCCAATGGCAATATCATCAAGACAAACTTTCTGACAAAATTTCAAGCTACTCAAGTCAAAAATGCGATCTCTATAGTGTTAACTAGATTGTTCTTCAATTTGGCCTAGTGACTTAGTTGTTGACCTGACCTGATCCATATTCGAACTTACCCTAGATATCATCAAGACAAATATTCTGACAAAGTTTCAACATGATCAAGCCAAACATGTGGCTTCTATAGTGTTAACAAGATTTCCCTTAAATTTGGCCTAGTGACCTAGTTTTTGACCGGACATTACCTATATTCGAACTTGGCCTAGATATCATCAAGACAAACTTTCTGATAAAGTTTCAACATGCTCAAGTTTAAAATGCGGCTTCCAGAGTGTTAACAAGATTTTTCTTAAAGTTGGCCTAGTTTTTGACAGGACATGACCCATATTCGAACTTGGCATAGATATCATCAAGACAAACTTTCTGACAAAGTTTCAACATGCTCAAGTTTAAAATGTGGCTTCCAGAGTGTTAACAAGATTTTCCTTCAATTTGGCCTAGTTTTTGACCCGACATGACCTATATTCGAATTTGGCCTAGATATCACTAAGACAAACATTCTGACAAAGTTTCAACATGCTCAAGCCAAAAATGCGGCTTCAAGATTGTTAACAAGACTTTCCTTAAATTAGGCTTAGTGACCTAGTTTTTGACCCGACATGACTCAGTTTCGAACTTGGCCTAGATTTAAT
The DNA here is from genome assembly GCA_031761405.1 of Serripes groenlandicus. Classification (NCBI taxonomy): domain Eukaryota; kingdom Metazoa; phylum Mollusca; class Bivalvia; order Cardiida; family Cardiidae; genus Serripes; species Serripes groenlandicus. The sequence continues at coordinate 38,718,990 of JASEVX010000008.1, read as the reverse complement.
GGAGATATATGTTCTGATAAACTTTCATGAAGATTGGATGCAAAATGTTGCCTCTAGAGTGTTAACAAGCAAATGTTGACGACGGATGACGAACGACGAACGACGGACAAAAGGTGATCACAAAAACTCACCTTGAGCACTTTGTGCTCTGGTGAGTTAAAAATGGAATTTCCAAATGTTGTCATTTTGCCCCTTTTCTGATGCCTCCTGAATGCCACGTTTTTCAACCAAACAGTATGCCTTCAACAATCTTTGTAGAGGGTCACCCAAGGAACATTTATACCAAACTATATTGGAATCTGATATGCAGATTTAGAGGAGAAGATTTTTAAAGTTTGGACATTTTGCCCCCTTTCTGATACCGCAGCAACCAAAGTTCTCAATGGAATTTAAATTTGAACAATTTGAAAGAGGGCCACCAAAGAAACATTCCTGTGAAGTTTTGATAAAATTGGTCCTGTGGTTTAGGAGGAGATGATGTTTAAAGCTAAAAGTTAACGACGGACGACGGACAGACGATGGACAAAAAGTGATCAGAATAGCTCACCTTGAGCCTTTGGCTCTAGGTGATCTAAAAAAAACGAAGGTCAATAACTAATTGCTAAAATGGAGTTATGGTTCTTCTACACTAAGTATTCATCTCATTGTGCTCTACCATTGTATGATGTTTTATTAAGACTCTATCTGGTTGTTTTTCACCGGACCAGAAAAAGAAACAAAGGGAAACAACTCTGTAATTAGATAAAATAGAGTTATGGTTCCTGAACACTGCACCTCCTGTCATTATGTTCTATCATGGTATGAAGTATAATTAAATTCCATCCAGTAGTTTTTTAAGTTGTGCTCCGAGATATTTTCAAGTTAGAATGTGGATACAGCTACTTTTGCATTAAATTTATTTCTCATTATTCATTTAACATAGTTAACCTACCCGTCACTGCTATATGATGGATCCTGTGTGTGGTAGTTATCTACTTCTGTGTAGGGAACCTGCTCGTAATTATCCACTTCCTGTACAGGTACAAACTGGTAGTCTAGGTCTGTTGATGCTGCCGAATAGGAGAATTGATTCCGTCGGGTAGGGGTGGTTTGTAAATTATAGTTTAAAAACTGAAATATATAATGTGAATACAAACTCATCAACCTTTTCCTTCATACAGTGGAATTTCATCTATAAATCAAAATCATATTTCCAATTTTTCAGGAGGCAAGTTTCATTCCATGTTTTCATCAGAAGATTTCAAAGCGGCCGACTTAATTTTAACCCTTTCCCTCATATTAACGCTTTCTGATGCCTCTGCAGCAGACAGCTTTTTTGTAAACATAGTGACAAAAGAAGAAATTGCACAAAACGTGCAATTTCTCCTTTTGCAACAATGTTTTCTCTTTTAGTCATAGGTTATCCATTTAATTATAGTGATTTTCTATTTTTTGACAAAATATGTTCAAAGTTGTCTGCTGCAGAATTGTCGTATGAGGGAAAGGGTTAAAGCTGAAATAGACCAACCCACATACACAAAATCTGGAGCAAACGACATTGAAAATGTTGTGGCAAAAGGAACTTGCTTGTTCTGAGCAATTTTCTTTTTGCCACCATGTTTTCAACAAGACATGGAAATTCCATGAAACCAGGTTTTCTATAATGGAAGGTGTTTGATTAAGAATTAACAGATCTGTCAAATCATTCTGTTAATAGTTAATCAAAGCTAATAATTCAAGTAACAGGGAATATTTCTATTGATGAATAATCATAATTACTTTGTCAATTAAATATATCACAATTTTATCTAACAAATATCAGTTCAATACAGTCAATCGTGTGTTGATGGCCTCATTTATTAAGAACATATAATAGATAACATATATTAAGCAACCTTTTGTTGTAAGCAGCCACATTTTAGGATCCCTAATGCCAGGTTGATAATCAGTGATCTGCCTTAACCCTTTACTTGATAGTAACGCGCTTATGCCTTTGAAAACAGACTAGATCCAGGGCCCGAGGTTATGAAACTTACTCATATCAAAGTTATTTAATATGGAGCATATTTGCGCGAAGTTATTTGAAAATATCTATATGCATGGTAAAGTTATGGTCTGAACAAAAAAAGTTCAAGTAAAGTATATTTTCTGTCACTATGACCTTGACCTGGAAGCTAAACACATAAATTGTGCATATGACACAGCGTCTTGATATGGTGTATATCTGTTCCAAGCTATTTGAAAATATCTCTATGGATGAAAAAGTTATTGTCCGAACAAGAAAAGTTCAACTGATGTCTATTTGTTGTCATTGTGACCTTGACCTTGAAGCTACAGACAAAAGTTTTGCATGTGACACATCATATTGATATAGTTCATATTTGTGCCAAGTTATTTGAAAATATCTCTATGCATGACACAGTTATGGTCCGGACAAGAAAAGTTCAATTAAAGTCTATTTCTTATCACTGTGACCTTGACCTTGAATCTACAGAATTCTTTTTTTCCATTTGGCACATCGTCTTGATATGGTGCATGTTTGTGCCAAGTTATTTGAAAATATCTCTATGCATGGCAAAGTTATGGTCCGGACAAGGAAAGTTGACGTCCGCCCGCCCACCCGCCCGCTTCGCCAAACTAATAACCAGATTTTTCCTTCGGAAAACCTGGTTAAAAATACTCTGCTGCAGATGTGTCAAAATGGGTCTGCGTGTGGCAACAGGGTCAAGCCATTTTGCATCTAGTGTGGTTCCAAAACAGTGAATATTTTTTTGACAAATGTTGTGCTTATAGTTAACCCTAGCAGACCACATCTTTGAAAACATCTTGGAATAAATTAAGGAAAATATCTATAAATGAAAGATTGATTATAGAAACCTTTTAACACAATGGTTTCAAGCATTGTCTGCTGAAGATGTATCAAAATGTGTCTGCAAGTGGGAAAGGGCGGTTAAATGATGCCAAACCAGACAGTCAAAAGGATCTTAAATTGCCGGACTGGGCGAGCAATTTCACCTTTTGACACAATGTTTTCCACTTTTAAGTCATAGGTTATCCATTCAATTATAGAGATTTTCTATTCTTTGACAAAATATGTTCAAAGTCGTCTGCTGCAAACTTGACGTATGAGGGAAAGAGTTAAAACCCTTCCCATATGCAGTTGCATTTCGATGTGTTTGCAGAAAACAACTTTTGTAAATATTGTGACAAATGAAGAAATGACTCGTTATGCATCATTTTACAAAGTGTATTGAACACTATCCAATAATGATATCTTTCATTAAACAGATTTGCCATATTTATACCAAGATGATATAAAGTCGTCTGCATGAAATTTTTACTTTAAAGCAAATTAGTGTGTCACTCATAAAATTGCGTCTTCAATTCATCATAACCTCTTCTAGTACAAACTAGAGGTATCACTAGCAGCGATTAATATGTCCACAATAAGGCCATGTCACATGGCAAACACATTAAACATAATGGTCTAGTTTAAACATAACAAAAAAACAAAAAAAATCTATTTTTCCACAATAGTAACATCTGTGTTTCAAAAGTAAACCTTATATTTCCAAGCTTTCTTTTTAATTTTTATTTGTTTGTATGGTATTTTATGGCTCTTTCAACAATTTGTCAATGTTATCATGGTGCATCCTGGGTAAGTTACCATAACTTCTGGTCCATTTATCCTGACACCTGAAGGGGTAGGGAGAAAATGCTAACCCAGTCCTGAGAACCATGGGGGGAAAGCCATTAACCTATTACTTCACACTGACGACATTTGACGCCTGCTGTTGCAGACCATCCTTGAAAATATTGCAATAAAAGTTGAAAATGGTCAAAACGTGCAATTTCACCTTTAATTGTAATATTTTCAACTCATAAACCAAAATTTTCTTCCAGTTTTCCAGATTTTTTCGACGTGTTCATCTGCTTATTGTAAAGCACACAACATTTGAAATATTATTTGAAGTAATGGGTGGACTACCAATTCTAAGGTATGAAACGAGGCGTATTTTCAGTTTGAAGAAAACACTTTGAAGCAAATAGCATGAGAAAGAGTATTACAGATATATCACAGCATTTCCTCCATCATTTACCGTTACTACCAGTATAATTTATCTTGACACCAGCCCCACAACTCTGCACACCAAAGAGGAAATCCATTACAACAAGTACCATCTTGTTAGTCTATGGTATAATCCAGCTGGGAATCAAACCCTGGTCTCGAGGAGGACACTCTAACAACATATAATCTCATATGGGGACAAAGAAAAAATGACTTATCAGTTACATATTTGAAATGCTTTCTTCCTTAAATATTTCTTTTTATATTAATGTTTAGTATTTTTTTTTCCTTTTTATTATCTCGTTTCCAAAATATTAAATTCTATTCATAAGATTTAATTGTTAAACTGTTTAATAGTTCACATCAATGGAAATATTGTCACTTATACCTCGTCTAATTTCTAAAAGGATATTTTTGATATTCAATTTTATGAAGGAAAAGATAAAAGTTTTCACACAAACACTGCCATGAGATTAATTCATAAACAATGTGTGAGTATTATAAACAATGCATTTCAAATGTTCAAACTAAACTACATGTACTTATAATTACTCTGTTCCCAATAAAACGATTTATAAATTGACTGTTACAAGATGGGAAAAAAAATATATGTATTTCAATAAGAGAGCCATGTGGCTCATGGCTCACCTGAGGAGGAGCTTTTTAAGATAATATAAATATTTAACGGACACAAAATTATGCTGATCAATGCAACTTTCCCATTTAAAGTGAATCTGTATTGTAAGTGCAACATGTCTCAATCCCTAGGGGCCATTTTTTTTTTATTTAACAATCAATATAATTTGACCACATTTTGTAGAGGGTTTTTGCCAAATTAATTTTCTTTCTTTCCCTCATATAAACGCTTTCTGATGCCGCTGCAGCAGACGGCTTTTTGAAAACATAGTGACAAAAGAAGAAATTGCTCAAAATGAACAATTTCTCCTTTTGCCACAATGTTTTCCACTTTTGGTCATAGGTTATCCATTCAATTATCGATATATTCTATATTTTGACAAAATACGTTCAAAGTCGTCTGCTGTAGAATTGTCGTATGAGGGAAAAGGGTTAAGAGGAGAAGAATTTCAATTTTTTTTTACAAATCCATATTGTTTGAACAAATTAAGTAGAGGGTTACAGAAGGAACATTTATGCTTAATTATGCTAAATTCAGATAAAGCACATAAACCCTTTCAAACCTGCAGACTTCTTTTGATGCTGCACTTGACCTTTGAAAACATTGTGGCACAATTAGAAATTGCCAAGAACAAGCATTTTCTAATTTTTTCCACAATTGTTTAACTCTATTCAATAAGATTACTTTCAATTATATAGATTTTCTGTAATTTTACCAATATGTTTTCTAAGGAATATGCTGCAGATCTGCCTTATGTGGGAAAGGGTTAAGAGAAGATTTGTTTTTTATTGTTTAGACATTTTAACCCCTCTTCTGCTGCCTCCTACTAGTCCTAGTGGCCATGTCTTTAAACCAATCAATATGGCTTGAACAAATTAAGTAGAGGGTTCCACAAGGAACATTTCTGCTAAATAACCTTGAAATCATGTAAGGATCGACTTTCAGAGCAGAAGTTTTTTTAAGTTTTGTTACTATACCTCTTTTAGGTAATGCCCGAAAGGCATGTTCTTCAGTCAATCCATATGGCTTAACCCTTTCCCTCATATAGACGCTTTCTGACGCCTCTGCAGCAGACAGCTTTTTGAAAACATAGTGACAAAAGAAGAAATTGCTCAAAACGAGCAATTTTGTCCTTTTGCCACAATGTTTTTTTTCTTTTAGTCAGAATAGATAACCTATCTTTTGACAAAATATGCTCAAAGACGTCTGCTGCAGAATTGTAGTATGAGGGAAAGGGTTAAACAATATGAGGAAAATTCTGTAAAATTATCTTGAAATCAGACCAACAGTTTCAGAGGAGAAGAACTTTTAAATTTTGTCATTTCCCCCCCTTTCTGATGATGCAGCAACCAATATTATGAATTTAATTGAATTCTTTGAACAATTTTTAAAAAGGATCACCAAAGGAACATACATAAGTTTGGTTGCTACTGATACAGTGGCTAAAGAGGAGATGTTGTCTTGAAGATGTATGATCACACAACTAAAAATACAAGATGACTGACACAGGGGGATCACAATTAATAGCTCATCTTGAACACTAAATAAAAATAATTAAGATCGTGCAAAATCTTGTTAACACATTGAGCATTCTACATCAATCAGCAATAAAGTTGACAGTTTTGAGACATGCAAGACATTTAAAACTCATTTGCCAGATAGATATTTATGCTGCATCCCCCGCCCCCCCTACCTAGTTTTTGACGTAACAGACTTGTGTCTACGGTCAATGACCGGGTAACAACTTCTTTTTGATTGCAAAACAATGTCTTTCTAAGATTCATCCACATACCGAATTAGGTTATTCAAGGTGCAATAGCAAAGGAGATATGGCCTTGACAGGTCTTTTCTTTAATCCTTTCCCTCATATAGATGCTTTCTGAAGTTTGATTCCATTTTCCCCTTTCCCTCATACAACAATTCTACAGCAGACGACTTTAAACATATTTTGTCAAAAAATAGAGAATCTCTATAATTAAATGGATAACCATAGAAAATCTCTATAATTGAATGGATAACCTATGACCTAAGGATGTACTGAACAGAGATGTGGATATTTAAAAAAAAAAAAGATGTTACATTGTTATTAAATCTTTTGATTATGTTGTCAATTAAAACCTGTTTAGTCATTATACCTTTTTATAATGCTTTAAAATTTAAAAAAAAAGTGGATTAAATTTGATTCAGATAAAGGACTGAATTTTTTCGTGAGCCTTCCAAGCGCTGTCCAGTCGCCATGTTTGATTATGTAATATAACTGGGTAAAAAGAACATATTAAAGTCCATGTATATAAATTTTAATCTAGAACTTGTACAGTATCAGATTGTTTTGAAAATAAGTGGAATATATTGTAAAACTTTTATGACAATTGAAGATATCATATTTTAAATTTTTTTAGCCATTCAGACAGGAAAAACTGAAAAAGAAATTGCTCAATGACATATACTTTTCTTTTTCAATTTTGATAAATGATAGTAATTGCAATAACCTAAAGAAGTTTCAGAAAAAGTTAAATATTATAAATATGTTTTTCCCTTATTTCAAAGTTTTAAACTTTTCTAATCTTACACCTGACAAATATGGGTTCTCATTAGGGAAATATAGCGTCTATTTTTTAGGTTCAATTACAACGTATCACATGAACTTCCAAAGATATGGATAAAATAACTTCAGAATGAGATTTAAACCACAAGAAGACAAACAATTAGCATATCATCTTTCAAATATTGGCAATTTGCGTGAAAAAAATGCATATCCTAAGGCTTTCAAATAGCAAAAAATAAAGCCCACTAACATACCTTTTTTTATTAAACATACATCCAACTTAAAATAAAACAATGTTACAAGAAAAGTTAAATATTATGAAAAATCCACTTTTCAGTTCAGTACATCCTTAAATTGGAAAACATTGTGGCAAAAGGAGAAATTTCTTGTTTTGATAAATTTCTTCTTTTGTCACTATGTTTTGAACAAGAGCGCCAAATGTCACAAAATACGCCTGTCCTGTTTTTTTGAGACCAAGTATAGTAGAAATTGGTTGTACGTCAGCCAAACTTAGAGAGCACTGTTAGTACAGTTTTGACCATATCGAGGGACATAATTGTGTAGTGACTAAGATAACGTTGTAAGTTATCAAACGTGACCAAGATATTCTGCCCATAAACATATTGTCTAAATTTGGTGATGATCGTATAAAAGCTTTACAAGTTATTTAGCTGACAAGAACAATTTTAGGTAATTTCTATAATTAAAGGGAAATAACTCTCTATCGACTAGAGCAATATGGCTAGTTATCGAACTTGTCCAAGATATTACGCCAATACACATTCTGACCAAATTTGGTGATGATTGGACAAAAGCTCCTAAAGTAATTGAGCTGACTTGACCAATTTCTATAATTAAAGAGGGATAACTCTTGATTGACTAAAGCGATATGGCTAGTTATCAAAATTATCCGAGATATTATGCCAATACACATTCTGACTGAATTTAGTAATGATTGGATAAAGGCTTCTAAAGTTATTGAGCTGACAAGACCAATTTTAGGTAATTTCTATAATTAAAGGGCGATAACTCTCAATTGACTTAAGCGATATGGTTAGTTATCAAACTTGTCCGAGATATTATGCCAATACACATTCTGACCAAATTTGGTGATGATTGGACAAAGGCTCCTAATTTTATTGAGCTGACAAGACCAATTTTAGGTAATTTCTATAATTAAAGGGCAGTAACTTTCGATTGACTTAAGCGATATGGCTAGTTATCGAACTTGTCCGAGATATTATGCCAATACACATTCTGACTAAATTTAGTGATAATTGGGCAAAGGCTTCTAAAGTTATTGAGCTGACAAGATCAATTTTTGGTAATTTCTATAATTAAAGGGTGAGAACTCTTGATTGACTAAAGCGATATGGCTAGTTATCGAACTTGTCCGAGATATTATCCCAATACATATTCTGACTAAATTTAGTGATGATTGGACAGAGGCTTCTTAAGTTATTGAGCTGACAAGACCAATTTTGGGTACTTTCTATAATAAAAGGGCAATAACTCATGATTGACTAAAGCGATATGGCTAGTTATCAAACTTGTCCGAGATATTATCCCAATACACATTCTGACTAAATTTGGTGTTGATTGGACAAAGGCTTCTAAAGTTATTGAGCTGACAACATACTGGACGCCGCAGGTAAAACTATAATACGATCCGTTTTGAAAAAACGGGCGTATAAAAAGCTGTCTGCTACAGAATTGTCGAATGAGGGAAAGGGGATAATGGAATCAGATGTCAAAGTCATGGTCACAGCAACCCAAATATTGTATGCAACACACCATCTCCAAAAGATGAATGTGAACACCAAATTTGGTAACTTTTAACCCTTTCCCACATAAAGCAATTCTGCAGCAGCAGCAGACGACTTTAAAAACAAGAAGCCCATGAGGGCCTATGCTCTACTGGGATGGTTCTTTGGTCATTTTCAATCTAGAGCATGTATGTATGGTGAAGATCCGATAGTAAATGGAGGCTCTATTGTGTTCACAAGCTGTAGTGACAATTTCAAGGGCCATAATCCAGCCTTGCATGGGCGGATCTGGCTGGTTTGCAAAAAGAACCAAGCTCTCATCTGGCTGGTTTTAAAAAGGAACCGAGATGCAAACAAGTACACAACCACAGAATCTCTAAGGCACAAAAGGGAAACTAGCTGGCAACCTGACGCCAATGTTTTATGACTTGAGAAATTGTTGTACAGGGTCACCGTAGGAACCGTCAGTTATCTTGAAATAAGACCAGCACTTTAAGGGGAAGATTTCAAAGTTTTGTCCATTTACTCCCTTTTTAATGCTGCATCGCAGCGATGTTTTTCACAAAATATAAATGGCTGGAACATTTTGTGTAGAGAACGTAGGGAACATTTCTGCAAAAATATCTTGAAACTAGAATTGTTTTGACAAAAACATATGTCTCCCCCTCAAATATCTGTCAAAATCTCTCAAAACATTCCAACCTATAAAGCAGACAAACAAAAATTTGACCAAGTTGGACAGTACTCAATTTTTAATTATTAATGTTTTGTCTTGACCTGGTACAAAGTGGACATGATTTCAAATGGTTTACAGAAACACATATTTTTACTGCAGCTGTAATATTCAAGACTTAAGTATTCTTCAAAACAGTTAACAATTGTTGCTAAACATAAGCAAGCCGTCTTGGAGATATTGAGTGGACAGGAAATAAAGCCTAAAACCTTTGAGCTTCAAGCGTTACCTTGACCTTGAACCGGTATGGTCGAGACGCGGGTTCTGCACGTCGCCTTGATGAGGTGAACATGTGACCCAAGTTTCATGAAAATTCTTTAAGCTGTTTTGGAGATATGGAGCGGCACAAAATAAAGCCTCAAACCTTTGACCTTCAAGCGTGACCTTGACCCAGTATGTTCGAGACGCGGGTTCTGCACGTCGCCTTGATGAGGTGAACATGTGACCAAATTTTCATGAAAATCCTTCAAGCCGTCTTGGAGATATTGACTGGACACGAAATAAAGCCTAAAACCTTTGACCTTCAAGCGTGACCTTGACCTTTAACCGGTATGGTGGAGACGCGGGTTCTGCACGTCGCCTTGATGAGGTGAACATGTGACCCAAGTTTCATGAAAATCCTTTAAGGAGATATGGAGCGGACACAAAATAAAGCCTCAAACATTTGACCTTCAAGCGTGACCTTGACCTTGACCCAGTATGGTCGAGACGCGGGTTCTGCACGTCGCCTTGACGAGGTGAACATCTGACCCAAGTTTCATGAAAATCCTTCAAGCCGTCTTGGAGATATTGAGTGGACACGAAATAAAGCCTAAAACCTTTGACCTTCAAGCGTGACCTTGACCTTGAACCGGTATGGTCGAGACGCGGGTTCTGCACGTCGCCTTGATGAGGTGAACATGTGACCCACGTATCATGAAAATCCTTTAAGGAGATATGGAGTGGACACAAAATAAAGCCTCAAACCTTTGACCTTCAAGCGTGACCTTGACCCAGTATGGTCGAGACGCGGGTTCTGCACGTCGCCTTGATGAGGTGAACATCTGACCCAAGTTTCATGAAAATACTTCAAACCGTCTTGGAGATATGGAGTTGACACAAAATAAAGCCTCAAACTTTTGACCTTCAAACGTGACCTTGACCTTGACCCGGTATGGTCGAGACGCGGGTTATGCACGTCGCCTTGATGAGGTGAACATGTGACCCAAGTTTCATGAAAATCTTTCAAGCCGTCTTGGAGATATGGAGCGGACACGAAATAAAGCCTCAAACCTTTGACCTTCAAGCGTGACCTTGACCTTGACCCTATATTGTCGAGACACGGGTTCTGCACGTCGCCTTGATGAGGTGAACATGTGCTGTTTAAAGAATGTGTTGACCACTACAACATCGTCATCCAATAGCTCACTTTGTTCCCAGTTGAGCTAATAATGACAATAACAATTTTTGCCATTGTTGTAAATGTTGTAAATGTAATTTGGATTTAGTGTCATTAACCCTTTCCCTCATACGACAATTTTACAGCAGACGACTTTGAACGTATTTTGTCAAAACATAGAAAATCTCCATAATTGAAAGGATAACCTATGACAAAAAGTGGAAAACATTGTTGCAAAAGGAGAAATTGCACGTTTTGTGCAATTTCTTTTTTTCTCACTATGTTTTAAAAAAGCTGTCTGCTGCAGAGGCGTCAGAAAGTGTCTATATGAGGGAAAGGGTTAAAAAAGATTCAGCCATACAATAATTGATTCATATATCTCCTTGATTTCTAGCACTGGTACTCAAGTACTCCACACAACATTCTTCTAATACAAAAATCTACTTTCCAACATCTATAGACGTTTTAACCCTTTCCCTTATATAGATGAAAATTTGAAGGAAATCTGGTGAGGTCATTGAGAGGATGCTTTCTGTAAATGTTCATCCCAATTGACCCACTGGTTACTGAGGAGAAGAAGTTGACACACGACGCACTACGGATGCCGGACAAAAGGCGATCACAATAACTCACCTTGAGCAAAGCTCAGGTGAGCTAAAAAGCAGGGAAAAACCCGAAAATCTTTATAAATGAAAATTTAATTTTAAAATAAGACTTGAAATATTTGGGCAAGAATGGAAATTGCTTATTATGAGCAATTTCTCTTATTTTCACACTGTTTTCAGAAGTCTTATGCTGCAGATTTGTCGAAATACTTCTGCAAGTTGGAAAATGAGGGTTAACTTACCCTGCTATAAATTCAACATGTGACAGTTGAATGTGCAGGAGCTATACATAGAAATAACTCTTACCTGTCTTCTGCGTTTTAAATGGTATCTGTTGGGTTGAAGCTTCAATGAGCTCACTGGAACTACTTTCCTGAAATATATGCAATATATATATATAATATCAAGGTCAAGGTCACAATTATCTTTTGTTTTTTTTAATAGAAACAACCTCTGTCCAAGCTCTATTCCTAAATTTGTAGATGCAAGTTTTTACAGTATATGAAACATGGTTTGGATAAAAACAAACCATAATGTTGGTTCAAAGCCAGTAATCCAATTTACGAAGGCAACACTTCACGTCAACCCACATTGGCAAAACAAACCAGTTCTAGGGAAGGAAATGTGTGTTGCCAAAGGTAACTCCAACCCATGATACTCGATTCCGAATCCCCAGTGCAAACTACTCAGCCATGGTGGTTTCCTTAGGTGACACTCCAAGGTAGCTGTGTAAGTGAATGAAACAAGAGCACAGCAAGCGAACGCCAACACTTGTCTGCTTTTTTCTAAGTAAAACTGAATAATTATGAAAACCAGAGTTATGTAACTTGGTATAGACATGCAAAATGTTCCCAGGAACATGTGCACCAAGTTTCATTTGAAAATATTGAAGGGTTTATGAGTTATAAGGCAAGGTTAAAAGTTTGGCGACAACGCAGACGACGATGATGCCTAGGGTATCACAATACCCTGACTTTTTTTATCGTTAATAAACAGGAGCTAATAAATGAAATTGATATGAAATCTTTCGTCCTTACCTTTCGCCAAATTCTTCAATAAACACCACAGCAGTGTTGTCTTTATCATTTATCTCCTGAATATGTCCTACAAAATGTCCACCTTCACTTTTTACCTGAAACACAGAACAACACCTTCAGGGCCATTGGACACACATCTCCATGCTTAATGCTTTCCCACATACAATACATTTGCAGCAGAGACGACTTTGAAATAATCCTGTCAAATATGGTAAATCTCCATAACTGAAATTTTTAATATTAAATAGAGTTGAGAATATTGCGACTAAAGGAGAAATTGCTTGTTTTGAGCAATTTCTTCTTTTGTCACAATGTTTTCAAAAAGTTGTCTGCTGTAGAGGCATCATAAAGCGTATATATGAGCCCTTTCCCAAATACAACAAATCTGCAGTAGACAATTGGATCTTTTAGAAATGAAGCATTGGTGCCAATTATAAGGACTTTATTGCAATGGCCTCTGAAACATTTTAAAACATTCTCAGTCTCTGGAAATAGGAGGACAATTTCAAATTCAGATGGTTACAAAGTTTCAGCCAAGGTATAAGTACAAGGGGACACTTTTACTGCCTTGCTAATGAGCTAGATTTTGTAGTGACATAGTAGATCATTCTTCTTCTGACCTACAGGTCAAAGGTTCCAGCCATGGCCAGGTTTTATGTTGAAAGTAACAATATTTAGTGGAAGACAGCGGTACAGAGGTAGAGCATCGGCCTCTTGTATCAAAGGGCCCATGCCTTTGGGATTTTTCCACACAAACGGCACGAATACTGGTTAAGTATCTAGGAAGCAGACATCGAACGTGGTTAATATAAGCTTAAAGCTTGTTTCACAATTGATGTAAAATAAATAAGTTTTAACTAACAATTTTTTTGTTTGTGCATCTATCTCCAGGCTTTCCCTATGTAGTCCCTTAATTGGCAAACCACATATCTTTAGTTAATAAAACAAGAGGGCCATGATGGCCCTAGATTGCTCACCTGAATTATTCAATGTGATTTCTAATGCAAAACAAATCAAGACAATTATTCTAAATGCATCTCCTGAGTGTTAACAAGATTTCCCTTCATTTGGCCTAGTGACCTTTCTTCTTTTTTACCCGATACAACCAATATGAACATGGACTAGATATCATCAAAACAAACTTTCTGACTAAGTTTTGACTTGCTCAACGTAAAAATGCAGCATCCAGAGTGGCAACAAGATTTTCCTTCAATTTGGCCTAGTGACCTAGTTTCTGACCCATATTCGAAATTGACCTAGATATCATTAGGACAAACATATTGCCCTTAAATATGACATAGTGACATACTTTTTGACCCGACATGACCCATATTCGATAAAAGTTTCAACATGCTCAATTTAAAAATGTGGCCTTCAGAGTATTAACAAGATTTTCCTTCAAATTGACTTGGTGACCTAGTTTTTGACATCATATGGCCCAGTTTTGAATTTGCCCAAGATTTCATGGAGATAAACTCTGAATATATGTAAAATGTAGCCTGTAGAGTGTTAACAAGGCAATTGTTGACGAGGCACAACGCCCGACAAAAATGTGATCACAATAACTTGAACACTTCTTTGTGCACAGGTGAGCTAAAAAAAACCTATGTTGTGGGTAGCAGTTTGGACATCAATTACGGATTTAACCCTTTCCTACTTGCAGATACATTTAGACACATCTGCAGCAGACAACTTTTGAAAACATTGTGGCAAAAGGAGATATTTCTCTTATTGCCGCATTTTTTTTTGACTCCATGAATATTTAGTCATTCATTTATAGAGCTTTCCCATATGTTCGCCTAGATGTTTTCAAAGTCGTCTGCTGCAGATTTAGTGTGAGAGGGTAAGTGTAAGAACATGAAATATGCCCCTTATATAAAGCTCTGCACACAGTCTGATCATGCTCATCCATGTATGGCATTCAAGCCTTTTCTATGTGAGCTGTCTCACGAGAAAACCAACATTATGGACTCTGCGTTAAGTGTTGACCCTGATCAGCCTGAGCATGCCGCGCAGGCTAACCCGGACAGACACGTTTCGCCTCCAGTGGATTTTCTGTTTCAGGAATCATTACTCTATCATGATCTATCCCTGAGACGACATTTGTCGGCCTTGATCAGTCTGTGCGAACAGCACAGGCTGATCTGGTCGATACATTAAGCAGATGCCATAATGTTGGTTTTCTCGTGGAACGGCTCATTTGGTAATTTATTTGACAATTCACCCTTTCCCACATAAGGAAACTGTCTGACACCTATGCAGCAGACGTCTTTTGAAAACAGTGTGACAAAAGGAGAAATTGCTCAATACAAGCAATTTCTCCTTCAGCCACAAGGTTTTCAATTTTCTTCAGTAATTCAACCTTTATTTATTTTTGTTTCATGTTTTCATAGTTATAGTCTGTTGTAGATGTGTTGTATGTGGGAAAGGGTTAATATTTATTCTACTAAATTCCTGGTATATTTGCTCTCAATAAATGTCAAGTACTTATTTATATTTTATATATAAATAAATATATATTTAAATTGAACAGTATTTAACGAGATTAGGCTGCATGAAAGTGCAGGTTTACTTAGATCTAAAAATTGTCTGCCACGGTTTGTTTGTCTAGCATAGCATGATACACAAATCCTGCTGAAAGCAATGGATTGCAGGATTAGTTTATCTTTCTAAAAGGTGTATATAACAAGATAATGCTTAAGACATGAATATGAGCTGATAACATAATTATATTGCTCCGAACTTCTCTTTTTAGATATCACACTTTTTACTCTGAGTTTTTCAATGCAGACAACTCTAAAGTTTTTCCCACTTTTTTTCAGTAATTATACCTACAATTGTAGAGATTTTCCTTATTTTTTAGAAGACATTTCCAAAGTTGTCCGCTACAGATTTGCTGTAGGTGGGAAAGGGTTAATTTGTATTGCCATTCTAACTCTTTCCCACATAGAACTAATCTCCAGCAGACATGTGAAGACATCTAGGTAAAAATATGTAACTCTACAAATAAAAGTTAATGATTAAAGTGTAAGAAAACATTGTGGAAAAAGAAGTTGCTCATTTAGCTAAAAAATTGTCCGAAGTAGTCTGCTGCAGAAGCGTCAATATGCTTCTACATGTGTGAATGGGTTAAAATTCTTTCAACTTCAATATACATTTTGGTAAAAAAAGATATTATTTATTTATTCCATCCTTTCTGTTATTATTTTCAAAATTCTGCTGTAGAAGAATTTATATGCAAAATTAACCCTTTCCCACATACAACAATTTCGCAGCAGATGACTTTGAAAACATCTAGTTGAAAAACTTTTATAAATGAAAGAATAAATTATTGAAAACATTGTGGAAAATTGGGAAAATTGCTCTTCATGAGCAATTGCTCATTTTGCCTCAATTTTTCCCAAAAGATGTCTGCTGCATATCGAGGGCTTGGCGTGAAACGGTTGTAACTTAAAACCTATTTTGAAAACCCTGGTTTAGGGGCAATTTTGACCCTTTTGTAAACAATGCAAATTTAGGTGCCATTGCTCAGAACGAGCAATGGCACCTAAATTTACATTGTTTACCAAGAAAAGTGATTTAACTCTTATAAAGACTTTATGGCGAGGTGATTAACCTTGGTAAAAAAATACCAATTTTAGATACAACTGTTTCACGCCAAGCCCTCGATATGATAGGTGTCCCAATTTGTCTGTATGTGGGAAAGGGAGAACGGTCCGCTTACTAAGCCTCTGCTTCAGCAAACCATTGAAAGCACTGATGGTATTATTTCTCCTTTTACCAAAATGTTTCAACTCTGTATCTATATCATCCCTATTTAACCCTTTCCCCTCATACGACAATTCTGCAGCAGACGACTTTTAACATATTTTGTCAAATAATGGAGAATCTCTATAATTGAATGGATAACCTATGACTAACAGTGGAAAACATTGTGACAAAAGGAGAAATTGCACGTTTTGTGCAATTTCTTCTTTTGTTACTATGTTTTCAAAAAGCATTCCGCTGCAGAGGCGTCAGAAAGCGTCTATATGAGGGAAAGGGTTAATTTGCAGAAATGTTTTCAATGCAGACTACAGTGTGAATTGATAAATCAGGTAGTCAGTAAAATTAACTTATTATAAAGAAAAAAGAAAAAAGAAAATGAACAATTATATCCAACCTTAAACATGTTTCACTTCTCATCTCAAAGTATGAAGTCATGGTACAAAATATATATTCCATATTTAAAACTGTTACCCTAGTTACACTCGTGTGAATTTATTAACTGTCGGGTGAATTATGGATAATCAACTGGGTTTTTTTACCCTTTCCCCACCTGCAGACGCATTTTGACGCAATAGCAGCAGACGACTTCCGAAAACATTGTGGCCAAAGGTGAAATTGATGAGCAATTTCTCCTTTGGCCACACTGTTTTCAACTTTATTTAAAAATTTACCTATATTTTATAGAAAATTTTCAGGTTTTTGTCACAGTGTTTTCAAAGTCATCTGCTGCAGATTTGTTGTAAGTGGGAAAGGTTTAAGTACCTTGCGTACATCATGAATACTCTAACTTTCTAAATTGGGTGTAAAACTATGCACTGTTTTTCAGACAAGTCTTTTCGTATTTTTTCAAACAGCTCTTTAAAGAGAAATCTCTGTTTATAACAAGCATTATAGCTAAGGCTTATTTAACTTTTATATTTCATATCATAGCTGAAAAACATAAAAGCGCTTTTCAAAGAATAAGTGTAAAAGGTAATTAACCCTTTCCCACATGCAGATGCATTTTGAACCATCAGCAGCAGACAACATTTTAAAATCATTGTGGCAGAAGGAGAAATGCTCTTCTGCCGAGGGAAAAATGTTGATCAGGAGAACATCTACAATGTTTGAAACACTTTGAAATAATGATACTTTCATTTATAAAGGCATTTCCTATTTTTGTTCAAATGTCATCTGCTATAGATATGTTGTATGTGTGAAAGGTAAGTTAAACGTAGTTTATATTCATTTTGGTTATTAATGCATTTCAAAAGAAGTGTTTCTATACAGTATTCACACTAGGCAGGGTGGATCTGGTTATGGTATGGACCTCAACTGATGCGAATTATTGCTTTGTGTATTTACCCTTTCTCACATGCAGATGAATTTAAATATATATGAAGCAGACCTTTGAACACATTGTGCTGAAAGGAGAAATTCCTAATTATTAGCAATTAGTCCCTTTGTCACAATGTTTTCAACTCTTTTCAATATTAACACTTTCTTTGTAAAAGATTTTCAATATTTTTACCAAAGATGTTTTCAAAGTCATCTGCTATGGTTTATTGCATGGGGAAGGGTTAACATTTATAATGCAAATTATATCAATGCAAAAAGGTCTTTCTTAAATTTGGCCTAGTTTAGATCAATTTAGCATAGATATCATCAAACTTTCTGTCAAAGTTTCATCATTCTATGGTTAATAAGAGAGCCATATTCCAACATGGACTAGATATCATCAAGACAAACATTCTGACAAAGTTTCAACTTGCTCAAAGTAAAAATGCGGCCTCCAGAGTTTGAACAATATTTTTATTGACCTAGTTTTTGAACAGAAATGAACAATATTCCAACTTGGCCTACATATCATCAAGAAAAACATTCTGACAAAATTTGAAGCTGCTGAAGCAAAAATGCAGCTTCCAGAGTGTTAACAAGGGTTTCCATCAATTCGGCCCAGTGACCTACTTTTTGACACAACATGACCCATGTTCTAACTTGACCTACATATCATCAAGACAACCATTCTGATAAAGTTTCCAGTGTGTTAACAAGATTTCCCTTCAATTTGGCATAGTGACCTAGTTTCTGACCTAATATGACCCATACTGGAACTTGAACTATATATCATTCAGACAAGCATTCTGAAATTTGTTCAAGCTGCTAAAGCGAAAAATGCGGCTTCAAGTGTTAATCAAATTTTGACCTAGTTTCTGACCCAATATGACCCCTATTCGAACTTGGCCTAGATATCATCAAGACAACATTTTGAAAAGTTTTTACTTGCTTAAAGTAAAAATGCGGCCTCCGGGGTGTTAAAACTATTATCCTTCAATTTGGCCTAGTGACCTAGCTCTTAGCCCAATATGACCCATATTTGAACTTGGCCTAGATATAATTAAGACAAACATTCTGACAAAATTTCAAACTTGCGGCCTCTATAGAGTTAACAAGATTTTTTTTCAATTTGACCTAGTGACCTACTTTTTGACCCAACATTACCCATGTTCGAACTTGACTTGTTTATCATCAAGAAAAACTTTCTAATAATGTTTCATCATGCTCAAGTTGAAAATGTTGCCTCAAGAGTGTTAACAAGATTTCCCTTCAATTTGACCTGGTGATCTAATTTTTGACCACATGTGGCCCAGTTTCAAAATTGTTCAAGAATTGATGGAGATGAGTGTTCTGATAAACTCTCATGAAGATTGGATGCAAAATGTAGCCTGTAGAGTGTTAACAAGGTCAATTGTTGACGATGCACAACGGACGGATGTCGGTGACTAGTGATATAGTTTAAAATTTAACATCCCAGTTTGTAGCTTCTCGAAGACTTGATGTGGATGAATATCCTAATGAATGAATTTTCAGTTTGATTGGATGTCAAATGTGGCCTCTATATATAGAGTGTTCACATGTAAATAGACTAGTTAATACGCTTTTATCAAAACAAGAGGACCATGATTGTCTTATATTGCTCACCATATTTAATAGAACTTCAACCGTTTTTAATGTTCTTACTCTATACATATAACAAAGAAAATGAAGTTTTTTAAAGTAAAACATATTTTTATTAGAAAATACTTACCAGTCATTTAATACCTGATATATAATCTCAACACCGTTAATTCATCCAGAAAAGAAGCTCGCGCAGCCATGCATAGCCCTCACGCGTGTGTGATACACACGGCCGCCGGTAATACCGGCGCACGGGCCATGTGACCCCCACTTTTAATTTCACCGTTAACTTGCAGCGTTTAGTGTTGGGTGACGACGCGGGGTTGGGAGGCGGGAATCTGAAATGACTGGTAAGTATTTTCTAATAAAAATATGTTTTACTTTAAAAAACTTCATTTTTATGTCAAAAATACATTACCAGTCATTTAATACCTGATGACTTTGCAGCATCGGTCGGGAGGATCGTCCAACACAATGCCGGTCCCGAGAAATCGTAGCACTTGGTAAGAGTACCTACGGTACTACTAAATATAAACACAACTGTTCATGTATTTAGTAATTTGTGTATTAATTAGGTAAGTACTCGCTGAGAGTCCACTTGTGTGTCCAGAGAGGAATAATTTCTGATTGAAACGTTTTAAGACTTTATCAGAAGGATCTTATTACTAATTAAAGGAATAGGATATCCAGTGTTTGAATACGCTGCTGACATATCCTTCTCCTACCTGAGGTTGAATAACCCCTACTGTGGCTCTTACAGCCCTCGAATGTTTTATATAGAACTTAAGACCCTTGACAGGGTACAAGATCAGGTTATATCTAAGGGAACACAGTTCACAGAAAGGTTGTGAAATGTGATGGGTTAGGAAGCACCAAAGGCAACTTGGTCTCAGTAGGAATACAGGTTTATAAGAACGGTTGAATAACCATACGGCTGTAAAACCTGATGAAATTCGTTTTTACTGAAAGCAAAGAACTCACTTCCCTGATAGTGTTCGCCAAGCAAGACGAATTTAAGTCTCAGTTTATAACTTAAGAAGAGGCCGCTTCCGAAGAACGTAAAAGTTTGGAGAGAAATGGATCTGAACTTTGAAGTTAAGCGCATTGGAGCATCGAACAATAATTGTTGTGTTCATCGCCAAATCTTGAATGCGAGAGGTCGGCAACAAATGTAAGCATAAATTACTGATTGACGTACCTTAAAAAACACCAATCGGTAAGAACTGTCTACTTCTAATGAAGATGTAACGGTTATGTCGATAGGCAGGCCAGAAGAACGTTGAACTACGATCTCTGGGCCAATACTGTGTTTCTAAAGTCATTGTCAGGAAGGAATAACGACACCGGAAGTTGACTCATTTGAATTATGGGGGCAATTCAGGGAGTAATAATTATTGCCAATCGAAGGACTACTGTCTACTCTATTGATCATGTACATGTCCTAGTCAGTTAAGCCCTGTACTGTAATGAGTATTTAACACACTGCCCCGAACTGTAAACAATTCGGGTGTAGTATGAAGCATGTATCGGACCGTTTCCCTTAATTACTGATCCTTATCCAGGACATGGTAATCCGATTCTCTTATAGCGAATCGAGTCTGTCCGAAGGGCCAGCTCGACGAGAA
This sequence comes from Serripes groenlandicus, assembly GCA_031761405.1. Taxonomy (NCBI): domain Eukaryota; kingdom Metazoa; phylum Mollusca; class Bivalvia; order Cardiida; family Cardiidae; genus Serripes; species Serripes groenlandicus. The sequence continues at coordinate 38,697,911 of JASEVX010000008.1, read as the reverse complement.
ACGTCCTACAACGAGTCTCTTGAGGGGAATAGATCCGACTTGCCCGTTTTGGGAATTAATTCTAAACGCAGGTAATCGAAGTGAAGTGTTTGAAAGGAACACTTCCCCGTTTACAAAGAATCGACGGTCATTCCTCGATGAAAAAGCAACCGGTACGTGGTAACAGGTGTCTGTTTGGTCTAAGAATCGCTCAGACAGCCGTTCCGGATTGCGTTCTTGATAAAAAAGGAACATTCCATTTTATTACTCGACCGTACTAGACGCAATCTGAGTCGATAAGTCTTATTCCGGTCTTCACCGGAACCAGACGAAAGACGGTTGTAGAAACCACCGAATGGAAGGTTGATACCCACTCCATGGCATTCCTGTTAGTTTAATAGAGAGGAGCGCTTCCCTATAGCCGCGGATTAGGGACAGTGCTCTACTTGGTTGTATGCCAACTTTGCTCCCGTACGGGGCTTTGATAAGGCAGGGCCAGCGGAAGCAGAAAGGTAGGCTCGAACTTAGCCTGTCCCTTGTGTCTTCACAGGTTGGGCTTCTAAGAATGCCTTTGCAGAAATCACTGTACGTTCTGTCCCTGTGAACAATGTTGCCGCATACGCCGAAATGCGCCTATGGACGCAGTGAATGCAGTAACTTCCCACTAATGATAGTTTATTTAGAGTCCAGCTCTAAATTGTTAATCATCCGATGGAGCACTGAACCCGATATGTCTCTTATTCGTCAGACAAGACGGGGTCGTGGGTTTTACCCGACGACGTGCGGATTGACTAAAGCCGGTTCTGGACCGGAATGTCAGTGTCCGATTCGACATGGAGGAATCCTATGATCGATTGATTGTGGTTTAACGCCGTTTTAACAATTTCTCAGTTATATCACGGCGGCCAGTTCACCTACTCATGTATTTCCTGGTTTTCTCACACCAGTACTCCACACAACAATCTTCCCAAGCAACTGGCTACTTTTCCACAAAACTTAGCCCATTGGTGGGAGGAATCCTATGAAGGAGTCATGATCGAGGAATTTATCCCTTTTCCGAAGAAGAATGAGATCGCATGGAATCAACCTTCGGTCCGAGCTCACGTATGAGAGAGTTCACAGAGTGACTATCCTCTGGGAACGGTTGATCCCGGTAGGCCAGCATAGGGGATTGATTTTTGAAATCAACTGAATCTCTCCCATGTAATACCGTCGGACATCGACTCGTCCCAACAATTGGTACGATGGGTATTACTTGGGAGGAGTGTAGTCCCTAGAGACGCACTCTCTCCTCCCTGGGGACCGACATAACTATTTGACCGGTACTCCCCATACCCGATGGCCGACTGTTTAATCGGCTATGTCTCAGCATACTGCCCGATTGACTGCCGAAAGGTTATGTCCTAAGACATTACCCGTTTGACCGGTGCCTTACTGGCTATGTCTAAAGACATTGCCCGATCTCCAAATGACTGTGTCCGAGGACATTTGTCAATTGGAATACTGTTGAATTCCGAAGAATTCATAGTTGAATTTTTTGTTTTCACGGTGACCGTTTGCCCGGTAACCGTTTATGCCCAGTTAAGAGTTTGACTGCCCTGTGAACGTTCACGCGACAACCGTTTATGCCCAGTGATTAATTGAGTACTCGGTAGGCATTTGACTCATTCTCTAGCACTATCGACTCATTACATTCATATGAGTGTAAGGAACGACAACTCTGCGAAGGAGATTTTCACTTGGCTGTGTTCGAAAACACCCGGTTGTCCAATGCTTATGTCATAATATTGACAAAACGGTTGGAGTCAACTTGACTTAACGACTGCTCGTTACCCAGCTCTGGGAACGTTCAGTAATGGTAGCTCCCTCTGACCATTACTGACCGGTTGACTAATGATAGGCTGATGTGAGGCTGCTCTATCACTAGTCTCCAAAAACTTCAGACATTATAACTTGGCACTCTGTAGAAGTCCGAAGACTGCTGTACTGCAGAGTGTAGGTTTTGCTCGAAATCATTATAGGTTTAAACGACGTTTAAGCGTCAACCTTCGGGCATAACGTATTAGGCACCACCCTAAGTACTTCCTTAATGTTCTGCTGTAGAGGTCAACGCTCTACAGCCGGCTCGTAATCTGAAGGGGACTGCCCCCCCCCCCCCCCCGCCCCCGCCCGTCAGACGAGGAGGTGGGAGAGTGTCGAGCCCTACGATGCTTGACTCTAATCCGTCTTTCAACTGAAAGACACAACAGTCTTATAAAAGTAAGAGAAGGGATTGAAAATAATATTCAATCTTGGTGTACTTTATTGTTGTGTTAAGGTGTCGATCGTGTGATATGAACCTCCTCTCTCCGTAGTAGAGAGAGGTCGCACTGGATCGATCGTCGGCGCCGAACTAACCGTATGGGACGGTCTCGACCTCCCTTTCACGGAAAACCTGAGTTATTCCGATCGGGGGTTTGCCTTCTAAGGACTGCCTCTTCGAAAGGTGTCCTTCCGGGAACAGTGAATTCCCATCAGGTGGGTATTGCTGATCCCGGTAGGCTTGGTTAACCCGCCTATCACCGATCCGTTACATCTTTTGAAACGGAGCTTTGTATCGGGGAAGGAGTGTAATCTCTAGAGAAGTACCATGTTCCACTTGGAGACACGGAAACATTTCTCTGTCCTGTACTACCTATAACTGGATATCTGGGCCTTGTGCGTAATGACCAGTGTTTTGAATATCCGTACTCTTCTATTCTCATTCTTTTGAGGAGTGTAATCCCTACAGAAGAACACTATTCCCCTTGGAGAAAGGAAAGATTTATCTGTCCTGTACTCCTTATAACCGATGTTAGACGGTTGGATATCTGAGCCTGGTGCGTAATGACCAGTGTTTTGAATATCCGTATAGACCGGTTGTGCGAAGAACGAGTGGTACTAGCTTAACGACTGCTCGTTACCTTGACTGCCCACTGCCCGGTCGCGTCATGTTAAACTGACTGATAATTTGCCCGGTCGCGTCATGGCTTAATGACTGACCGGTCGCGTCATCGCTAAATGACTGCCGGATTTGCCCGGTGACTGGTCGCGCCTAGGCGAAATGACTGACTGGTTGCCCGGTACCCGGTTACCCGGAGTCATATAGGTTTTGCTCGCAAGCATTACCCGGTTGACTAATGATAGGCAGTTGTGAAGCTGCTCTATCACCGGTCTCCAAAGAATTCTGTCCGCAGACATTATAATTTGGCACTCTGTAAGCGTCCGAAGACTGCTTACTGCAGAGTGTGGTGTTAGAGGTGGCCAATCAGTGAGGTTTCCCTTTGATTGACCCATGGCGTCTCCCGAAGGGTCAGCCCCAACACCTGGCGTCAGATAATGTCGTTCAGCAGACGGTTGCTCACTCTTGAGGCCAACCATCACTGTGTCCGTACGGTTTCTGGCCCGAAGGCCTTTGTTTCCCGACGGAATAACAGACATCAGCCGCTGCCATCCGCTCCTCCATGTCCCGCGAAGGACCAGCCGAAGCTGAGGGGGAGCGGTCAGAGCTCCAGATAAGGGGCGTATGCATGTCTAAAATCCTCATTTGACCCTCTTACCCTATGCTGTGGGTATTGAGAACCCACAGCATAGGGTTTGTTTCCTAAGAGGGAATTTGTGGGGAAAATAGCTGATTACACCTCCTAATCTGGACCTCTGAGCGGTTGTGCGGAGTGAAGAAGGAACAGCTCTGACCTTCTGCTCACTCAACACAGCCGCGGAGTCTGATTGTTGGGAGAACCCCTCAAACTCCGCTTCACTCGTAGAGCTAAGAGAAACCTTTTTAGGGGTCTTCTTACTCTTCCAGCTTTTGTGAGTCCTCCTCAACCCAGACTGTTTCCAAATGGAAGCAGGCCAGGAAGAGAAGTACTCACAGGGTGAATCCTGTGTGTACTTAGTGAACGCAAAACAGGACAGACGCGTGTCTCATACAGCCGTTATGAGTCACGCCTCTGATCACCACTATGTGACATAGAATATATATGAAACAAAACAATTTATACGACTCAACAAAAAATATAATTTTTTTCTATTTTTTATTTTCTACTATACCCGTTGATCACGGAACGTATTTCAATGAAAAAGATTTTACAAATATTTTCCAAAATTGTTCATGTTTAATTAATATACATAATGTAATACAAGGCGATAATAATATATTATCGCTAATAGGGTCGGTGTAACTATAACTTCGTTGAAAGAATGAATGGCCATTACCGCACCCGATACGTAACTGAAATAGTGGGTGGGGTAACCCACCCGTGACTTCTCAGTTAGTTGTGTTCACAAAAAACAACTTAATTACAATTAGTAATTTACACAATTATGTTGTTAGGTTGTTAATGTAGTTGAATAACTGAATGAAAATAACTTGTTTAAGGCGAATGCCTTAAACAGACCAAGAAATAAAATATAAAAATGAAATAAATTCTTAGCTGTCAGTTGGTGTGTCCAGAAATTAAAAGTGGGGGTCACATGGCCCGTGCGCCGGTATTACCGGCGGCCGTGTGTATCACACACGCGTGAGGGCTATGCATGGCTGCGCGAGCTTCTTTTCTGGATGAATTAACGGTGTTGAGATTATATATCAGGTATTAAATGACTGGTAATGTATTTTTGACATAAAAAGAAGACTCGCCCCCTGTTGGACACGTTTTTCAATGGATCATCCCTTCAACCCTCTTGATTCTGGGTCACCAAAGAAACTTTTTCACCAAATTATTTTTCGAATTCGGCCTATGCTTTTGGACAAGAAGATTTTTTTAAAAAAAAAATCACTATATAAACATATTATAAAGAATACCCCTAATACATATAACATTTGACACTTCTTATGGCAGAAACTTCTGTAAAATTGCGGAAAACGAAGAAATTACTGAAAAAAAGTTATTTCTCCTTTTCCAACAATTTTTAATTCTGTTTCAAAATAAAAGTTGAAATTTTCTAGGTGCTTTATTTGTTTTAAAGGCTGTCTTCAGAGCAGATGCTACTTTTAACCCTTTCCCATGTACAACAATTTGTAGCAGATGACTTTGAAAACATATTGGCAAAAATAGAAAATATCTCTATAATTAATAGTTTAATTATTGAATAGAGTTGAAAACATTGTGGCAAAAGCAGAAATTGCTGCAGAGGATAGTTCATTCCTCGTCATATTTTGTACTTTGTAGAGAGGTTGGACAGACACTGCACAAACTCAAGTAAGAACAAGACAACTCTACATAAATTCAGAGATGTAAGGATTACATGATTGAATATCTGATAAGATTTCATCATTTTGTATAATGTAATATATTCAAGAAATCCTGAATTATAGACCAGAGGCCCAAGTTTTAATTGTGGTAGCCTCCAGGGAATCCAACCATTCCGTACATATATTTGTGACAAATGTAGATGAAACTGCATCCATGTCAGCATCCTCGGTACCCAGGCTATTCATAACACATATGATACCCTGGGCAAATTGGCTAGCGAAACTTCGTAAAGCGTGCACCTCGATTTTCTCCGTAACTACGAGGGGTGTTCGGAAAGTTTCGGGACAAGTGCCGTAACATTTCTTTTTAAATATGCGTACACAATTCTTTCAACATACATAGCTCTATATAACTAGCGTCTTATTTTTAATTTTGTAATTTTGCTTTTGAAAATGAATAAATGGTATATAAAGCTATGTATGTTTAAAGAATTGTGTTCAATTATAAAAAAATAAGAATGTTAAGGCACTTGTCCCGATACTTTTCGAATACCCCTCGTACACTGTTATTACTGTACATCGCCTGAAATTTGTAGCATGCAACCAATCAAGCGGCTGGATTTCACCTCATGAATTATTCATGACTACGAAGTTTCGCTAGCCAATTTGCCCAGGGTATCATATATGTTATGAATAGCCTGGGTTCCGAGGATGCCATGTCAGAAACATCTTTACCCCCCTTTCCCACATACAACAATAATGCAGCAGACGACCTTGAAAGTATCTAGGCAGAAACATGGACAAGAGCTCCGCGGATTGAATGCTAACATTCGTCTGATTTTCAAAGTCGAAAAAGGAATATTACTGAATAATTATTAATGACCGAGTTATGTGACTTGGTATAGACATGTGTATTGTTCCTAGGAACATGTGTACCAAGTTTCCTTTTGAAAGTGTTAAAAGGTTTTTGAGTTATGAGATGAGGTTAAAGTTTTGTGACGATGACAACAAGGGTATCACTAAAGCCGTAATTTTTTTTTTCTTCGAAAAACAGACACACTTTAACCCTTTCCCTCATACGACAGTTCTGCAGCAGACGTCTTTGAACATATTTTGTCAAAAAATGGAAAATCTCTATAATTGAATGGATAACCTATGACTGAAAGTGGAAAACATTGTGTCAAAAGGAGAAATTGCACGTTTTGTGCAATTTCTTCTTTAGTCACTATGTTTTCAAATAGCCGTCTGCTGCAGAGGTGTCAGAAAGCGTCTATATGAGGGAAAGGGTTAAATCTCTACAAATTAAAGTATAATTATCTTAGAGTTGGGAACATTGTAGGAAAAGGAGCAATTTTCTTCTTTTGTTACAATGTTTCAAAAAGTTGTCTTTGGCAAATGATTCAAAATGAATCTGTAGTGAGAAGGGGTTAAACGTGTCTGTAATTAATATGTAAACAGGGTAGATCAGACTCGATGGACTTTTGAAAACATTGCAGCAAAAATATTCATAATGAAAGATTTGAGAGTTCAAAAATAAATATTTTGGCCAAACTTAAATAGTACCATTTGAAGGAAAATGATAAAATCACCGAAATTTGGTACCACAGCTATAAAAGGGCTAGAGTTTAGAGAATTTCTATATTTCTGCAAATATATTTTCGAAGTTGTCTGCATATTCAATGAATGTGGGAAAGAGAACAATACGCCATCACTTGTATGGGCATACAATTGGTAGGGCTACACCATGTCACCTAGAATTTTGTGATAAAATATATCTAGCACAGAAAAATAAACTCAGTTATGTCTTCTCTGTATGCAAATACTTAAGTTTTTTACACCCATTTCAACAAGTTTCAGTAATAGCACTGTGTTTCCTGGATAAACTAGAGCTATCACTGAATCTGATGACAGCTGTAACATTTACCATTGTATGAAGTTTTATGAAATTCCATCCAGTAGTTTAAAGTTATTCTCCAGACAAGAAAAAAGTAAACAAGAGGGCCATGATGGCCCTGGATCGCTCACCTGATATAAAAAATAATTTTTTTCACTTTAGCCATATAAGCCCCGCCCCTGACGGCCATAGTTTTCGAGCAAATCAATATGGCTTGAAGGAATCTGATAGAGGGTCACTTAAGAAACATTTCTACAAAATTATTTGAAAATCGGCCAGACTGTTTCGGAGGAGAAGATTTTTTAAGTTTTCACTATAGCCATATAAGTCAAAATAGGCCCGCCCCCCTGTCAACATGGCTTGAAGGAATCTGATAAAGGTTCATCCAAGGAACATTTCTAAAAAAATTATTTGAGAATCTGGCAACCGGTTTGGGAGAAGAAGAATGTTAAAGTTTTTTTTCATTTCGTTGCCATGGAAACCAGAATTCTGCATGGATTTCAAAAATTTGAAGGAATTCTGGTGAGGTCATTGAGAGGATGCTTTCTGTGAAGTTTCGTTCCAATTGACTCGCTGGTTACTGAGGAGAAGATTTTGACGGATGGCGGACAAAAGGCGATCACAATAACTAACAAGAGCGCCAAATGTCACAAAATACACCCTTCCTATTTTTTCGACACCATGTATAGTGATAATTGGCAAATTTAGAGAGCGGACACCGTTGATATAGTTTTGACCATTTCGAGGGATATAAGTGTGGAGTGACTAAGATAACGTGGTTAGTTATCGGACCAAGATATTTTGCCCATCAACATATTGTCTAAATTGGTGATGATCAAATACAATGACTCAAGTGATATGGCTGATTATATAGCACTTGTCCGAGATATTATGCCCATACAAATTCTGACCAAATTTGGTGATGATTGGATAAAAGCTTCAAAAGTTATTGATGGGACAAGACGAATTAGAGGTTAATTCTATAATTAAAGGGCAATAACTCTCCAGTGAATGAAGCGATATGGCCGATATTTTACAAATACACATTCTGACCAAATTTCTATATTTAAGGGCGATAACTCTTGATTGACTTAAGCGATATGGCTAGTTATCGAACTTGTCCAAGATATTATGACAATACACATTCTGAACAAATTTGGTGATGATGGGACAAAGGCTTTTAAAGTTATTTAGCTGACAAGACTAATTATAGGTAATTTATATAATTAAAGTGCGATAACTCTTGATTGACTTAAGCGATATGGCTAGTTATCAAACTTGTCCAAGATATTATGCCAATATACATTCTGACTAAATTTAGTAATGATGGGACAAAGGCTTCTCAAGTTATTCAGCTGACAACCATACTGGACGCCGCCAGCCCGCCTGTACGCAGCAGGTAAAACTATAATACGATCCGTTTTTTCCAAACGGGCGTATAAAAAGTACAAAAACTCTGTAATTAACTCAAAAATAGTTATGGTTCTTGTAAAATTTCAACAAGTTTCAGTTATAGTACTGTGTTTCCTTGATAAGCTATCACTGAATCTGACGAAAGCTGTAACATTTACCATTGTATGAAGTTTTATGAAATTCCATCCAGTAGTTATTCTCCAGACAAGAAAAAAGTAAGAAAGTGTAATAACTCTGTAATAAGCTCAGAAATAGTTATGGTTCTTGTACACTGCACTCCCTCTCACATTTGATAGTTTTCAAGTTATTCTCCGGACATAAAAAACAAGATGTAGTTACAACCGTTATGCATGAAACCATCGAAATGCAGCAAGAACCCCGATCAGCTAACAATAGTGTTCAAAGGAACACAGTTAGTCACTTATGTGTCATCCCCATTCATCACCATGCCATGCAAGGGCATAAATACAACTCATTTTCTACCAGTCTATCCTGAATAACCATATATGACTTAAAAATAGTTTTTAAACTGGATAATTTATTACCATTTTTAGGTATTTTGTTATGGCAAGCTTGAATAGTTGAAAGGCGTTGCCTTTCAGAAAGTAAAAAGAACAGCAACACCAAGCAAGACAATTTAAGCATCCGTTCATTGCCCAGTCCCTGATGATGAACACCTTTTAAAACTGATACAGCATGATTTGTTTTCGAAAACATTGTGAGAAAAGGAGAATTCTAAAAAAAAAAAAATCCATTTATAAATTCTAAATGTAACAATATTTATTACTCCTAAAATATATCCGATAAACTGTTAACAATTTTATGGCCGACTTATTTACCCTTTCCCATATTGAAAGATGAATGTTTTCAACTAAATTCAATTATCCCTTTCATTTTTTAGGGAGTTTCCATATTTATAACCCGATGTTTTCAGAAATGTTACTGTATGAGTCGAAGGATTATGTAAAATTGTAGTATTGAGGTTTTCTTATCCATTATTTGTTACACTGTAATGACACCTTCCTTTCCATGGTTGAAATAATTTCAAGCATCTCCCAAGCAAATCCCTTAGACAGTATACGGAAATTGCTCAAAGTGAGCAAGTTCCCCTTTACCGTATGTTTTTCTTTCTTTAACCTTTTCCTACCTATACAGGCTTTCTGACGCCTCTGCAACAGACGGAAAACATGGCAACAATAAGTTTCCAAAAAAAAAAAAAAAGTATATTTTCAAAGTCGTCTGCTCCACATTTGTTGTATGTGGGAAAGGAATATCACATATCATCTTTGTTTTTTTTCTTATTTCTATATTTACATTATGTTGGGCGTAATATCAACCCTTTCAATCCTGCAGACGAATTTAATGTATCTACAGCAGACAACTTCGAAAACAATGTTGCAAAAGAAGAAATTGCTCATATTGAGCAATTACCCTTTTACCAGGATGTTTTCCCAACCATGGGAGAATTTGAAATCAATGGCAGTGACAATCCATTTGACTATACTTCTCCGGAGAATTCCAAAAAATTTCAACAATCTAAATGGTAAACATGTTATATCAAGATCAGACTTCAAGAGTTGGCACAGGGGGATCTGGATCTTCACTGCTGGCAGGAAATACTCTGTTTTAGCCCTTTCCAACATACAGACGCTTTCTGAAGCCTCAGCTGCAGAAGACTTTTGTCACAATGTTTTCACCTCTTTTTAGTAATTATACCTACATTTATAGAGCCTTTCCGTGTTATTGCCTGTATGTTCCCAAAGTCGTCTGCTGCAGATTTGCTGTATGTGTATGTGTATGTGTATTGAGGAGCCTCAAGTGATGAAAGAGACAGTGATGCATATTTTTTTGAGGTGTAATAAATGTTTTCCTACTTATTACCCCTTATATATACACCTTGTTATCTCATGACCATTTAACCCTTTCCCTCATACGACAATTCTGCAGCAGACGACTTTGAACATATGTTGTCAAAAATTAGAAAATCTCTATAATTGAATGGATAACCTATGAATAAAAGTGGAAAACATTGTGGCAAAAGAAGAAATTGCTCGTTTTGAGCAATTTCTTCTTTTGTCACTATGTTTTCAAAAAGCTGTCTGCTGCAGAGGCGTCAGAAAGTGTCTATATGAGGGAAAGGGTTAACACTTTCCTATATACAACAATTCTGCAGCAGACGACTTTGAAAATATCTAGAGCAATTTCACCATTTTTGTCAGAATGTTTTCAAAAAGCTGTCTGCTGCAGAGGCGTCAGAAAGCGTCTATATGAGGGAATGGGTTAAGTCATTCCCACATTCAGCCCCATTGTGATAATGATGCATCTGACAATTTTGGAAAAAATGCTACTAGCAACATGTGAAATTAATCATGATGTGCAATTTATCAGATTGTCATTGTTTTATGTCAATGTTTTCATGTCTATTAATTATGTCAATGTCAATGTTTTTATCTCTTTTAATTATGTTGATGTTTTCATCTCTATTAATTATGTCAATGTTTTCAACTGTATTAATTAGTTACATTTTCCTTGACAGAAATTACCATATTTTTTATGTAGGTTTTCACAATCATGTTAATCGCATAATGCTTCAACCGTCTTTTGAATTAAATGGATGACATTGATGATAAAGGATTTTTTTTTTTTTTGGAACAATTTCTGCTGAATCTAACAGATAATATGATAATATTTGCTGGAATGCATCAAAAGGCAACTTCATGAAGGAAACAGTTGGTCCTTTAGGCCCAATGAACAAATAGATTTGTAACTGGTTATGACCTGAAATAAATATGGGTTGGTAGGTAGGCGGGTTTTTTATGGTAAATAAATAGTATTGAAGCCTTCAAATCATATTAATTCTTCTCTTTTAGGTCCCAAAGGATGTGAATCCAAATTCCTTTCAGTGTTCAGATTGCTGGCAGAAACAAACCGATTTTGTTTTTCATTTCTATTCAATAAGACTTTTAACCCTTTCCCTCATACGACAATTCTGCAGCAGAAGACTGAGAACGTATTTTTTCAAAACATAGAAAATCACCATAATTGAATGGATAACCTATGACAAAAAGTGGAAAACATTGTGGCAAAAGGAGAAATTGCACGTTTTGTGCAATTTCTTCTTTTGTCACTATGTTTTCAAAAATCTGTCTGCTGCAGAGGCGTCCGAAAGCGTCTATATGAGGGAAAAGGTTAAGTACATGTGCACTTTCATTTTATACAGATTTTCCATAGTTCTGTCTAACTATTTTCAAAGTAAATAACTCCTTTCTTAACAAAGATATCTGCATAAATGCAGCATCTATGATATTTTAAGAGCAACACTATTCAGGAGCATTTCCAATTTGTTCTCCAGTTCTCCTTTTCCCACTTTATATCCAAAGCTTATCTGGTGCAGGTATAAATGCAGCATCTATGATATTTTAAGTGCAACACTATTCAGGAGCATTTCCAATTTGTTCTCCAGTTCTCCTTTTCCCACTTTATATCCAAAGCTTATCTGGTGCAGGTGTTTGTGTTAAAGAGACTGAATCCCATATGAGAAAAAAGAGGAAAAAAAAGAAAATTGTTAAAAATTGCTATTACCTTGATGTTTTTGCATGCAAGGCATTGAGATTTGCTGACTGATGTACTACAACATATGCACACTATTAATATTGCGGAGATTTTTCGTTATTTTGCATTGTAAAATCTACTGGGTTATTAACCCAGTAAATCTAAAAATATCGCTGTATATTTATCACGTGATCCACTAAAACCGAATAGACAATCTCCTTCACAGAGTTGTCGTTCCTTACACTCAAGCATACATGAATGTAATGAGTCGATAGTGTTAGAGAATGCCGAATTGAATCCACAAATTCAAATGAGCAAGAGGAAATTCCACGGTATTTTTAAACGGGAAAACACGGAGAGGACGTTAGGAAATGCTCAATGGTTTCCTTATTAATATTGGTCATTATAAGTTCTGTCTTGGGAGGAGTCAATGTTGACCTCTCCAATATAAAGCTAGGTCAATAAAGAGAGTTATGAATATGTAAACAAGCCAGTATTTAAAGATGGCCCAGAGCCGCTTCTGGGAGAGATAGGAAGATAGCTAGGAGATAGAGAGAGGAGGGAGCAGGTGTTAGAACTACATCATGTAGAGGTGCTGCTGAGATCAGACTCTTGGGTGATAATGAGGGCCAAGAGTGGAGAGATAGATCCAGATGGGTCCTCTCTGCGTGGACCATAAGGGGAAGTTATGGTATTAGAAATGATGTCGCGCAGAGATTATAAACACTTTGGGCTAATGGAACATTTACTTATATATCTTGGTAAAAGGAGACGCAACTACAATGAATATTGATGTTGTTAGATGTTCGATGTGTCGGTATCGTATTATGGGTAAGAAGTAAATATTAAATAGTATGTTAGTCACATAAGACTTGTTGAACTTTATAATCAAATAGTTTTACCACGCATCGCGAAGCACTAAAAGTCATACGAAAACGAGCCAAAGATAGAAGGACAACGTTACACAAATATATAACTTTATTATACCTCACGTGACTTTGTAATGTTAAATTTTCATATACTCATCATGGACAATTTCTTACTGTCTCATGCTAACAGTACGTTTTTGACCGGTTAACAGTATACTGTTACATGGCACGCTCGTGAAAATGTCGGTTATGCACGTGCATGACGTCATTTCAAACAATAACGTCACCTTTTAGATGCGCGTGCCATGTAACAGTATACTGTTAACCGGTATATTCATATGTGTGTGTTACATTGTAGTAGATCTACCCATGTTCACCTCCCCTACAAATGTATAGAATAAATTGAATAAACGTGTAATTTTGTTCGGTATAATAAAATAAATATTGCATGGCTTCCAGTGTGACAGTACATATTGTCAACATTCGGGTAAATACTGTTAACCTCGGCTTCGCCTCGGGTAACAGTATTATCCTCATGTTGACAATATGTACTGTCACACTGGAAGCCATGCAATATTTATATAATGTTCTGTTAAAAGTTATAAAGACAAAACAACAAACGAACAAGATCAAGAATCTTCAATTTCAAAATATGGACGTCAATATGCTAGAAATAGAAAATAGAGAAGTAAAGACAGTCGTTCAGCCACTCGTTAAGAAAGACATGAATCTGTTAAGATTGAATGCAGCTACATAGTTGATCAAATTAAATTGATATTATCTTGCATGTCTTACTTTGTTTGATGATGTATATCAGTGAATTGCATTTTGATTGAAGTATTTAATACATTAACAGCAAACCAAGTTAATTTGAAAACCTTGTAGAAAAAGAAGAATGCGCATACTTTCCCCGCCATGTTTTTGCAGGAAATAGGCTGCAGAGGCGGAAACGCCAATTGTATATACAAGTACATGTGTGTATACATATGCAGCAAAATATGGAAAATCTTTGAATATAACATAAGTGTAATAGCATAATAAATTTCTTATATTGCCACAAAGTTTTCAAAAGTCATCGGCTAAATCATAAGCATTTACAAAGTACATACCTGAAAAAGTTTATATTTATAATATATGTGCTAATAAAAATAGAAAAACAATCTTCATTACTTTTCATTTTATTTTATTCTTATACACATAAATCAATTGATCTACTAGGTAAACAGAGATGTCCATTTTCCACACTAAGACCAAGGTGTTAAAACATAATTGGTTGGCAAAGTGAGACTAAAATTTGTGACCAAAAAACAACTTTCTGACATCTCTGCAGCAGACACATTTTTAAAACATTGTGGCAAATGGTTCAATTCTCTTCAATATTAATACTTTCATTCATAGAGATTTGCCATATTTTTGCCAAGATGTTTTCATAGTCGTCTGCTGCAGATTTGGTGTGTTAGGGAATTTAGGGTTAAAACGTACTGATAGCTGAGAAAGGTAAATATAGGTAAATTGTACCAGTGTCTACTTTGAGTAAAATGCCACCATACATTAAGCATGTGACACAACAAATTTTTAACCCTTTCCAACATACAGCAAATATGGAAATATCTGTGAATGAAAGTACAATAATTGAAAAGCAACGAAACATTTTGGCAAAAAAGAAACAAGAGGGCCATGATGGCACTGGATCGCTCGTCTGATTTTATTTTTCTGCAAAATTATTTGAAAATTGGCCCGACACTTTTGGAGGAAAAGACTTTTTAAGTTTTCACTTTAACGATATCAGGCAAAATAGCCCCGCCCCCTGGCGGCCATGCTTTTCGGCCAATCAACATGGCTTGAAGGAATCTGATAGTGGGTCACTTAAGGTACGTTTCCACAAAATAATTTGAAAATCGGCCTTACACTTTCGGAGGAGAAGATTTTATAAGTTTTCACTATAGCCATATAATGCAATCAACATGGCTTGAAGGAATCTGAAAGAGGGTCGGTCACCCAAAGAACATTTCTACAAAATGATTTTAAAATCCACCAACCAAGCAAAAAATTGGAATTGTAGCCCATACCACATCGATGGATTCATGCAAACTTGTTGTAACTACATATTGTTTCAAGATGTAGTTACATCCGTTTTGCATGACGTCCACAATATCTGTATTTGTGATTACGTTATGGAGTGTCAATATTTTCTCTGTTGGAACATTGTGATACAGTTTATATGCTTTCTGATGCCTCTGCAGCAGACGACTTTTGAAAACACTGACAAATGAAGGAAATCCTTTAACCCATTCCTTCACAGAAGCACCCTAGAGCGCCATTATCCATTACTTCTCACAAGCGCCTAGGAGCGCTGTTATCCATTACTTCTCACAAGCGCCTATGAGTGCCATTATCCATTTCTTTTCACAAGCGCTTAGGAGCGCTGTTATCCATTATTTCACACAAGCGCTTCTGTTTTTGTATCTAATGTAATCTTTTTTAGATTCTAAAATTTATTTTAAACAAGAGTTGTTTGTCAAACATTATGCAACCCCTGAACGCCATGTCAGGAATATTTGGAAGATTTTTGACCCGATGACCTCAAAATCAATAGAGGTCATCTACTGGTCACCCTCAGCCTCCATGTCAAGTTTTAGGGCCATGGGTGTAGACAATGTGGAGTTATTACTCTGACAAGCTTTTTGCGTTCAAGGTCACTGTGACCCTGACATTTGACCAAATTACCTCAAAATCAAGAGGTAATCTACTGGTCAGGCCCAACCTCCAAGTCAAGTTTGAGGACTAAAGCTACAGGCATTGTTCAGTTATCACTCGGACAAGCTTGGTCACTGTGACCTTCACCTTTCACATGATTACCTCACAATAGGGGTCATCTACTGGTCACCCCCAGCCTTCATGTTAAATTTTAGGGTCATGGGTGCATGCAATGTTGAGTTATCACTTGGACAAAATTTCGGGTTCAAGGTCAGTGATCTTGACGTTAGACCTGATGACCTCACAATCAATAGGGGTCATCTACTGGTCACCCCCAGCCTCCATGTCAAGTTGAGGGCTATGGGTGCAGCCAATGTCGAGTTTTCACTCGGACAAGCTTTTCGCGTTCAAGGTCACTGTGACCTTGACCTTTGACCCAAAGTAAGATTCCTATTCAATTTTCTTACAATCAGAAAAGCACTTTCAAAAATATGTAATTTTCAAATTTTGTAAATTTGCCCCTTTTCTGATGCCGCCTGACTGCCATGTTTTTCAACCAATCAGTATGGATTGAACAATTTTGTAGAGCATCACCCAAGGAACATTTCTACCAAATTATATTGGAATCTGACAAGCAGATTCAGAGGAGAAGAATTTTAAAGTTTGGACATTTTGCCCCCTTTCTGATGCTGCAGCAACCAAAGTTCTCAATGGAATTTAAAGCTTTAAACAATTTTGAAAGCCTAGGAACATTCCTGTGGAGTTTTGTTGAAATTGGTTCTATGGTTAAGGAGAAGATGATGTTTAAAGCTAAAAGTTAACGACGGACAGAGAGCGATCAGAATAGATCACCTTAAGCCTTCAGCTTAGGTGATCTAAAAACACTGCTAAATAGTAAATTTTATCTGCAGCATTTCATACTTTTACATTAAACCAGTCCAATGCATAGAAACTAACTATATTTAAGGATTTATTACACAGGTGTCAAAATTGTAAAATGTTCCCAATACCCCTGTGGGCACAGTGCAGTAAAACTGATAAGCCAGTATACACTGCAGGGTGCGGTGCTTATAAGGCCATTGTTCTGTGAAGTAATTGGTTTATGAGCAATTACTCCTTTTGCTAGAGCGTTTTGAACTCTCATTTTTTGGGATTTTTCACACTTTTATCAAGGTTATAGAAGTCGACTGCTTCAGATTTGTTGAATGTGGGAAATGGTTAACAGACATACCTTTAACCCTTTCCCATTGGGAGATGCATTTTGACGCTTCCACAGCAGACAACTTATTGAACTATTGTTGCAATTTGCCACTATGTTTCAACCTCTATTCAATAATTCTAGTTTCATTAAAAGAGTTTTTCCACAATTTTTGCAAAGATGTATTCAAAGTTGTCTGATGCAGATTTGTTATATGTTGAAAAGGCTTAACTAACACCCCTAAAATGATGAAGTGCAGGTTTACTATGATGTTCATATTCGAGATATCATATTATCATTTAAATTGTCTAATATATACTTCTATGGATGAATGAATCAAGCTTTATCATTTACCCTTTCCCTCATACAACAATTCTGCAGCAGGTGACTTTGAACATATTTTGTCAAAAAATAGAAAATCTCTATAATTGAATGGATAACCTATGACTAAAAGCGGAAAACATTGTGGCAAAAGGAGAAATTGCTTGTTTTGAGCAATTTCTTCTTTTATCATTATGTTTTCAAAAAGCTGTCTGCTGCAGAGGCGTCAGAAATGAGGGAAATGGTTAACATGATCATATATCATGGTACAAGTGTCCTTCATTGAGTCTACCAATGAATATTTTGAATGGACAATTACACAACCTTTGTACAACAAGAGGGCCATGATGGAATCGCTCACCTGATTTTTTTTTTTTACTTTAGATATATAAGCCCCGCCCCCTGGCGGCTATAGTTTCCGACCAATCAACTTGGCTTGAAGGAATCTGATAGAGGGTCACCCTAGGAACATTTCTACAAAATTATTTGAAAATTGGCCTGACACTTTGAGGAGAAGATTTTTTAAGTTTTCACTATAGCCATATAATGCAAAATAGCCATGCCATGCCCACTGGTGGCCATGTTTTTTGACCAATCAACATGGCTTGAAGGAATCTGAAAGTGGGTCACTTAAGGAACATTTCTACAAAATTATTTGAAAATCTGCCAGACACTTTCGGAGAAGAAGATTTTTTAAGTTTTCACTATAGCCATATAAGGCAAGATAGCCCCGCCCCCCCCCCCCCCCCCCCCCTGGCGGCCATGTTTTTCGACCAATCAAAAATTATTTGAAAATCGGCCTGACACTTTCGGAGAATGAATGAATGAATGTATATTGTTTAATGGCGCATCGACAGCTAAGGTCATTTAGCGTGCAATTAAATTTAATTATTCATGATCCCTGGGTAAACAAACTAGTACTAGGCTAGAAAATGTGCCTTGCCCAAGGGCACTCCAACATGACTGTAGTGCCGCGAACACTTTCGGAGAAGAAGATTTTTTAAGTTTTCACTATAGCCATATAAGACAAAATAGCCCCGCCCCCTGGCGGCCATGTTTTTCGACCAATCAACATGGCTTGATGGAATCTTACAGAGGGTCATCAAAGGAATATTTCTCCATTTTTTTTTTGAAAATCTGCCAACCAGTTTGGGAGTAGAAGAATTTTGAAGTTTTTTTCATTTCGTTGCCATGGAAACCAGAATTCTGCAGGGATCCCAAAAATTTGAAGGAAATCTGGTGAGGTCATTGAGAGGATGCAAGGGCGAGTTTCATCCCAATTGACCCACTGGTTACTGAGGAGAAGAAGTTGACGCACGACGGACAAAAGGTGATCACAATAACTCACCTTGAGCAAAGCTCAGGTGAGCTAATAAAAACAAGATTTTCTTAATTTTGGGATAGTGACCTTGGTTTTTGACATGGTGTTAACCATATTTGAACTACGCTTTGGTATCAGCAAGCTAAACAAGCTAAAAAAAGTTTCATGAAGACTGGATTCATACAGTAGCCTCTAGAAGGTTTACAAGATATTGGTGGAACCCATGGATGCTCCCCAAAGTATAGCGAGGTCACAGGAATGGTGCTATAATACACTATTTGTAGCAACAGGTAATTGCTGAGAAATAGCCCGGACAAGAATGGTTCTATATCATACTGTATATCAATTTAAATGGCCATAATTCTGTGAAAATTCATTCAACCAGAACATGGTGATAATTTGCACATTTCCTCTTGTTAGTGAAGCTTCCTGTTAAGTATCATTGAATTCCGACTGATGGTTGCTGAGAAATAGCCACCATGAATGGTCCTATATCATATTTCATAGTAATTCAAAAGGCCATTATTCTGTGAAAAATCATTCAGCTGGAATATGGTGATAATATGCACATCCTTTTGTTGGTGAAGTTTCCCAAAAAATGTTATTGAATTCAAATCAGTGATTGTTGAGAAATAGCCCAGACACCAATTCTCCTATATCATCATTTATAGAAATTGAAGGGCAATGAATAACTTGAACCAGAACATGGTGGTAATATGAATATCTCCTCTTGTTAATGAAGCTTCCCATAAAGTTTCATATAACCCTTTCCCTCATATGGACGCTTTCTGATGCCTCTGCAGCAGACAGCTTTTTGAAAACATAGCAATTTATCCTTTTGCCACAATGTTTTTCACTTTTAGTCATAGGTTATCCATTCAATAATATGGAGAATTTCTTTTTTTTTGACAAAATATGTCGTCTGCTGCAGAATTGTTGTATGAGGGAAAGGGTTAATTCACAGACGGACAAAGCAGCTCTTTCCGGAAAAAAATATTGGGGAGCATAACAAGGGTGCCATAATGTTCCTGTATTTTATCATACAATTATCATTTTCACCATAGAAGGAAAAATTACCACATCCCTCAGCCTCATTTTCCGCTAATTTGAAATTCTGAGAGAAGATTTTTAGTTGCTAGAAAGCCTATAGAAGGAAAAAATAGCCCACCCCATTCTCCATTTTAGCAATTTTTTAGTGGAGGGTCTCCAGATGATCATTTGTACCAATCAACTTTAGGTTCCGACAATTACTTTCAGAGGAGGAGATTTTTAAAGCTTCTATAATGCTTACAGGACAAATTACGCTAAATACATCCGCAGGCCACTTTGATCGACAGTACCGTAGTTCCTAAACAAAAATTGTTTGCCTAGAAATGGTTGTACATCTGGCCCAGACTACATTAGATATGTGACAATGGGTGTAAATTCTTTGTAAATATGTAGAGGATGAACTGGAACTGTTTGCTCTGATAATGCATGACCCCACATTTTCTATGGATTATTTTAAAGGTAAGAAGTACACTGGCACTCCTCTATAAAACTCTCCGTTTTAAAGTGGATCCCGTTATAACACTGGTCTTGCTTGGCATCCAAAATTTATTGCATGAAATATTTGGGAATAGAATTATAAATTTTCAACAAGAACGCCAAATGTCACAAAATACGCCCGTCCTGTTTTTTTGAGACCAAGTATAGTGATAATTTGTGGTACATCAGCCAAACTTAGAGAGCGGACACTGTTAGTACAGTTTTGGCCATTTCGAGGGACATAATTGAGTAGTGACTAAGATAACGTTGTAAGTTATCAAAGGTAATTTCTATAATTAAAGGGCACTCTTGATTGACTATAGCGATATGGCTAGTTATCAAACTTGACCGAGATATTATGCCAATGACCATTCTGACTAAATTTGGTGATGATTGGACACAGGCTTCTAAAGTTATTGAGCTGACAAGACTAATTTTAGGTAATTTCTATAATTAAAGGGCGATAACTCTTGATTGACTAAAGCGATATGGCTAGTTATCAAACTTGTCCAAGATAGTATGCCAATGCACATTCTGACTAAATTTAATGATGATTGGAACGAATGAATGAATGTATATTGTTTTATGGCGCATCGACAGCTAAGGTCATTTAGCGCACAATTAAATTTAATTATTCATGATACCTGGGTAAACAAACCAGTACTAGGCTAGAAAATGTGCCTTGCCCAAGGGCATTCCACCATGACCGTAGTGCCGCGACTGGGGATCGAGCCCGGGACACCCGGTTTCGAAATCCCCGACACTAACCACTCGACCACAGCGGATTCCTAATGATGATTGGACAAAGGCTTCTAAAGTTATTGAGCTGACAAGACCAATTTTGGGTAATTTCTATAATTAAAGGGTGATAACTCTTGATTGACTAAAGCGATATGGCTAGTTACCGCCCGCCCTCCCGTACACCGCAGGTAAAACTATAATACAATCCGTTTTTTCATAACGGGCATATAAAAATCTATCGTTTGAAACACCAAAATACGATCCGAGTAATAGATCTCTGCTGCAGTTAATCCACATGTTTGCATAATGCTTTGTTCAACATTACAACAATAGACAGGTAAAATGTAGATATAGCGTTATCGAGCGACTGCAGTATCACGTTAATCATAACAATAGACAGATAAAACATCGATATCGGCTGTAATTATTGTTTGGGCATTACGCTTATTGTGTTCAGTCACCTTACAAACTGATACAACTTTAATCGACCACGGCTGTCATGGTTTGACAAACGAACAAGCTCAATTTCAAACTTCATAATGTAACAAACAAATTTCGTGTCTGTATGTCATCCATTTTCTCATTTCTTCTTTTCCGTAGTGAATACAACTTGGGAAAACCCACAATATACACATGACTATTCCAGCCAATCGCATTTGCGATATTTTGTAGCGAATACAACTTGGGATCCCCAAATTTACACGTGAAATTTCCAGCCAATCGTATTTGCAATAGATATGTAAATTAAAACTATTTAGCTCAAATGTATGCAGTAAACGTCATCAATATTGGGGCCGTTAAATAGGCATGCGCACGAGACATTTATCGATTGTAAACTTCCGCAAATATTGCAAAACTATAAGTATACTCCCAGTCACTCGGTAAATCTTGAAAGTTTACTGCAATTACCGCAAATTGTCAAAAAAATAACCCTGTAAAAGATTGACGATTAGAAATGCGTAATATTCTGTCCAAAAATATCTTGCAAGCTTGTTTTAGCCCAAAACACTCTCTATTTGCAATTGAATTAGTGTATGCATTATGGTGGGGTTATGATTTTTGGAACAGAGTTATCAATTTAACCCCGCTTATAGCACTGTGCGAGACCATGGCTCCCAAGTACAGTGTTATAGGAGTGCCAGTGTATCTCTTTTCAATGATATATGGTATTCTACCTGTGAAACGCTTAGAAAGTGTGACAAACGAGGGTTGTAGCTTGTTGATTTATATGTAAACAAAGAAGGAATTTATTTGGTGTATTGTGACCTATATCGCTCACATGAGTAAACATAAATACCTTTTATTATAGAATATTCTTTTTAAGCATATAAGGACAAACTACCACACCCTACTGGGGGCCTCATTTATTAAAGGACAGTCTTCTTTTTGATTGAGGGTCACTACTGAAACTAGATGATCATTTGTATGAAATTATGATAAATTCTGACCACCAGTTTCAGAGGAGAACAATCTTAAAGAGTTGCTATGGCACCCAGAGTTCTGCATGAAGCACATTTATTTCTGCTGCTGAAGCAAAAAATGCGGCATCCAAAGTGTTAACAAGATTTTCCTTCAATTTGGACTAGTGACCTAGTTTTTGACCCTGCATGACCCATATTCGAACTAGGCCTAGATATCATACAGCTCTGAACAAATTTCAAGCCACTGAAGCAAAACATGCGGCTTCTACAGAGTTATCAAGATTTTCCCTCAATTTGGCCTAGTGACCTAGTTTCTGACCCAATATGACCTAGATATCTTTAAGACAAACATTCTGAAAATTTCAAGCTGCTGAAGCAAAAAATGCGGCATCCAAAGTGTTAACAAGATTTTCCTTTAATTTGACCTAGTATTTGACCCGGTATAACCCCTATTCGAACTTGACCTAGATATTTTTAAGACAAACATTCTGACAAAATTTCAAACTGCTGAAGCAAAAATTGCGGCCTCTGGAGTATTAACAAGATTTTCCTTCAATTTGACCTAGTGACCTACTTTTTGACCCGACGTGACCCATGTTCGAACTTGACCTACATATCATCAAGACAAACATTCTGATAAAGTTTCAACATGCACCAGTTGAAAATGTGGCCTCCAGAGTGTTAACAAGATTTCCCTTCAATTCGACCTAGTGACCTAGTTTTTGACCTTATATGGCCCAGTTTCGAACTTGTCCAAGATTTTATGGAGATGAACGTTCTGATAAACTTTCATGAAGATTGGATGCAAAATGTAGCCCGCAGAGTGTTAACAAGCTCAAATGTTGACTACGCACGCCGGACGGATGCCGGACAAAATGTGATCACAATAGCTCACCTTGCACTTCGTACATAGGTGAGCTAAAAATGGAAAATCTCTATAATTGAATGGATAACCTATGACTAAAAGTGGAAAAACATTGTGGCAAAAGGAGAAATTGCTCATTTTGAGCAATTTCTTCTTTTGTCACTATGTTTTCAAAAAGCTGTCTGTTGCAAAGGCGTCTATATGAGGGAAAGGGTTAAAATAATTGTTGATAGATGACAAGTTTTTTTCGAAAATCGCCAGTTTTGGAGAAGATGCTTACATGTTTTTCCTTTTGATTGCCATTGAAAGAAGAATTCTGTTTGGATCCCCCACAAATTGACAGAATTTAATAGAT
Organism: Serripes groenlandicus; assembly: GCA_031761405.1. NCBI lineage: Eukaryota > Metazoa > Mollusca > Bivalvia > Cardiida > Cardiidae > Serripes > Serripes groenlandicus. The sequence goes on along the minus strand of JASEVX010000008.1, from coordinate 38,674,546 downwards.
GCCATCCCGAGGAAGCAAGCTATGAAGTTTCATCATAATTGGACCAGTGGCAAGAAAGGAGAAAGTTGTTTAAAACTAAAAGTTAACGCAAACCATGAAGCATGCACGACAGACAATGCATAATCTTAAATGGCTTTCAGCCAGTTGAGCTTAAAAGAACTAAAAATAAGAAACTTACTTTTTCTCATAATGATTTTAAAAGTCAACTGCTGCAAGGGCATATCATTTTATATATTTGTTAATTTGCATAGCTTTTCATCAGTATTTCAGTTATAAATAATTATGTATCATAGCCAGACTACCTGAAGATTATCCTGACATGGATAATAACTTGGCCATTATGCTATCCTCGATTTCTTGATCCGGGTATATCAGCAATAATGCTATCACAACAATCTTGACCCACGTATATCAGCCATAATGCTATCACAACAATCTTGACCCATGTATATCAGCCATAATGCTATCACAACAATCTTGACCCATGTATATCAGCCATAATGCTATCACAACAATCCTGACCCATGTATATCAGCCATAATGCTATCCCCGAAATCTTGACCCGGGTATATCAGCCATAATGCTATCACAACAATCCTGACCCTATATATCAGCCATAAAACTATCCCCGAATTCTTGACCCAGGTATATCAGCCATAAAAACAAGAGGCCCATGAGGGCCTATGCTCTACTGGTATGGTTCTTTGGTCATTTTCAATCCAGAGCATGTATGTATGGTGAAGATCGGATAGTAAATGGAGGCTCTTTTGTGTTCACAAGCTGTATTATAGCAATTTTTACAATTTCATGTGCCATAATCCAGTCTTGCATGGGCAGATCTAGCTGGTTTTCAAAAGGAACCAAGCTCTCATCAATATTTAACTACTATCTAAGTTTGGTGAAGATCAGATAGTAAATGGAGCCTCTATTGTGTTCACATGCTCAATTATAGCAATTTGGACAATTTCAAGGGCCATAATCCAGTCTTGCATGGGTGGATCTGGCTGGTTTACGAAAGGAACCGAGCTCTCATGGATATCTTACTACTGTATAAGTTTGGTTGAGATACAATCAAAAGTGAAGACTGTATCGTGTTAACAAGCTCTTTTATAGCAATTTTGACCATTTCAAGGGCCATAATCCAGTCATGCATGGGCGGATCTGGCTGGTTTTCGAAAGGAACCGAGCTCTCATGAATATCTTACTACTGTATAAGTTTGGTTGAGATACAATCAAAAGTGAAGACTGTATCGTGTTAACAAGCTCTTTTATAGCAATTTGGACAATTTCAAGGGCCATAATCCAGTCATGCATAGGTGGATCTGGCTGGTTTTCGAAAGGAACCAAGCTCTCATAGATATCTAATTACTGTATAAGTTTGGTTGAGATACAATCAAAAGTGAAGACTGTATCGTGTTAACAAGCTCTTTTATAGCAATTTTGACCATTTCAAGGGCCATAATCCAGTCATGCATGGGCGGATCTGGCTGGTTTTCGAAAGGAACCGAGCTCTCATGAATATCTTACTACTGTATAAGTTTGGTTGAGATACAATCAAAAGTGAAGACTGTATCGTGTTAACAAGCTCTTTTATAGCAATTTTGACCATTTCAAGGGCCATAATCCAGTCATGCATGGGCGGATCTGGCTGGTTTTCGAAAGGAACCGAGCTCTCGTGGATATCTAACTACTGTATAAGTTTGGTTGAGATACAATCAAAAGTGAAGACTGTATCGTGTTAACCAGAAATTGTTTACGGACGCACGCACGCACGGACGACGGACAAATCGCCACGACATAAGCCCTTCTGGCCTTTGGCCAGTAGAGCTAAAAACTATCCACAAATTCTTGATCCAGGTATATTAGCCATAAAACTATCCCCGAATTATTGACCCAGGTATATCAGCCATAAAACTATCCCCGAATTCTTCATCCGGGTATATCAGCCATAAAACTATCCACGAATTCTTGACCCGGGCCTATCAGCCATAATGCCATCCATCACAACAATTCTGACCCATAAAATATCCTGACCCACATTTATCAGCCATAATGCTATCCCCACAATCCTGACCTGCATTATATCAGCCATAATTATATCCCCACATTCATGACAAAGGTATATCAGCAACAATCCTGTCCCTGGTATATCAGCCATTATACCATCCCCACAATCCTGACCCATACCATTACATTTTCCCTAAAATCATGACCCAGGTGCATCAGCCCCCACCATTCTAAGCCAAGGAGCAAAGCAACTACTATTTCCACTCACTTCTTTAACATGACACAATCAGGGGTTGAACCTAGATCTCCTGGGACTCTCTCGAACCACTACATCACAGAGTAGATTAATATTATACATCAACTAGGTTAATATTAAACATCAACGCCCTTATAACTATTAAACCAAAATTTTTATTTTTTTTCAAAATTAATACAACTTATAATGTTTGCTATGCATCTATGATCAAACAGAAAAGGAATAGTACAATACCTATAGAGACTAGTGAATATACAAAGTACATATTTCCATTTTTATTATCCTCATTCCATCCAGTTTGAATAAATGTTATATACAAAGTCTCCACAATAAAGAGACATCACATCAAAGCTTATCAAAGTCAATCACTGTCTATGATTGTGTTTTATAGGGTAGAGAGTAAAAAGTACTATAACAATTCACCAGATAATGTTATTATATCCTATGAAAAGAACTGATGATGGAATTGAAAATTGGAATGATAATATTGATAAAGAGTTAAAAACATTGGGAGAAATCATCAAAAAATAATGTTGAAATTGTTACCTTTGGGCCATTTTCATATTTTCCCACAATGTTTTCAAAAGTTGTTTTTTGTAATTGTATCAGAAAAAGGGTAAAATAAAATGCTTATCATTTTTGAATTTTGGGCAATAAGTTTGGATTATTAAACAGAATTATAGGACAATTAAATCTTTCTAACATATAAAAAATCTGCAGCATTGATTTTAAAAGCATCATGGTGGAAATATAAAAAAGATCTCAATAAAATTAATGTACAACTATTGAATGGAATTAAAATCAAAATAAGCAATGTCTCCCTTTGCCACAATGCTTTCATCTTTATTCAATGATGAAACTTGCATTCATTGCCGACAGCATCAGTATTAACTCCCTTCTCCAACATATAGACGCTTTCTGACGCCTCTGCAGCAGACGGCTTTTTGAAAAGATAGTGACAAAAGAAGAAATTGCTCAAAACAAGCAATTTGTCCTTTTGCCACAATGTTTTCCACTTTTAGTCATAGGTTATCCATACAATTATAGAGATTTTTCATTTTTTTTACAAAATATGTTCAAAGTCGTCTGCTGCAGAATTGACGTACGAGGAAAAGGGTTAAGTCGACTGATTGAAGATGAACTATACAGGTTAAAATGATGTTTTGTCAATCACCAGCATTCATTAGATCAATATAATTGAAATCAGTTACATTGTTGTCCCTTTTCCCACATGAAGACACATCTGCAGCAAAGGACTTTGTACCGGAATCTTTTTAATTCGATTCAATAGCTAAACTTTCATCTATAGAGATTTTCAACATGTTCCCGAAATTCTTACCAAGTCTTCCGCTGCAGATTTGTAGTAAGTGGGAAATGGCAAAAAATGTAACAAACTTGTCTGCTGCAGCGAAGTAAAAAGCAATAAATGGATTTAACTCTATGAGGTTATAGAAACCCTACCTTTGATACATACACCACTTGCTACATTTGCTTTTGATGTCATAAAAAAACAAGAGCGCCAAATGTCACAAAATATGCCCGTCCTGTTTTTTTGAGACCAAGTATAGTGGTAATTGGTTGTACGTCAGCCAAACTTAGAGAGCAGACACTGTTAGTACAGTTTTGGCCATTTCGAGGGACATAATTGTGTAGTGACTAAGATAACGTTGTAAGTTATCAAACGTAACTAAGATATTCTGCCCATAAACATATTGTCTAAATTTGGTGATGATCGGATAAAGGCTTTACAAGTTATTTAGCTGACATGATCAAATTTAGGTAATTTCTATAATTAAAGGACAATAACTCTCTATCGACTGGAGCAATATGGCTAGTTATCGAACTTGTCCAAGATATTACGCCAATACACATTCTGACTAAATTTGGTGATGATTGGACAAAAGCTCCAAAAGTTATTGAGCTGACAAGACCAATTTTAGGTAATTTCTATAATAAAAGAGGGATAACTCTCGATTGACTAAAGCGATATGGCTAGTTATCAAAATTATCCGAGATATTATGCCAATACACATTCTGACCAAATTTAGGAATGATTGGATAAAGGCTTCTAAAGTTATTGAGTTGACAAGACCAATTTTAGGTAATTTCTATAATTAAAGGGCGATAACTCTCAATTGACTTAAGCGATATGGCTAGTTATCAAACTTGTCCGAGATATTATGCCAATACACATTCTGACAAAATTTGGTGATGATTGGACAAAGGCTCCTTAAGTAATTGAGCTGACAAGACCAATTTTAGGTAATTTCTATAATTGAAGGGCGATAACTCTTGATTGATTAAAGCAATATGGCTAGTTATCAAACTTGTCCGAGATATTATGCCAATACACATTCTGACCTAATTTGGTGATGATTGGGCAAAGGCTTCTAAAGTTATTGAGCTGACAAGACCAATTTTGGGTAATTTCTATAATTAAAGGACGATAACTCTTGATTGACTTAAGCGATATGGCTAGTTATCGAACTTGTCCGAGATATTATCCCAATACACATTCTGACTAAATTTGGTGATGATTGGACAAAGGCTTCTCAAGTTATTGAGCTGACAAGACCAATTTTGGGTAATTTCTATAATAAAATGGCAATAACTCTTGATTGACTACAGCGATATGGCTAGTTATCGAACTTATCATATTAGCCTAATACACATTCTGACCAAATTTAGTGATAATTTGACAAAGGCTTCTAAAGTTATTGAGCTGACAAGACCAATTTTGGGTAATTTCTATAATTAAAGGGCGATAACTCTTGATTGACTAAACCGATATGGCTAGTTATCGAACTTGTCCGAGATGTTATCCCAATACACATTCTGACTAAATTTGGTGATGATTGGACAAAGGCTTCTAAAGTTATTGAGCTGACAACATACTGGACGCCGCCCGCCAACCCGCCCGCCGCAGGTAAAACTATAATACGATCTGTTTTTTCAAAACGGGCGTATAAAAACCATCATGGTAAAAGGAGAAATTACTAAAGATAATCATTTTTTTCTTTTGCCACAATGTTTTCAACTTCATGCAATTATTCAACTTTCATTTATAGAGTGTTCAGACCTTTGCCTTGTTGTTTTCAAAGTTGTCTGCTGAAGAATTGTAGCATACGGGAAAAGGGTTAAAGTATATTCAGGGTATCATTACTAAGGTACATCATCTGTACAATAACCCTATAAGCATAGTAATAATATTTTCACACTTCCCTGAATATCTCGCAAAGGGCCTATTTGCACCTATTTATAAAGATGCAACGATTGAAGGCCCGATATGGTACATGTATTCCAGTTAAATGCTTTGTAAATGGTAAGGCAACACTTTTTACCCTTGGAAATTGAATGATTGGAGCAATTTCTTCTTTTCCCATAAAGTTTTACAAAATTAAACTTCCACTTTTCAAGATATAACAATTTGTCCCTAGAAGGTATTTTCAAAGCAGACAACTCTTGTATAGAAATGTCATATCAAGCAATTAATTAGCCATTTCCTACATACAACGAAAGCTGTAGCTGACAACTTTGAAATATATAGGAAAACTATGAGAAATCTTTTTAAATAACAGTAGGACTGTTTAACCCTTTCCCTCATACGACAATTCTGCAGCAGACGACTTTTAACGTATTTTGTCAAAACATAGAAAAACTCTATAATTGAATGGATAACCTATGACAAAAAGTGGAAAACACTGGCAAAAGGAGAAATTGCATGTTTTGTGCAATTTCTTCTTTTGTCACTATGTTTTCAAAAGGCTGTCTGCTGCAGAGACGTCAGAAAGCGTCTATATGAGGGAAAGGGTTAATTAAGAGAGTTGAAAAGATTGTGGCTAAAGAGGAAATAATTATTGTTCATCATGTTTTCAAAAGTCATCTGCTGCAAACGGGTCTTCATGTGCGAAAGGGTAACAATAACAACCCCAGATTAAAGTATAAGGACAAATCGTGTCTATAAAAGTAGGCAATGTATCATAAATTTTGTCTAAAATCCCTAAAATCAACAAAACCTTGCGACTCTTTTAGCCAGATAAAGAAAATGATATCCAGATAAATGGAAAGAGGGCAAAGTTACACCCTTGCATAAAAATGGGGCCAAGGATGATATAAACAACTACCGACCCATTTCTGTGCTACCAGTTATATCAAAATTATTAGAAAAGCATGTCCATGATTCTTTAATGGATTATCTTTCTTTTTTCAAATTACTTCACAAAACTCAATCGGGCTTTCGACCAGCTCACTCCTGTGAAACTGCATTAGTGCGAATGATCAGCAAATGGCTAGAAGCTATTAATGAAGGTTCTTTAATAGGTGTAGTGATGGTTGATTTTCGAAAAGCATTCGATTTAGTTGACCATGAAATTCTTTTGGAAAAGTTAAAAGTCTATAAATTTTCGGACAACTCATTAGCATGGTTGTCCTCTTATTTACAAAATCGAAAACAAAAAGTGTCCCTCAACAATGTATTGTCCAATGATCAAATAGTGACTGATGGTGTACCTCAAGGTTCAATACTGGGCCCTCTTTTATTTCTTCTATTTATTAATGATTTACCACTTTACACAAATAATACTGAGACCGATTTGTATGCAGATGACACAACATTGTATCATATAAATAATACACTGTCATCTATTGAAAATAATTTGCAAACTGCACTTAGATCATTATCAGACTGGTGTAAGTCAAACGGAATGTTAATAAATACCTCAAAAACAAAAGTAATGCTTATTACTACACATCAGAAACGTGCTTCATTAAATATTACAGAAATAAACTTGCATCTTAATGGTGAAAATCTAAGCATGATCTCTAAAGATAAAGTACTTGGTATAGTTATTGACAACAACTTAACATGGAAAAATCACATAGAACATATATGTCGTAAAATTTCATCTAATATTTGGCTTTTGTCTAGAATAAAGCAATACCTAAGTCTTGAGCATAGAATTCAATTCTACAAAGCTTACATTCAGCCACATATAGATTATTGCAATGTTATATGGGGTGGGACATGTCAATCAAATTTAAATAGACTATTTCGACTTCAAAAACGGACGGTCAAAATTATTCTAGATTACAATGTTGACAACTCATTTGAAAGTATGCAAGATTTAAAAATATTTACAATTTTTGACAGAATATATCTTAGAAAAGCAAAATTTATGTATAAAATATCAAAATCAAAGACTCCATCATATATTAATGAAACGTTTAACCTCCGACAAGTAAATGAAAATACAACTATAACACGGTCATGCTCTACAAACAGTTTTTTAATACCTAAACCCAACAAAGAAATATTCAAACAAAGTTTAACATACTCTGGACCAATAATTTGGAATAATTTACCTATTAATATTAAAGAAAAAAGTTCAACAATGGCATTTCAATGCAATCTAATTAAATTGATGAAAAATGTTTAAATTGTTTTTTAACTTAAAATGGGCTTTATTGTTTCTGTATATATGTATTGTTGTTGCTACATATCACTTTCAGTTGCAGTATAGTACTAGTGTATATGTGGGTAAAGTGAGTGATATATTTTAATTGATGTTGATGTTCTTGATTTACTATGTTATGTACATCTACAGTCATTTGACATTTTCATATGTATTTTTGTTGTATATAATGTAAATAATAGAGGGCCATGTGGAAGATTAGTTTTTAACTAAATATGTCACCCTCTTTAAATAAAGTCTCTTATCTTATCTTATCTTATCTTATCTTATATACGGTCTGCACATTTCTTCATGTCTGAACTGCATCAACAGGAAAAAGCTGCGGCAGTTTCAGTCAAATTTTATACAAGGTTAATCGGTTCCCATATATGACAAATCTGCAGCAACGACTTTGAAAATATACCGGCCAAACTATGCAAAATCTTTGTAAACTAGAATTGTTTTTGCAAAAAACAGATGTCTCCCCTCAAATATCTGTCAAAATCTCTCAAAACATTCCAACCTATAAATTTGGGACAGACAGACAGACAGTCGAGACATGGGTTCTGCACATCGCCTTGATGAGGTGAACATTTGACCCAAGTTTCATGAAAATCCTTCAGGCCGTCTTGGAGATATGGAGCGGACACGATTTGGGACGGACAGACGGACGGACAGACAGACAGACAGTCGAGACATGGGTTCTACACATCGCCTTGATGAGGTGAACATGTGACCCAAGTTTCATGAAAATCTTTCAAGCCGTCTTGGAGATATGGAGCGGACACGAAATAAAGCCTCAAACCTTTGACCTTCAAGCGTGACCTTGACCTTGACCCTATATTGTCGAGACACGGGTTTTGCACGTCGCCTTGATGAGGTGAACATGTGACCAAAGTTTCATTAAAATCCTTCAAGCCGTCTGGAAGATATGGAGCGGACACAAAATAAAGCCTCAAACCTTTGACCTTCAAGCGTGACCTTGACATTGACCCTATATTGTCGAGACGCAAGTTCTGCACGTCACCTTGATGAGGTGAACATGTGACCCAAGTTTCATGAAAATCCTTCAAGCCGTCTCGGAGATATGGAGCGGACACGAAATAAAGCCTCAAACCTTTGACCTTCAAGTGTGACCTTGACCCTATATTGTCGAGACGCGGGTTCTGCACGTCACCTTGATGAGGTGAACATGTGACCCAAGTTTCATGAAAATCCTTCAAGCCGTCTGGGAGATATGGAGCGGACACGAAATAAAGCCTCAAACCTTTGACCTTCAAGCGTTACCTTGACCCTATATTGTCGAGACGCGGGTTCTGCACGTCGCCTTGATGAGGTGAACATGTGAGCCAAGTTTCATGAAAATCCTTCAAGCCGTCTTGGAGATATGGAGCGGACACGATTTCGGACAGACGGACAGAAGGACAGACAGACAGACGCCCAGGACAAAAACAATATATCTCCCCTGTATACAGGGGGAGACATAATAAAAGAATAATCATTAAAAAGAGTTGAAACAGTGTGGCAAAAGGAGAAATTGCTCATAATAAAGAAATTCTACTTTCGCCACACTGTCATCTGCTGTATAAAATCTGTAAATGGGAAATGGTTAGGGTAGTGAATCAAACTATGGCTTCCCTTATCCCTTTACCACATACTACAAATATGCAGCATCTTTATAATTGAATGGATAACCTATGACTAAAAGTGGAAAACATTGTGTCAAAAGGAGAAATTGCTTGTTTTGAACAATTTCATCTTTTGTCACTATGTTTTCAAAAATCCGTCTGCTGTAGAGGCGTCATAAAGCGTCTATGTGAGGGAAAGGGTTAAATGAAAGTTTGATTATTGAATTTAGTTGAAAACATTGTCACAAAAGGAGAAATGTTTTCAAAAAGCATCGCAAGTGTAAAAGGTTCAACCATTTAACTGATATACCATCGTTACAGTCCTCTGCTTTAACCGTTTCCCTCATAAAGACACTTTCTGACGCCTCTGCAGCAGACGGCTTTTTGAAACATAGTGAAAATAAAAGGAATTGCTCAAATCTTTTCTACTTTTAGTCATAGGTTATCCATTTAATAATAGAGATTTTCTATTTTTTGACAAAAAAGTTTAAAGGCGTCTGCTGCAGAATCATCGTATTAGGGAAAGGGTTAATAAAATCATCTGAAGAAATGCATGCAAAGTCAGGAAAATTGGAAACAATAAAGTTTTGAAAATGGATTTTTATGTTTTTAGCCATTTCTGCTTATTCAACAATGTTGGCAGTTTTTGTCAGCTCTAGAGGCTTCAGTTTGTAATCTCAGTAGTTATCCCTTTCCCTCATCTAGACACATTCTGATGCATCTGCAGTAGGCAACTTTTGAAAATATTGTGGCCTTAATGAACCATTTCCCCTTTTGCCTCAATGTTTTTAAATACATCCAATAATCATACTTCATTAATAGAGATTTCTCATGTTTTTCCCTTAGTGTATGCTTTCAAAATCGCCGGCTACAGATTTGGTGTTTATGGAAATGGTTTAAGCAGCTAATGATTGCTATAATTTGATTTTTAAATTATATAAAAGAACGATTAAGCAATGGATGTATTGGTAGTTTGCTGATAGGCTTCAAGGAGGGGGCCATAATGACCCTGGATCGCTCACCCCAGGAAAGCTATTATTATCAAAACACCAATTCTGAAATAGTTTCAACATGCTCAAATGAAAAGTACGGCTTCCTGAGTGTTAACAAGAATTCCTTTCAATTTGGCCTAGTGACCTTATTTTTTACCCAACACGCATGACCTTCTGACTCATTTTCAGGCTGATGAACCAAAAAATGTGAAGTCTCCAGTGTTAACAAGATTTTCTCAAATTGACATAGTGACCTAGTTTTTGACTGATCATGACCTACATTGAAGCTTAGTTATCATAAAACAAAACATTCTGACAAAGACTTTCCTTCAATTTAGATTAGTGACCTAGCTTTTGACCAGACATGATCCATATTGGAATTTGTCCTGGATATCATCAGGTTATCTTACACCAAGTTACCTTTATGTGAGCCGGTAAGAGAGTCAACAAGAGCATTGCCAACGATACAAATCCCCTCGCATTTTTTTTTTTCCATACAGAAATCTTATAGTCACTGTGACCTTTGACCTAGATCAGTAAAACAGGAGTTCCCTCCACAAATGAAAGTGCTAGAGCAATGAAGATGTTTTATACAAATGTATTGAAGTCACTGAGAGCCTGAACTTTGACCTAGGTTGGTGGAATGCAAATTTATAGAAGATGTGATAATTGTAAACATATGATTAAAGCTTCATAACAAATGGAAAAGAAACTAGAATTGTTTTGACAAAAACATATGTCTCCCCCTCAAATATCTGTCAAAATCTCTCAAAACATTCCAACCTATAAAGCAGACAAACAAAAATTTGACCAAGTTGGACAGTACTCAATTTTTAATTACAAATGTTTTGTCTTGACCTGGTACAAAGTGGACATGATTTCAAATGGTTTACAGAAACACATATTTTTACTGCAGCTGTAACATTCAAGACTGAAGTATTCTTCAAAACAGTTAACAACTGTTGCTAAACATAAGCAAGCCGTCTTGGGAGATATTGAGTGGACAGGAAATAAAGCCTAAAACCTTTGAGCTTCAAGCGTGACCTTGACCTTGAACCGGTATGGTCGAGACGCGGGTTCTGCACGTCGCCTTGATGAGGTGAACATGTGACCCAAGTTTCATGAAAATTCTTTAAGCTGTTTTGGAGATATGGAGCTGCACAAAATAAAGCCTCAAACCTTTGACCTTCAAGCGTGACCTTGACCTTGACCCAGTATGTTCGAGACGCGGGTTCTGCACGTCGCCTTGATGAGGTGAACATGTGACCAAATTTTCATGAAAATCCTTCAAGCAGTCTTGGAGATATTGACTGGACACGAAATAAAGCCTAAAACCTTTGACCTTCAAGCGTGACCTTGACCTTTAACCGGTATGGTGGAGACGCGGGTTCTGCACGTCGCCTTGATGAGGTGAACATGTGACCCAAGTTTCATGAAAATCCTTTAAGGAGATATGGAGCGGACACAAAATAAAGCCTCAAACATTTGACCTTCAAGCGTGACCTTGACCTTGACCCAGTATGGTCGAGACGCGGGTTCTGCACGTCGCCTTGACGAGGTGAACATCTGACCCAAGTTTCATGAAAATCCTTCAAGCCGTCTTGGAGATATTGAGTGGACACGAAATAAAGCCTAAAACCTTTGACCTTCAAGCGTGACCTTGACCTTGAACCGGTATGGTCGAGACGCGGGTTCTGCACGTCGCCTTGATGAGGTGAACATGTGACCCACGTATCATGAAAATCCTTTAAGGAGATATGGAGTGGACACAAAATAAAGCCTCAAACCTTTGACCTTCAAGCGTGACCTTGACCCAGTATGGTCGAGACGCGGGTTCTGCACGTCGCCTTGATGAGGTGAACATCTGACCCAAGTTTCATGAAAATACTTCAAACCGTCTTGGAGATATGGAGTTGACACAAAATAAAGCCTCAAACCTTTGACCTTCAAACGTGACCTTGACCCGGTATGGTCGAGACGCGGATTATGCACGTCGCCTTGATGAGGTGAACATGTGACCCAAGTTTCATGAAAATCTTTCAAGCCGTCTTGGAGATATGGAGCGGACACAAAATAAAGCCTCAAACCTTTGACCTTCAAGCGTGACCTTGACCATGACCCTATATTGTCGAGACACGGGTTCTGCACGTCGCCTTGATGAGGTAAACATGTGACCCAAGTTTCATTAAAATCCTTCAAGCCGTCTGGGAGATAGGGAGCGGACACAAAATAAAGCCTTAAACCTTTGACCTTCAAGCGTGACCTTGACATTGACCCTATATTGTCGAGACGCAAGTTCTGCACGTCACCTTGATGAGGTGAACATGTGACCCAAGTTTCATGAAAATCCTTCAAGCCGTCTGGGAGATATGGAGCGGACACGAAATAAAGCCTCAAACCTTTGACCTTCAAGCATGACCTTGACATTGACCCTATATTGTCAAGACGCGGGTTCTGCACGTCACCTTGATGAGGTGAACATGTGACCCAAGTTTCATGAAAATCCTTCAAGCCGTCTCGGAGATATGGAGCGGACACGAAATAAAGCCTCAAATCTTTGACCTTCAAGCGTGACCTTGACCCTATATTGTCGAGACGCAGGTTCTGCACGTCGCCTTGATGAGGTGAACATGTGACCCAAGTTTCATGAAAATCCTTCAAGCCGTCTCGGAGATATGGAGCGGACACGAAATAAAGCCTCAAACCTTTGACCTTCAAGCGTGACCTTGACCCTATATTGTCGAGACGCGGGTTCTGCACGTCGCCTTGATGAGGTGAACATGTGACCCAAGTTTCATGAAAATCCTTCAAGCCGTCTGGGAGATATGGAGCGGACACGAAATAAAGCCTCAAACCTTTGACCTTCAAGCGTGACCTTGACCTTGACCCTATATTGTCGAGACACGGGTTCTGCACGTCGCCTTGATGAGGTGAACATGTGACCCAAGTTTCATGAAAATCCTTCAAGCCGTCTGGGAGATATGGATCGGACAAGATTTTGGGGACGAACAGACAGACAGACAGACAGACATCAAGGACAAAAACAATATATCTCCCCTGTATACAGGGGGAGACATAATAAAGTCATAAGAGAGATGACCTCATTTTGTACCACTAACAAACAATCCTGTGACCTTGGCCTTTGGCCTAGGTCAGTGAAATGCAAACTTATACAAAAGGATTTGCTAGCAAACATTTGTGTCAAGTTTCATAACAACAAGATAAGAAATAAAGTTGCTAGAGCAGTGACATCATTCTGCACCGACATATAATAGTCACTGAGACCTTGACCTTTAACCTAGGTCAGTGAAATGCAAACTGGTACAAGCGTTGATGTAAGTGATCATGTGCAAGTTTCATAAAAATCGGATAAGAAACAAAGAGCGATAATGTTGTTTTGCACAGACGTATAGTAGTCACTGTGACCTTGATATTTGACCTAGGTCAGTGAAACACAAACTCATAAAATAGGCTATGCTGACGAACATATGTTATATAACCATCGGATAAGAAACAAGAGGCCTATGAGGGCCTATGCTCTACTGGCATGGTTCTTTGGTCATTTTCAATCCAGAGCATGTATGTATGGGCAATTTTGACAATTTCAAGGGCCGTAATCCAGTCATGCATAGGCAGATCTGGCTCATTTTCGAAAGAAACCAAGCTCTTATCCATATTTAACTACTTACTTAATTTGGTGAAGGCCAGATAGTAAATGGAGGCTCTATTGTGTTCACACGCTGTATTATAGCAATTTTGACCATTTCAAGGGCCATAATCCAGTCATGCATAAGCGGATCTGACTGGTTTTCGAATGGAACCGAGCTCTCATAAATATTTGATTACCATCTCAGTTTGGTGAAGATTGGATGGTTTTCGAAAGGAACCAAGCTCTAATGGATATCTAACTACTGTATAAGTTTGATTGAGATACAATCAAAACTGAAGACTATTGCGTTCACAAGCAATTGTTTACGGACGCAGACGCGTGGACGATGGACACAACTCCATTGCATAAGCTCTTTGGCCAGTAGAGCTAATAAAATCAATAGAGCGATGACGCTTTTACTTTTAATAAGACTTGGTGAAACTTAAAACTCATACAAGAGGCGATGTTGGCGAACATATGTGACAAGTTTCATCACAATATGATAAGAAACAAAGTCGCTAGAGCGATGACGTCGTTTCGTACCGAAGCAGTCACTGTGACCTTGACCTTTGAAGGTGAAACATGGAAATTGTACAAGAGGTAATTCTAGTACAAATGTGTGTGTAGTTTCATTAAAATTAGATAAGAATTAAGTTACTAGAGCAAAGTACGCCGTCGGGACATGTACGTACAATTGTTAGTATGGGCGGATCACTCTAGACCCTCAACAACTTTGTCACGAGGGGATAATGAGATCAAGTCACCAGTAATCTTTTGATAAATGCCACAAAATTGTATTAATTTTATCAACCGGTCAGTGGTCTGGTGGCATTTGTTTAAAGTAAGGACTCTGGTAAGCTTTGTCATCTGCAAGTCTTACCACAGCTTTCCCAGTCAGCAAAAACGTTAACACTTTTCCACTACTCTACAACAGCAGGCAAAGTTACAAAACAAAAGTACTAATTGCCTGACATAAATCTGGGAGCTGACATGGTGATAGAATACTCAAGCTATTGCCACCAACTCGACAATAATTATTCAATATTGGGGCTTTTGCATAAGCCAAGAATAAAGTGGTTTTCCACCCATTGGCAAGGGTTAATTGTTTGGTTAAGGAAATAATATTACCATTGCCTGAGATGATGAGGGTAATCATCCATGAATGATTGGATTTTATAGGATCTAGTCACCATGAAAAAAGATAAACTGCTGACCCTTAACAACTAGACAGATACCTTTCCTTCAGCCCCTTGTACAACTGGACAAGTCATCCAAGTCAAGAGGGGTATGAATTCAACCTTATTGAGGATATTTGGCGACGGTTTTATCTGGAGTTCTGAGTCAATTATATTCAGACTGTATTTCTTTTGGTTTAATTTTCTGATATAGAAGAAGGACTGACTAAAGGAGCAACTCCGCATACTTTTTTAAGAGTATTTGGTAACTGTTTAATCTGAAGTTCTGAATTAATTATATTCAGGATGAATTTCTTTTGGTTTAATTTTTTGGTATAGGTGAAGGAGTGTTTAAAGAAGCAATTATGATTATTGTTTTAACCCTTTCCCACATACAAATAATCTGCAGCAGAAATCATCAAGGCAAAACTATGGAAAATCTTTATAATTGGAAATGTAACTATTGAATAGAGTTGAAAATATTATGGCAAAAGGAGAAATTGCTCATCATGAGCAATTTCTTCATTTACCACAATGTTTTGATCTCTTTTTAATAATTAAACTGCCATTAATGTAATTTTTCACATTTTTGATTAGATGTTTTCAAAGTCGTCTGTTACAGGTTGTATATGGGAATGAACGCAAATAAAACACTGTACAGGACAGTATCCTAGCTAATTGGAAAAATTTAAAATGACAAAATTAAATATATTCCATAGATTTTGACAAAAAATTGCAGACATGCTCTAACACATCTTAAGCAGCTAACCTTTTCCTAGGTGATTTCAATCATTTCATCCTTTTTAACCCTTCCAAACATAAAACAATGTCTGCTACAGATGCATCAAAATGAATATGGAAGTGGGAAAGGGGTTAATTTTAAACTTTAAATGTGCAGAATATGTTTGAAAATACGGTGTGAAAATTATATCTTGAATATGATATAGAGGATATTACATGAGTGGTCATTCAATACGACATTTTATTAAACGAGTTTAATAAAATTTTGTATTGAATGACCATGAATGTTATATTCTATTTATATCATAAATTCCAATTCGACGATTATTAGCGCAAAATATATATAACGTCGCTATATAGCGCGGTAATTTTCAATGCTTTTCATTATGACGTTACGTAGCAGTGTTATTACACTAGTTGAATACGCAATTTATTCAATGGCTTTATTACACTCCCGGCGACGTCATTTATGATATAAAAATAAGTTCTCCGTCTTCTCACAATGGTTTCTGTTGTACATCTTCATTATTTTTTGGAAGTACATTAATAGATCCTGCCTATGATACAGAAACATACATGACCCTGCAGTTTTTAAAATTTGATTTCTGATATTCTAGAAGTAACATTAAGCTCCTAAAATGTAATAAGAGCAGAAGTCTCTGAAAGTATGACATCCAGTAAGATAATGGGCTAATTAGCAAAGTAGGACTATATTGCTCTTTATTCCTTAACCGCTTGCAGACACATTTTGATGCATCTGCAGCAGCCGACTTTTGAAAACATCATAGCAAAATGAGACATTGCTAATACTATGCAATTTCTCTATTTGCCGTAATGTTGTCATCGCTTTTCAATTATAATGCCCTCATAAATATGGATTTTCCATATTTTTGCCTGTATGTTTACTATGTTTTCTGCTTCAGATTTGTTGCATGAGGAAGTGTCTGTCAAATATCTAAAACCCTATATTGTGGTACCAAAGAGAATCTTCAGAGCCTATTCTTTTGAGTACTCACAACATAGGATTTGGGGGTCAAGTAAGGATTTATCCTTTCCCACATACAGACTCTTAATGAAGCATACAACTTTTATGAGTAATATCCCCTTTTGTAATAATGTTTTTTAAACTTATCCCTTTCCCACATACGACAATTCTGCAGCAGACGACATTGAACATATTTTGTCAAAACATAGACAATCTCCATAATTGAATGGATAACCTATGACAAAAAGTGGAAAACATTGTGGCAAAAGGAGAAATTGCACGTTCTGTGCAATTTCTTCTTTTGTCACTATGTTTTCAAAAAGCCGTCTGCTGCAGAGGCGTCAGAAAACGTCTATATGAGGGAAAGGGTTATTCAATAATAATTCTTCCAGTTTTAAAGATTTTCAATATTTTTTCCAAGATGTTTTCAAAGACGTTTACAGCAGATTTCTTGTATACTTGAGACTTGCTAGTTAGTAAATATTTGATATGAGGCCATCATGGTTTGATTGCTACATAATTTTATATTATCTGCATGGTGACATAAATATGTTATCCAACTGATGTCAGATTATAAAGATAATAAATAAATAGTGGCATGATGCATTGTCTAGGGGCTGAATGTATGGTGAATTGGGTACTTTTAATTAAAAAATAATAGAATGTACAATTAAAGAAAAATACAAAATATTTCATTTATACATGTCTCAAACCATCCTATTTGAAAGAGAAAATCTTTTGACAGGAGAGCTTCAAGGGACACAGTCATGCACTGGTGTCATTTACCATACCTAAAGTCAAAGCCAGACTGTCAGAAAGACAGACAGACAGCAAAAGAACAATTACAAAGATCCATATGCATGACAGGCAACTCAAAAACAGTATTTTACCCTTTCCCACATACAGACACTTTCTGACACCTCTGCAGCAGACAGCTTTTTGAAAACATCGTGACAAAAGAAGAAATTGCACAAAACGTGCAATTTCTCCTTTTGCCACAATGTTTTCCACTTTTTGTCATAGGTTATCCATTCAATTATAGAGATTTTCTATTTTTTGACAAAATACGTTCGAAGTCGTCTGCTGCAGAATTGCCGTATGAGGGAGGAAAGGGTTAACCCCTTTCCCACATACAGACACTTGCTGACACCTCTGCCACAGATGACATTTGAAAATATTGTGGCTAAAGGAGATATTGCCCAAAATGATAAATTTCTCCTTTCGACACAATTTTTAACATTTTTCCAAACATTTTCTTTTCATTTTAGATTTTTTTTGGCTTTCAAATTTTGGCCTAAATATTTTCAATTCTATTCAATGATTCAACTTTCATTTAGAGAGGTTTACAATATTTTTAACCAGATGTTTTCGATAGTCATCTGCTGCAGATTTGCCGAATGTGGGAAAAGGAATAACCAAGAATCTGTTGAACATAAAACACAACAAAACCAACTTCTTACCTGACACTTGTCACCTGTAGAAAACCTGTCTCTGTATTCTGGAGATGTCTTTAACAGATCTGAAAACAAAGCATGAATAATGCATGAATAGGTGTTATCTCAAAAAAATTATTGATTGTTTTTTTTATTTATTTATCTAGATGCCTCTGGTAAAAACAACTTTTCAAATCATTGCAGAAAGACATTTTTGTTAACCTTTTGTGACCTACAGAAGACATCTAGGCAGAAATATGAAAGAATTATAATCAAAACAGGAACTGTCCATAAGACTATTCCACATATTAGTTACTGAGATATGGACTCTAATGTAGTTGCATGCAAAACTTTTACCCGAGTTTCTAAGTTAAATAATAAAGTGCGATAATTTGCATTATATACAAGACAGTTATGTTACTTCATTATTTACATGGGTGTGATGGTTGGTTGTATAAAGTTTCGATGCAATGAATCAAATAGTTACTGAGAGGTGGTCTCTTAAGTAGTTACACACAAACCTTTATATTTTATATGAGCGATAAAGTTATTTTACTTATTTATTTACGTGGTGTGAATGGTAGGAAGGGTTGTACATATATAACATTCAATAAAATTCATAATAGAGTTGCACGGACAAATTTAAACCTGAATTTTTAAGTGAAAAAAAAAGGACCATAATTTGCATATATGTAGGATATGGCAGATCACAATAGCTTATCCGCTTATCATGCTCGGACTGGAGACGAGTTCCATTCTCCTGATCACAAGGTTTCAGAGAATCTACCAAACAGAAACAAAGTTGTGATCAATTAATGTATAAAACTTGACGGACGTACAGTTTCTCTCCGACTTACAGAAGGCAGCCACAAAAACATTGCTAATTAATTGCCAGTACTACAGAACCTATATGTTAACCCTTTCCCTCATATAGACGCTTTCTGACACCTCTGCAGCAGACGGCTATTTGAAAACATAGTGACAAAAGAAGAATTTGCACAAAACGTGCAATTTCTCCTTTTGACACAATGTTTTCCACTTTTTGTCATAGGTTATCCATTCAATTACGGAGATTGTCTATTTTTGGACAAAATACGTTCAAAGTCGTCTCCTGCAGAATTGTCGAATGAGGGAAAGGGTTAATTGGGACCAAAGCGCATCAGTCATTATCCTCTGAGCACAAAGAATGGTAGTCTCTTCCATATCATGTATAACCCTTTCCCTCATACGACAATTCTGCAGCAGACGACTTTGAACTAATTTTGTCAAATACTGGAAAATCTCGATAATTGAATGGATAACCTATGACTAAAAGTGGAAAACATTGTGACAAAAGGAGAAATTGCACGTTTTGTGCAATTTCTTCTTTTCTCACTATGTTTTCAAAAAGCCGTCTGCTGCAGAGGCGTCAGAAAGCGTCTATAAGAGGGAAAGGGTTTAAGTCATAGATATAACTAGATTGGGAACCAAACCCTGGACTCCTGCTCTCTAAAAACTATTCTTCACATGTTTTTAACTTAGTAAGGTCTAAAACAGCTTGATAGGATGAACCTATTCCCTCCTGCAGATGCAATTCTACACATCTGCAGCAGACATTATTTGAAAACATTGTGGCAAAAGCAGAAATTGCTCATGATGAGCTATTTCTACTTTAGTCACAATGTTTTCTACTGTATTCAACAATCATGCTTTAATTTATTAAAATTTTCCATGTATGTTTTCAATTAGTTGTATGTGGGAAAGGATTTTAAGTACGCCATACCTCTTTTTTCTTCCTCCCAGATATCAAACTCCACGTTTCTATAGATGCAGGGATCTAATGCCTTAGCTATTCTATAGGGTACAGGAGGAATAACCTTTTTCTGATGTCGTTCCTGTAAGAAAATGTATTGTTTGTTGTGAGATGTAGCATGGAAACACCGGTTCTCGAAGAACCCCTTAACATTTAATAGGGCTCATGGGAATACTTATAAATTCATGTCAAGAACCAACAACTGACAAATAAATTCATCAATTTATGTGTAAGTAAACAAAGTTTCTCCTGGTGCAACACTGCTTTCAACTTTAACCCTTTCCCTCATAAGACAAATCTGCAGCAGACAACTTTGAACATATTTTGTCAAAAAAATAGAAAATCTCTAAAATAGAACGGATAACCTACGACTAAAAATGGAAAACATTGTGGCAAAAGGAGAAATTGCTTGTTTTGAGCAATTTCTTCTTTTGTCACTATGTTTTCAAAAAGCCTTCTGCTGCAGAGGCATCAGAAAGCGTCTATACGAGGGAAAAGGTAAACCTTTCCCACATATAGAAGCATTCTGATGCATCTGAAGCAGAGGACTCTTGAAAACAGTGTGGAAAAAGGACAAATTGCTCATAAAAAGCAATTTCTCCTTTTGCAACACAGTTTTCAACTTTAAACAAATATTAGACTTTCATTTTTCAAAGTTTTCCATAGTTTTGCCCAGATGTTTTCAAAGTCGTTGGCTACTAATTTGTTGTATATGAGAATGGGTTCAGTCAAACCTTGATGGACAGACAGGCAGATATGTAATTTAAAACAAAACTGCATATTTTGTCAAATTATATACATTAAACATTCGTTTTCTAGATTCTAGGATTTCCAGCACATTCGGATGAAAAATAAAGATTATTTCATCAAATATAATATAAATATATGATTGAGAAATCCCTCACTTTAATCCCCCCACCACCCCAAAAACATGTAACCTGTTAAAAAGGTATAAAAAATCATCTGTTCGTTTGTTTGTTTGGAGTTTAACGCCGCTTTCAACAGCTTTGGTCATATCACGGCGGTCAGTGCACCTACCCATGTTTTCCTGGCTTTCCCACACCAGTACTTACACAACATTCTTTCGAAGCCACTCAGTGTCATAGGACAAATCGGCAGCAGACGACTGAACATATTGTCAAAAAAATAGAAAATCACTATAATTAAATGGATTATCAATGACTAATAGTGGCAAACATTGTGGAAAAATGATCAATTTCTTCTTTTGTCACTTATAATGTTTTCAAAAAGCTGTCTGCTGCAGAGGCGTCAGAGGGAAAGGGTTAAAGGTAAATTTATAAATGGTTGATTCAAAAAGTGTACTTTTGGAGAGTATAAAAATCAATTATCCCTTTACCTCATATAGACGCTTTTTGACGCCTCTGCAGCAGACGGCTTTTTGAAAACATAGTGACAAAAGAAGAAATTGCACAGAACGTGCAATTTCTCCTTTTGCCACAATGTTTTCCACTTTTTGTCATAGAAAATCGGATTTTCTATGTTTTGACAAAATACGTTCAAAGTCGTCTGCTGCAGAATTGTCGTATGAGGGAAAGGGTTATCCAATCATCCAATAATTTACATGCTATTAGACACTGTAACAATGTTTATGCTCCTTGCATAATAGTTTATCTAAATGATTTTCAAGTAAATTGATACAAAATATTTGTTAATTGAAAGCATTTTAAATATGTTCCCCGCATTCTGACACTTATGTAGCATATAACTTTTGAAAACCTTGTGACAAAAGGAGAAATTGCTCATATTGAGCAATTTCTCCTTTTGCCAGAATGTTTTCAACTCTTTTAAATTATTATCATGTGTACAGAGTTTCCATCGTTTTTACTTTTTATCCTCAAAGTTGTCTGCTGCAGATTTTGTGTATGTGGGGAAACAGTTAATCCATTATCAAATATGTTACTATTATTGTAAACTTCAGTGAAGACAGTGGAGAAAAAATGTTACACATGGACTATTAGAAAAACATTTATTATTTTGATACCGAGTTGTCAACCCTGAAGGGAAAGAGACAATTGCTTCTTCTGACCCTTTCCCTCAAAAAAACGAATTTACAGCAGAACTTTGAAAAAGAGCCAGGAAAAGACAGTGGAAGTCTTGATAAATAATGTTATAATATCAAATAGTCAAAAATATTAACCCTTTCCCTCATACTACAATTCTGCAGCAGACGACTTTGAACATATTTTGACAAAAAATAGAAAATCTCTATAATTGAATGTATAACCTTTGACTAAAAGTGAAAAACATTAAGGCAAAAGGAGAAATTGCTTGTTTTGAGCAATTTCTTCTTTTGTCACTATGTTTTCAAAAAGCTGTCTGCTGCAGAGGCATCAGAAAGCGTCTATATGAGAGAAGTGGGTTAACCTTTTCACACATAAAGACACTTTTGTTTGCAGCAGATGAGTTTTCAAAACATTGTCGCTAAAGGAGAAACAACTCATAATGAGCAATTTCACCAATTGTCACTAAGCTTTCATCTTTTATTCAATACTTGTTCTTTCATTGATAGAAAGTGTCCATTGTTTTGACTAATTGCTTCTCAAATCATGTGTTGCAGATTTGTTGTATGCAGTAAAGGGATGATGTCTTTTCAGATCCTGTTTTGAAACAAAAATGTCAATCTGATCGATTTCTTTGAAATACCTTTGTTAATCTATTGCTCAGTGAAATTTCCCGTTTTTAACCCTTTCCCATATATATATAGGTGCTTTCAAACGCCTCTGGAGCAGAAAACTTCTGAAAACATTGTGGCAAAGTTGAAATTGCTCATGATGAGCAATTTCACCATTTACAACAATGTTTTGAACTCTATTTAATAATTAAACTGTCATTAATGTATTTTTTCACATTTTTGATAAGATGTTTTCAAAGTCGTCTATTACAGGTTGTATATGGAAATGAACGCAAATAAAACACTGTACAGGACAGTATCCTAGTTAATTGGAGAAATTTAAAATGACAAAATTAAATAACATTCCATAGATTTTGACAAAAGCTTGCAGACATGCTCTAACACATCTTAGGCAGCTAACCTTTTCCTAGGTGATTTCAATCATTTCATCCTTTTTAACCCTTGCATACATACAACAATTCTGCAGCAGAAGATATGAAAAAAATATGGTTAAAAGTTTACTAAACTTCTATAAATGAAAGTATAACCATTGAATGGAGTTGAAAACATTGTTAAAAAAGTAGAAATTGCTCATTATGAGCAATTTCACCTTTTGCCACAATTTTTTCAGAAGTTGTATGTATGTGGGAAAGGGTAATAGAATAGTACTCCCACTTCAAGAGATTTTACATTTTCTACTTTATTAAACTTCCAATTTGATGTTCCTTATATTTGCCTTAATAATTTTAAAGTCTTCTGCATCAGATATTTCTTTGACCACAATGTTTCCTGAAGATTTATCTGCATGTGAGAAAAGGCTTTATTGCATTTTGTTTAAAATAAAAAATAAACTGTCCATACCCCGATTCAATTTCTTGGCAGTCATGTTTTAATTTTTGCTAAAAAACTTCTTTTTTTAAAAGTGCATGGGTTTGTAAAATTTTAATTTATTGAAAGAACAAAAAGAAAAACTTGTAATATATTTAACCCTTTCCCTCATATAGACATTTTCTGATGCCTCTGCAGCAGACAGCTTTTTGAAATCATGGCAACAAAAGAAGAAATTGCTCAAAACAAGCAATTTCTCCTTTTGTCACCATGTTTTCAACTCTATTTAATTATTGTGCTTTCATTTAAAAGGAATTTCAAAAAAATGTTTTCAAAGTCGTCTGCTGCATATTTTTTTTATGTGAGAAAGGGTAAACTATTTACCTGATAATGTTGTACCTTCAGAGATGTCTGCTTTAGAAACAGTAAATTTTGAGAAAAAAAATCAAAATCATCATGAAAAGGAGAAATTGCTACAATATTTTTTTTAAAAGTAGTCTGCAGCAGTGAAGTTGAAACGTTGGAATAAGGTCAATTGTTGAACTATTCCATGTCATAAAGAAATAAATGCCACAAATTAATAAGTTTGATCCACAAGACCACAAGAACAAATGATAACAAAAATAAATACAAATTACCCTAACCACCAGTAAGCAGTCTTTAGTCCGAGACAGATTCATCAATAGTGATAAGTTTGAATTGATAATCTACTTTTGTATGAGATATTTTGTCCAAATGCTTCAGGCAGCTGTTGCCCAATCAAAATCAATGCATACAAATTAACCCTCTACCGGATATACAGCCTTCTGATGCCTCTGCAGCAGATAACACTTGAATACATTGTGGCAGAAAGAAAAAATGCCCCATTTTTAGCAATTTCTCCTTTTCACACATTGTTTTCAACTCCTTATCAAAGATACTTTCCAAATTATAAAGGTGTGACATCATTTTCAAGGGACCTCATCTTTTCCGAAGCAGACGACTCGGAGAAAAAATAAGCCGGTAAACGATTAACCTGATACTTTCAGACTTTCAGTAATATTGACTGAGCCTTCATAGCTTAACCCTTTCCCTCATACGACAATTCTGCAGCAGACGACTTTGAACATATTTTGTCAAAAAATGGAAAATCTCTATAATTGAATGGATAACCTAAGACAAAAAGTGGAAAACTTTGTGGCAAAAGGAGAAATTGCACATTTTGAGCAATTTCTTCTGTTGTCACTATGTTTTCAAAAAGCTGTCTGCTGCAGAGGCATCAGAAAGCGTCTATATGAGGGAAAGGGTTAGTTTAGCATGAATCCTTTCCCATGCAGACTCTTTTAAAAGATCTGTAGCAGAATATCTATAAAAAAAAAAATTGCTGCAAAAGGAGAAATTTGAGTTCATTTCTGAGCACTGAGAACATTATCAGAGTTTTATAGTTTCGGACCCAGTACCGCTGGTAACAGCATAGTCATAATGCTATCTATCCCTGTAAACCTGATAATATTTTGTAAAATATTGGTATCAAGCTTCAATCTATTGCATTGGAAATTAAAGGGTAACTGCTCTTTTTGTACCTAGAAATGAGAGGCATTTAATTACTGATCAATTTGCAAAGGTTTTGTTTTTTGCATTTACATAACAATAATGAATTAATCCTTTCATAAAGACAATAATAATATGACTTTGAAAAATGTGGAAAAGCTTAATTCTATTGCATTAGGAATCAAAGTGCAACTGCTCTTTCTGTACCTAGAAATGAGAGGCACTTTATCATTAATTACTTTGAAAGATTGCATTTACATAGCAAATATGAATTAATCATTCACCATCCAACAGATATATGCCAGCAAATGACTGACAACATCTATATTATAACAAGAGGGCCAAATCCATCACCTGAATATTTTTAAAGTGTTTACCTAAACAAGTCTATGTAAAACAAGTAATCCCCAGGGTGGGGCCATTTTTGACACTAGGGCTATAATTTGACAAATCTTGGTAGAGGTTCACTAGATGAAGTTAGATTTCGAATATCAAAAGCCTGGACATTCTACCTTCAGACAAGAAGATTTTTAAAATTTCTCCCTATACAAGTCTTTGTAAAACAAGTGACCCCCGGGATGGGGCCATCTAATGACCTTGAATAAGTGTGTGAAGTTTCAAAGCAACAGCATACACAGTGTCTGAGAAAAGGCCTTTCACGCAAAGGTTTGACCAAAATTCTAAGTCCAAAAAGGGGCCCAATTCAGTCAAAATCCATTCCAGAGTTATGGGACTTTACATACAAGGTCACTTAATGACCCTGAATAAGTGTGTGAAGTTTCAAAGCAACAGCATACACAGTGTCTGAGAAAAGAACTTGCACGCAAAGGTTTGACCAAGCTGGCAACGCCAACGCGGACGCCAACATGAGCACATCCCCTATTTCTTCGAATAGGCGACCTAAAAAGCAACACAAAGGACGACCTATATCTAGAAACAAGAGGGCCATGATGGCCCTTGAATCGCTCACCTGATTTTTTTTTTTTTTTTCACTTTAGCTATATAAGCCTCGCCCCCTGGCAGCCATAGTTTCCGACCAATCAACTTGGCCAGATATTTTTGGAGGAGAAGATTTTTTAAGTTTTCACTATAGCCATATAATGCAAAATAGCCCTGCCTACTGGCGGCCATGATTTTTGACCAATCAACATGGCTTGAAGGAATCTGAAAGTGGGTCATCCAAGGAACATTTCTACAAAATTATTTGAAAATCGGGCTGACACTTTTGGAGAAGAAGATTTTTTAAGTTTGCACTATAGCCATATAAGGTAAAATAGCCCCGCCCCCCCTGGCGGCCATGTTTTTCGACCAATCAACACGGCTTGAAGGAATCTGATAGAGGGTCATCCAAGGAACATTTCTACAAAATTATTTGAAAATCTGCCAACCAATTTGGGAGAAGAAGAATTTTGAAGTTTTTTCGGTTTCGTTGCCATGGAAACCAGAATTTTGCATGGATCCCGAAAATTTGAAGGAATTCTGGTGAGGTCATTGAGAGGATGCTTTCTGTGAAGTTTCATCCCAATTGACCCACTGGTTACTGAGGAGAAGAAGTTGACGCACGACGCACGACGGACGACGGACGCCGGACAAAAGGCGATCACAATAACTCACCTTGGGCAAAGCTCAGGTGAGCTAAAAAGCAACACAAATGACGACCTATATCTGATACTAAAGGGTGCTATAGGACTCATGCTGCATAAGAAGTCTGTTGCTTTACACAGACAAGAGGGCCATGATGGCCATGGAAACGCTCACCTAATATTTTTTTTTCACTTAAGCTATATAAGCCCCGCCCCCTGGCAGCCATAGTTTCGGACCAATCAACTTGGATTGAAGGAATCTGATAGAGGGTCACCCTAGGAACATTTCTACAAAATTATTTGAAAATCGGCCAGACACTTTTGGAGGAGAAGATGTTTTAAGTTTTCACTATAGCCATATAAGGCAAAATAGCCCTGCCCACTGGCGGCCATGTTTTTTTACCAATCAACATGGCTTGAAGGAATCTGAAAGTGGGTCATCCAAGGAACATTTCTACAAAATTATTTGAAAATCGGTCTGACACTTTCAGAGAAGAAGATTTTTTAAGTTTTCAATATAGCCATATAAGGCAAAATAGCCCCGCCCCCCTGGCGGCCATGTTTTTCGACCAATCAACATGGCTTGAAGGAATCTGATAGAGGGTCATCCAAGGAACATTTTTACAAAATTATTTGAAAATCAGCCAGACACTTTCGGAGGAGAAGATGTTTTAAGTTTTCACTTTGGCCATATAAGGCAAAATAGCCCCGCCCCCTGGCGGCCAAGTTTTTCGACCAATCAACATGGCTTGAAGGAATCTGATAGAGGGTCACCCAAGGAATATTTCTACAAAATTATTTAAAAATCGGCCCGACACTTATGGAGGAGAAGATTTTTTAAGTTTTCACTATAGCCATAAAAGGCAAAATAGCCCCGCCCCCTGGTGGCCATTTTTATGTCAAAAATACATTACCAGTCATTTAATACCTGATATATAATCTCAACACCGTTAATTCATCCAGAAAAGAAGCTCGCGCAGCCATGCATAGCCCTCACGCGTGTGTGATACACACGGCCGCCGGTAATACCGGCGCACGGGCCATGTGACCCCCACTTTTAATTTCTGGACACACCAACTGACAGCTAAGAATTTATTTCATTTTTATATTTTATTTCTTGGTCTGTTTAAGGCATTCGCCTTAAACAAGTTATTTTCATTCAGTTATTCAACTACATTAACAACCTAACAACATAATTGTGTAAATTACTAATTGCAATTAAGTTGTTTTTTGTGAACACAACTAACTGAGAAGTCACGGGTGGGTTACCCCACCCACTATTTCAGTTACGTATCGGGTGCGGTAATGGCCATTCATTCTTTCAACGAAGTTATAGTTACACCGACCCTATTAGCGATAATATATTATTATCGCCTTGTATTACATTATGTATATTAATTAAACATGAACAATTTTGGAAAATATTTGTAAAATCTTTTTCATTGAAATACGTTCCGTGATCAACGGGTATAGTAGAAAATAAAAAATAGAAAAAAATTATATTTTTTGTTGAATCGTATAAATTGTTTTGTTTCATATATATTCTATGTCACATAGTGGTGATCAGAGGCGTGACTCATAACGGCTGTATGAGACACGCGTCTGTCCTGTTTTGCGTTCACTAAGTACACACAGGATTCACCCTGTGAGTACTTCTCTTCCTGGCCTGCTTCCATTTGGAAACAGTCTGGGTTGAGGAGGACTCACAAAAGCTGGAAGAGTAAGAAGACCCCTAAAAAGGTTTCTCTTAGCTCTACGAGTGAAGCGGAGTTTGAGGGGTTCTCCCAACAATCAGACTCCGCGGCTGTGTTGAGTGAGCAGAAGGTCAGAGCTGTTCCTTCTTCACTCCGCACAACCGCTCAGAGGTCCAGATTAGGAGGTGTAATCAGCTATTTTCCCCACAAATTCCCTCTTAGAAAACAAACCCTATGCTGTGGGTTCTCAATACCCACAGCATAGGGTAAGAGGGTCAAATGAGGATTTTAGACATGCATACGCCCCTTATCTGGAGCTCTGACCGCTCCCCCTCAGCTTCGGCTGGTCCTTCGCGGGACATGGAGGAGCGGATGGCAGCGGCTGATGTCTGTTATTCCGTCGGGAAACAAAGGCCTTCGGGCCAGAAACCGTATGGACACAGTGATGGTTGGCCTCAAGAGTGAGCAACCGTCTGCTGAACGACATTATCTGACGCCAGGTGTTGGGGCTGACCCTTCGGGAGACGCCATGGGTCAATCAAAGGGAAACCTCACTGATTGGCCACCTCTAACACCACACTCTGCAGTAAGCAGTCTTCGGACGCTTACAGAGTGCCAAATTATAATGTCTGCGGACAGAATTCTTTGGAGACCGGTGATAGAGCAGCTTCACAACTGCCTATCATTAGTCAACCGGGTAATGCTTGCGAGCAAAACCTATATGACTCCGGGTAACCGGGTACCGGGCAACCAGTCAGTCATTTCGCCTAGGCGCGACCAGTCACCGGGCAAATCCGGCAGTCATTTAGCGATGACGCGACCGGTCAGTCATTAAGCCATGACGCGACCGGGCAAATTATCAGTCAGTTTAACATGACGCGACCGGGCAGTGGGCAGTCAAGGTAACGAGCAGTCGTTAAGCTAGTACCACTCGTTCTTCGCACAACCGGTCTATACGGATATTCAAAACACTGGTCATTACGCACCAGGCTCAGATATCCAACCGTCTAACATCGGTTATAAGGAGTACAGGACAGATAAATCTTTCCTTTCTCCAAGGGGAATAGTGTTCTTCTGTAGGGATTACACTCCTCAAAAGAATGAGAATAGAAGAGTACGGATATTCAAACACTGGTCATTACGCACAAGGCCCAGATATCCAGTTATAGGTAGTACAGGACAGAGAAATGTTTCCGTGTCTCCAAGTGGAACATGGTACTTCTCTAGAGATTACACTCCTTCCCCGATACAAAGCTCCGTTTCAAAAGTTGTAACGGATCGGTGATAGGCGGGTTAACCAAGCCTACCGGGATCAGCAATACCCACCTGATGGGAATTCACTGTTCCCGGAAGGACACCTTTCGAAGAGGCAGTCCTTAGAAGGCAAACCCCCGATCGGAATAACTCAGGTTTTCCGTGAAAGGGAGGTCGAGACCGTCCCATACGATTAGTTCGGCGCCGACGATCGATCCAGTGCGACCTCTCTCTACTGCGGAGAGAGGAGGTTCATATCACACGATCGACACCTTAACACAACAATAAAGTACACCAAGATTGAATATTATTTTCAATCCCTTCTCTTACTTTTATAAGACTGTTGTGTCTTTCAGTTGAAAGACGGATTAGAGTCAAGCATCGTAGGGCTCGACACTCTCCCACCTCCTCGTCTGACGGGCGGGGGGGGGGGGGGGGGGGGGGGGGGGCAGTCCCCTTCAGATTACGAACCGGCTGTAGAGCGTTGACCTCTACAGCAGAACATTAAGGAAGTACTTAGGGTGGTGCCTAATACGTTATGCCCGAAGGTTGACGCTTAAACGTCGTTTAAACCTATAATGATTTCGAGCAAAACCTACACTCTGCAGTACAGCAGTCTTCGGACTTCTACAGAGTGCCAAGTTATAATGTCTGAAGTTTTTGGAGACTAGTGATAGAGCAGCCTCACATCAGCCTATCATTAGTCAACCGGTCAGTAATGGTCAGAGGGAGCTACCATTACTGAACGTTCCCAGAGCTGGGTAACGAGCAGTCGTTAAGTCAAGTTGACTCCAACCGTTTTGTCAATATTATGACATAAGCATTGGACAACCGGGTGTTTTCGAACACAGCCAAGTGAAAATCTCCTTCGCAGAGTTGTCGTTCCTTACACTCATATGAATGTAATGAGTCGATAGTGCTAGAGAATGAGTCAAATGCCTACCGAGTACTCAATTAATCACTGGGCATAAACGGTTGTCGCGTGAACGTTCACAGGGCAGTCAAACTCTTAACTGGGCATAAACGGTTACCGGGCAAACGGTCACCGTGAAAACAAAAATTCAACTATGAATTCTTCGGAATTCAACAGTATTCCAATTGACAAATGTCCTCGGACACAGTCATTTGGAGATCGGGCAATGTCTTTAGACATAGCCAGTAAGGCACCGGTCAAACGGGTAATGTCTTAGGACATAACCTTTCGGCAGTCAATCGGGCAGTATGCTGGGACATAGCCGATTAAACAGTCGGCCATCGGGTATGGGGAGTACCGGTCAAATAGTTATGTCGGTCCCCAGGGAGGAGAGAGTGCGTCTCTAGGGACTACACTCCTCCCAAGTAATACCCATCGTACCAATTGTTGGGACGAGTCGATGTCCGACGGTATTACATGGGAGAGATTCAGTTCATTTCATAAATCAATCCCCTATGCTGGCCTACCGGGATCAACCGTTCCCAGAGGATAGTCACTCTGTGAACTCTCTCATACGTGAGCTCGGACCGAAGGTTGATTCCATGCGATCTCATTCTTCTTCGGAAAAGGGATAAATTCCTCGATCATGACTCCTTCATAGGATTCCTCCCACCAATGGGCTAAGTTTTGTGGAAAAGTAGCCAGTTGCTTGGGAAGATTGTTGTGTGGAGTACTGGTGTGAGAAAACCAGGAAATACATGAGTAGGTGAACTGGCCGCCGTGATATAACTGAGAAATTGTTAAAACGGCGTTAAACCACAATCAATCGATCATAGGATTCCTCCATGTCGAATCGGACACTGACATTCCGGTCCAGAACCGGCTTTAGTCAATCCGCACGTCGTCGGGTAAAACCCACGACCCCGTCTTGTCTGACGAATAAGAGACATATCGGGTTCAGTGCTCCATCGGATGATTAACAATTTAGAGCTGGACTCTAAATAAACTATCATTAGTGGGAAGTTACTGCATTCACTGCGTCCATAGGCGCATTTCGGCGTATGCGGCAACATTGTTCACAGGGACAGAACGTACAGTGACTTCTGCAAAGGCATTCTTAGAAGCCCAACCTGTGAAGACACAAGAGACAGGCTAAGTTCGAGCCTAGCTTTCTGCTTCCGCTGGCCCTGCCTTATCAAAGCCCCGTACGGGAGCAAAGTTGGCATACAACCAAGTAGAGCACTGTCCCTAATCCGCGGCTATAGGGAAGCGCTCCTCTCTATTAAGCTAACAGGAATGCCATGGAGTGGGTATCAACCTTCCATTCGGTGGTTTCTACAACCGTCTTTCGTCTGGTTCCGGTGAAGACCGGAATAAGACTTATCGACTCAGATTGCGTCTAGTACGGTCGAGTAATAAAATGGAATGTTCCGTTTTATCAAGAACGCAATCCGGAACGGCTGTCTGAGCGATTCTTAGACCAAACAGACACCTGTTACCACGTACCGGTTGCTTTTTCATCGAGGAATGACCGTCGATTCATTGTAAACGGGGAAGTGTTCCTTTCAAACACTTCACTTCGATTACCTGCGTTTAGAATTAATTCCCAAAACGGGCAAGTCGGATCTATTCCCCTCAAGAGACTCGTTGTAGGACGTTTCTCGTTGAACTGGCCCTTCGGACAGACTCGATTCGCTATAAGAGAATCCGATTACCATGTCCTGGATAAGGATCAGTAATTAAGGGAAACGGTCCGATACATGCTTCATACTACACCCGAATTGTTTACAGTTCGGGGCAGTGTGTTAAATACTCATTACAGTACAGGGCTTAACTGACTAGGACATGTACATGATCAATAGAGTAGACAGTAGTCCTTCGATTGGCAATAATTATTACTCCCTGAATTGCCCCCATAATTCAAATGAGTCAACTTCCGGTGTCGTTATTCTCTTCCTGACAATGACTTTAGAAACACAGTATTGGCCCAGAGATCGTAGTTCAACGTTCTTCTGGCCTGCCTATCGACATAACCGTTACATCTTCATTAGAAGTAGACAGTTCTTACCGATTGGTGTTTTTTAAGGTACGTCAATCAGTAATTTATGCTTACATTTGTTGCCGACCTCTCGCATTCAAGATTTGGCGATGAACACAACAATTATTGTTCGATGCTCCAATGCGCTTAACTTCAAAGTTCAGATCCATTTCTCTCCAAACTTTTACGTTCTTCGGAAGCTGCCGCTTCGTAAGTTATAAACTGAGACTTAAATTCGTCTTGCTTGGCGAACACTATCAGGGAAGTGAGTTCTTTGCTTTCAGTAAAAACGAATTTCATCAGGTTTTACAGCCGTATGGTTATTCAACCGTTCTTATAAACCTGTATTCCTACTGAGACCAAGTTGCCTTTGGTGCTTCCTAACCCATCACATTTCACAACCTTTCTGTGAACTGTGTTCCCTTAGATATAACCTGATCTTGTACCCTGTCAAGGGTCTTAAGTTCTATATAAAACATTCGAGGGCTGTAAGAGCCACAGTAGGGGTTATTCAACCTCAGGTAGGAGAAGGATATGTCAGCAGCGTATTCAAACACTGGATATCCTATTCCTTTAATTAGTAATAAGATCCGTCTGATAAAGTCTTAAAACGTTTCAATCAGAAATTATTCCTCTCTGGACACACAAGTGGACTCTCAGCGAGTACTTACCTAATTAATACACAAATTACTAAATACATAAACAGTTGTGTTTATATTTAGTAGTACCGTAGGTACTCTTACCAAGTGCTACGATTTCTCGGGACCGGCATTGTGTTGGACGATCCTCCCGACCGATGCTGCAAAGTCATCAGGTATTAAATGACTGGTAATGTATTTTTGACATAAAAATGAAGTTTTTTAAAGTAAAACATATTTTTATTAGAAAATACTTACCAGTCATTTCAGATTCCCGCCTCCCAACCCCGCGTCGTCACCCAACACTAAACGCTGCAAGTTAACGGTGAAATTAAAAGTGGGGGTCACATGGCCCGTGCGCCGGTATTACCGGCGGCCGTGTGTATCACACACGCGTGAGGGCTATGCATGGCTGCGCGAGCTTCTTTTCTGGATGAATTAACGGTGTTGAGATTATATATCAGGTATTAAATGACTGGTAAGTATTTTCTAATAAAAATATGTTTTACTTTAAAAAACTTCATGTTTTTTGACCAATCAACATGGCTTGAAGGAATCTGATAGAGGGTCACCCAAGGAACATTTCTACAAAATTATTTGAAAATCGGCCTGACACTTTTGGAGGAGAAGATTTTTTAAGTTTGCACTATAGCCATATAAGGCAAAATAGCCCCGCCCTGGCGGCCATGTTTTTCGACCAATCAACATGGCTTGAAGGAATCTGATAGAGGGTCACCCAAGGAACATTTCTACAAAATTATTTGAAAATCGGCCTGACACTTTCGGAGGAGAAGATTTTTTAAGTTTTCACTATAGCCATATAAGGCAAAATAGCCCCGCCCCCCCTGGCGGCCATGTTTTTCGACCAATCAACATGGCTTGAAGGAATCTGATAGAGGGTCATCTAAGGAACATTTCTACAAAATTATTTGAAAATCTGCCAACCAGTTTGGGAGAAGAAGAATTTTGAAGTTTTTTCGGTTTCGTTGCCATGGAAACCAGAATTTTGCATGGATCCCAAAAATTTGAAGGAATTCTGGTGAGGTCATTGAGAGGATGCTTTCTGTGAAGTTTCATCCAAATTGACCCACTGGTTACTGAGGAGAAGAAGTTGACGCACGACACACGCCGGACGCCGGACAAAAGGCGATCACAATAACTCACCTTGAGCAAAGCTCAGGTGAGCTAATAAAAAACATTGTGCTTTTGGAGTACCAAACAATCACATTATCTGCCTTTCAAAGGGCTATAATTCTAGTGGAAATATAGCTGATAATTGAACTTTGCCATGACTTTTGGATTGGATGAGAATTCATCAAAGCTAATTAATAAGCAAAAGGAGTCATGACTCCAGCATATTTGGTCAAGTTGTTATCCCAAACAGGACAACAGGAGGACCATGATGGTCATATAGTGCTTTAAATGCTCCTTTACTATACATGTAAGGAAAACAAAGAAGGGTCGCCCCCTGGTGGCCATATTTTCCAACAGATCAGACAAATTTGAACATTCTTGGTATATGGTCATCAAAGGAACTTATTTTCAAATCAGACCTATTCTATTGGTAAAGTACGCAGAAAC
Organism: Serripes groenlandicus; assembly: GCA_031761405.1. NCBI lineage: Eukaryota > Metazoa > Mollusca > Bivalvia > Cardiida > Cardiidae > Serripes > Serripes groenlandicus. The sequence goes on along the minus strand of JASEVX010000008.1, from coordinate 38,639,747 downwards.
CAGAATTCTGCATGGATCTCAAACAGGAGGCCCATGAGGGCCTATGCTCTACTGGCATTGATCTGGCTTGTTTCAAAAGGAACCAATATGTCATCAATATTCAAATACCATCTAAGTTTGGTGAAGATCAGATAGTAAATGGAAGCTCTATTGTGTTAACAAGCTGTATTATAGCAATTTTGACAATTTCAAGGGCCATAATCCAGCCATGCATGGGTAGATCTGGCCGTTTTTTAGAAATGAACCAAACTCTCATGGATATCTAACTACTGTATAAGTTTGATTGAGATACAATCAAAAATAAGGACTGTATCATGTTAACAAGCCCTAGTATAGCAATTTTGCCAATTTCAAGGGCCATAATTCAGTCATGCATGTGGCGGATCTGGCTTGTTTTCAAAAGGAACCGAGCTCTCATGGATATCTAACTACTGTATAAGTTTGGTTGAGATACAATCAAAAGTGAAGACTGTATTGTGTTAACAAGCTCTTTTATAGCAATTTTGACCATTTCAAGGGCCATAATCCAGTCATGCATGGGCGGATCTGGCTGGTTTTCGAAAGGAACCGAGCTCTCATGGATATCTAACTACTGTATAAGTTTGGTTGAGATACAATCAAAAGTGAAGACTGTATTGTGTTAACTAGAAATTGTTTACGGACGGACGGACGCACGGACGAATTGCCACGACATAAGCCCTTCTAGTAGAGCTAAAAAAAAAAAAAAAAAAGTTTCATCCAAATTGACCCGCTGGTAACGGAGGAGAAGATGTTGACGTACGACGGATGACGGACAAAAGGTGATCACAATAACTCAATTTGAGCACTTTGTGCTCAGGTGAGCTAAAAAAACATTGGAAAGTATCTTAGGCTACTGTGAATATAATGATAGGACTGTTCTTGTATTGAACAACTTCATATCATGCTGGCCAGTTCACCTTCCCATGTGTTTCATGGCTAAACCTCACCAGTCTTTCCAAGGAACTGGCTGCTTTCAACATAAATGGTTAGCCCATTGGTTGAAGACGAATGGCACTTGTCACATTGTCGGATTGATTCAAAAAATGTTCCTGAAGGAAGAAGCAGTACGAGTCATAATGCAACACATAGTGTAAGGTCAGTAGCATATAGTTCTTTTTGCAAATACACAAATTATTACAAGAGGACCTTCAGATGAATTATTGCAGCACCTGGCAACCATAATTCTTTAGCAATCAATTGGGTTTTAGCTGTATTGAAAAAGGGTCACCTAAGGATCATTAGCAATAAATTGTTTCAACAAGATTGCCATGATGGCCCTGGATCGCTCACCTGAATTATGCAATGTGATTGGGATGCCTACCACAATAACTATTTTTGTATTTTTGTTACCAACCAACATGCCTAGAAGTAGTCTTGTAGAAAGGCACTTTCAGCAAAATTATTTGAAAATTGATTTTTAAAGTTTTCAATATAACCATATAAGTCAATCAAAGCGCCAATGGCACTGTAGTGGCGATCGTATGGAAAATCCTGCAAAGTAACAAGCAGTATATCGGTGTAGGGCTTGCGATGACCCTGGTGCGGGTAAATTTGAAAATGTATCAACCCTGCATCTTTTGACGATAGAATAATGTTAGTTTGCCAGAATGTTGTCTTGGTGATTTTTTAGTTACGTTCTGAAATTGGTCATGATGTGTTCAAAATTAGGCCATTCCAAAGTTATGAAAAATCTAGTTGGTATTCGATAGACTACCGTTTTAGCTCATTAGAATGGCTATTTGTAATCTAAATTGTTCGGGTAATCACATGTTCATCACCAGGTCGCTAGGCCATATTAAGATAAAATATTTCTTACACTTTAGAAATGACTAAATTATCAAGAAAGGAGAGAAAACAGTATCCATTATTTTGGTCTTTGTTTCAATGATGTCCGATAGTAAACAGGTCTGTTCAATTTAGTCCCTTCACATTGCATGATTGAGGGTTGTCAGAGACATATAAACACAGTGTATTTATATGTCTCTGAGGTTGTTAAACTGCTTCGAATAATGTGAGCGCAAAAACAAACACAAAACATGCTCAAAAAGCACAATTTCACTATTTGCCAAACTGTTCAATATATAAAAATATAGGCGCATATAATATAATGCTCGATCTCCAAACTAAATTAGGCTACACTTTCAGCATTGATTGCTAATTGACTCTAGAACGTGCAGACGTGTATACATAACGTGTGTACACACTGACATCGTGTGTCCTTTAAACCTTTGTAAACCAGTCTTATCATCTAGACGCTTTCATATATTTAAACAACTACACAATAAAACGTTTATAATATTGAGAGTTATTTGCAAGGCAGATAGAACGCGCAATGATATTTATTATCTGCCCAATCATGACGAAGATAATATTTACATATTTTAACTCTATGTAGATAATGTCTCGATAAAACTCAAATATTAGTAACAATCCGGTACCAAAGTAGCACGTACTGACATAATTATTATTAATCACGTCTCTGCATCAATGATGGAACTATAACGGATGTGAGTAAATCAGTTTGCAGTAAGGAAAAGAAATATCATCCGATTGTTCAAAACCGACTATGTAAATATTTTTCGTTGTTGTTGTTTCTGTTAGCATTGTGGCGATTGTCAAACCAATCGCCACAAAAACTGCCCCACCCCCTGATGGCCATTTTTTCTCAACCAATCAATATGGCTTGAAGGAATATTATAAAGGGGTACTTAAGGATTATTCCTAAAAAAATATTTGGAAATCGGACAGAGTTTTGGAGAAGAAGAGAAATTCAGTCGACCGTAATCAATCCTTTCTGACATACATCAACTCTGCAGCAGATGATCTTGAAAGTAGTTGTCAAAATTATGGAAACTGTATATGAAACAGCAATTATTGAATGAAGATGAAAACCTTGTGACTAAAGGAAAATATACGGATTATGAGTAATACCTTTTGCCACAAAGAGTTTTCAAGATTGGTCTTAACCCTTTCCCTCATATAGACGCTTTCTGACACCTCTGCAGCAGACGGCTTTTTGAAAACATATTGACAAAAGAAGAAATTGCACAAAACATGCAATTTCTCCTTTTGCCACAATGTTTTCCACTTTAAGTCATAGGTTATCCATTCAATTATAGAGATGTTCTATTCTTTGACAAAACATGTTCAAAAGTCGTCTGCTGCAGAATTGTCGTATGAGGGAAAGGGTTAAAGAGGCACCAGAAATTGCCTGTATGTGGGATAGGGTTTAGTGTGACCAAAAAAACTAATATTTATTTCTTCAAGCAAACAATGCTTAAAATTCTAACAAAAACATCCCTCCTAAGTGTACAGTTTACTTTATTTCAACAGAATGTTGATACCAGCTGTTGGTTCATCCAAAAGATATTATCTACATCTGTTGGTTAATTAACCTTTTCCCACATGCAGACGCTATGTGATGAGATGCCTCTGCAGCAGGCGACTTTTGAAAAGAACTGACAAAAGAAGGATTGCTCATTATGAGCATTTTCTCCTTTTGATACAATGCTTTCAACTCGATTCAATCATTGTTCTTTCATTTACATACATTCTTTTTTTATATATTTGCACAGATATTTCCAAAGTCGTCTGCTGCAGATTTGTTGTTTGTGGCGAAGGTTTAAGGATGGATTCAAACATGTAAACTTTGAATAAAATTCATAAACTTGACAGATACACAAAACACAGGCTTTGAAGGAACACGTGTGTCACCTGCATGTATGTCAGTAAATGGAAGGTCGAGTTATGAATCTTTATGTTCCCCCGTAAAAGACAGGCGACACAAGTATACTTCTTTTCTGATTCGATTCAATCCTTTTCCCTAAAATGACAATGGCTTTGATACATCAGAGGAAAAACTTGTATCATAAGGACATACAAAATGCCATGCCCTACTCACAACTTGCATCAGCCAGTGGAGCTTAAAATCCAAATGCCATTGTAATAGAGTCTAATGTAGGATAGGAGGGCTTGGCGTGAAACGGTTGTAACTAAAAACCTATTTTGAAAACCCTGGTTTAGATGCAATTTTGACTCCTTTGTAAAAAATGCAAATTTAGGTACCATTTCTCAGAACGAGCAATGGCACCTTAATTTCCATTGTTTACCAAGAAAAATTATTTAACATTTCTAAAGACTTTATGGTGAGGTGATTAACCTTGGAAAAAAAATACAAATTTTAGTTACAACCGTTTCACGCCAAGCCCTCGAATTATAGTCTAATGTAAGATAAGTGGAGGAACATTTCTACTAAATTATGCTTATTATTCATATGTTTTTTATGTATGTGTTTTTTTCATACTTTTATATGTTTTTTGACCAATCAACATGGCTTGAAGAAATATCAAGAACGCACAACATAAGCATGACTTGCTTTCAGCCAGTGGAGCTAAAAATGAAAATGCAATTGTAATACAGAGTTGAAAGTTCGATAAGTGGGAATTAATTGTTCATTTACAACATTACTCCTTTTTCCAAAATAATCATCAAAATTTGTCTGCTACAGGTATCAAGTCATGTGCATCAATTATATTGTAAATATTTAATTGAATCAAAAACAAGACAATTTTTGTAGGCCACATGCATATATGCAGTGGACAATTTCAGAAAGCTTTGTCGCAAAAGGATAAATTGCTCCATTTGTTTCAACTCTTTTTAGCAATTAAACTGTCATTTATAGATGTGTCTATGCTATAAAATAACTTAGAGTCACAAAATAAATGTTTATGTTCCATTAAGTATTTCAAAATCAGACATTTAAGTTTCTTAGCTGATAATTTTCTAAATCTTGCACTCTGGGCATAAAGAGTACAAGATACTCAGCCCCTGGTCTTTAATACCAATCAACATGGCTTGAAGTAATCATGAGAGGGTCATCCAAGGAACATTTCTACAAAATGATTTTGAAGACCCAATTGACTTATCTATGTGTCTCTGAAACAAGAGGCCCATGAGGGCCTATGCTCTACTGGTATGGTTCTTTGGTCATTTTCAATCCAGAGCATGTATGTATGGTGAAGATCGGATAGTAAATGGAGGCTCTTTTGTGTTCACAAGCTGTATTATAGCAATTTTTACAATTTCATGGACCATAATCCAGTCTTGCATGGGCGGATCTGGCTGATTTTCAAAAGGAACCAAGCTCTCATCAATATTTAACTACTATCTAAGTTTGGTGAAGATCAGATAGTAAATGGAGCCTCTATTGTGTTCACATGCTCAATTATGGACAATTTGGTTTTCGAAAGGAACAGAGCTCTCATAGATATCTAACTACCGTATAAGTTTGGTTGAGATACAATCAAAAGTGAAGACTGTATCGTGTTAACAAGCTCTTTTATAGCAATTTTGACCATTTCAAGGGCCATAATCCAGTCATGCATGGGCGGATCTGGCTGGTTTTCGAAAGGAACCAAGCTCTCATGGATATCTAACTACTGTATAAGTTTGGTTGAGATACAATAACAAGAGGGCCAAGATGGCCCTAAATCGATCACCTAATTGATAGTAAATTAGTAGCAAATATTTAACTGCAAATATCTGGAAATTTTTATCAGGGAGTGCAAATGAAACTGAAAGGAGTGGACACTTCTCAAGAAACAGCTTATCAGTAAAGGCCATTTATATCTTGAAATCTAACAAGAACTTTAATAAGAATGGAATTATAAAGTTTTTGTCAGTTTGCACCTTTCCTGATGCCGCCTTGCTGCCCTGTTTTTCAACGAAATCAATATGGCTTCAACAGTTTATTTAGAGGGTCACTTAAGAAACATTTCTACCAAATTATCTTGCAATCGCACAAGTAGATTATGTAGGAAAAGGATTTTAAAATTTGGGTATTTTTCTCACTTTCTGATGCCGCAGCAACCAAAGTTCTCAATGGAATTTAAATCTTTGAACAATTTTGAAAGAGGACCACCAAAGGAACATTCTTGTGATGTTTTGTGGAAATTGGTCTATTGGAATGGTAGGAGTTGGTTGTCATTTGTAGCTAAAAGTTCAATTTACCCTTTTTGTGATGACGCCTGGTTGATATGATTGTGTAACCAATCAAAACGGCTTAAACAAATTAAAAAGAGGATCATTACAGTAAGATTCGTATTATATTTTCTTAAAATCAGACAAACACTTTCATAAAAATGAAATTTTCAAATTTTGTCATTTTGCCCCTTTTCTGATGCCGCCTGACTGCCATGTTTTTCGACCAATCAGTATGGCTTAAACAATTTTTATAGAGGGTCACCCAAGGAACATTTCTACCAAATTATATTTGAATCTGACAGGCAGATTCGGAGGAGAAGATTTTTAAAGTTTGGACATTTTGTCCCCTTTCTGATGCCGCAGCAACCAATGTTCTCATTGGAATTTTAATCTTTGAACAATTTTGAAAGAGGACCACCAAAGGAACATTCCTGTGATGTTTTGTGGTAATTGGTCTATTGGAATGGTAGGAGATGGTTGTCATTTGTAGCTAAAAGTTCAATTTACCCCTTTTGTGATGACGCCTGGTTGCTATGATTGTGTAACCAATCAAAACGGCTTAAACAAATTAAAAAGAGGATCATTACAGTAAGATTCATATTATATTTTCTTTAAATCAGACAAGCATTTGCATAAAAATGGAATTTTCAAATTTTGTCATTTTGCCCCTTTTTTGATGCCGCCTAACTGCCATGTTTTTCGACCAATCAGTATGGCTTGAACAATTTTTATAGAGGGTCACCCAATGAACATTTCTGCCAAATTATATTTGAATCTGACAGGCAGATTCGGAGGAGAAGATTTTTAAAGTTTGGACCTTTTGCCCCCTTTCTGATGCCGCAGCAACCAAAGTTCTCAATGGAATTTAAATCTTTGAACAACTTTGAAAGAGGCCAACCAGAGGAACAGTCCTGTGATGTTTCACGGAAATTGTCCTTGGAGTTTGGGAGGAGATGATGTTTAAAGCTAAAAGTTACCGCCGGACGGACGACGGACAAAAAGTGATAGGAATAGCTCACCTGAGCCTTCGGCTCTGGTGATCTAAAAAAAGAAGACTGTATCGTGTTAACAAGCTCTTTTATAGCAATTTTGACCATTTCAAGGGCCATAATCCAGTCATGCATGGTTTTCGAAAGGAACCGAGCTCTCATGGATATCTAACTACTGTATAAGTTTAGTTGAGATACAATCAAAAGTGAAGACTGTATCGCGTTAAGAAATTGTTTACGGACGGACGGACGGACGGACGGACGCACGCACACATGCACGCACGACGGACAAATCGCCACGACATAAGCCCTTCTGGCCTTTGGCCAGTAGAGCTAAAAACCTTATTTCTACAGGCTAAATATGGAGAAAGGAGAAACCATTCCCACTTACAGGAATTCTGCAGCAGACGACTTTGAAAACAGTTGGTCAAAAAATACGGAAAATTTCAAGAAATGATAGTATAACTATTACATAGAGTTGAAAACATTGTTGTAAAAGGAGGAATTGCTCATTATGAGTAAATAGATGCCAAGCGGAAATTACTAACTATGAGCAATTTCTCCATTTGCCATGATAATTTTTTCAAAAGCCATCTGCTGCAGATATGTCTGCATGAAGAAAAGAGTTAATAACGAGAAAAATAGTTAACCCTTTCTCACATACAGACACTTTCTGATGCCTCTGCTGCAGACGACTTTTTAAAACATTATGATAAAAGTAGAAACAAGCAATTTCTCCTTGTACCATAATGTTTTCAACTTTTTACAGTAATTATACCTTCATTTGAAGAGATTTTCTGTGTTTTTGTCTAGATGTTTCTAAAGTCGTCTGCTGCATATTTGCTGTATGTGGGAAAGAGTTAAAACAGGAAATCAACCACAGCGTATTTAACCCTTTCCCATATACACCAAACATTAAGCGACTTTGAAAAAGGTATAAACATTGAAAAGAGTTGAAGACATTGTGGCAAAAGGAGAAATTGCTCATTATGAGCAATTGATTCTTTTTCAACAATGTTTTCAAATGTCTTCTGCTGCAGAGGCATCAGAAAACACCTATAAATGGGAAAGGGTAAAGACAGATGTAGATAAAGATCAGACTACCCTCCCAAGTAGTTTGATACAAATGAACACTGTTGACCACAACTATCTTGAGACCTTCTTTGACTATTTGAAAGTTGATCTTGATCTACACTGGTCGCAGAAAGGCTGCCTTTCCTAGAACATAGATGAACACAAATATGTTAAAACCTTTCCCACATACAAAAAATCTGCAGCAGAATATTTGGAAATTGTCAGAAGGAATAAATAAAATCTCTTTGAATGGAAGTGTATACGAGTGACTGAAAACAGTTGAAAAGATTGTGGTAAAAGTATAAATTACTAATTATGAGCAATTTTTTCCATTAACCATAATATTTTTAAGTGTTGTCTTCTGCTGATGCATCAAAATATGTCTGCATGAGGGAACAAACAGGTCAATTCTTCAATGGAGGACTATTTACCCTTGGAGAAATATTCAAGTCTTTGAAGTTCCCATTTAAATCATCCATATCAAACATCCTGAAAAAAAAAGAAGAAAAAACTTGTATATACATGGGTGTCTAACCCTTTCCCACATAAAACTAATCTGTAGCGGATGACTTTGATTGATTGATTGGGGTTTAACGCCGTTTTCAACAAATTTTCAGTCATATCACGGCGACCAGTCCATCTACTCATATGTTTCCTGGTTTTCTCACACAAGTACTCGACACATCTTACTTTCCAAGCCACTGGCTGCTTTTCCACATAAGACTGTTAGCCCATTTGTGAAAGACTTATGACGCGTGTCACAGTGACTTTTGTCGAACGTCGGAAAGAATGTTTGCCGAGCTGGGATTCGAACAGACGACTTTGAAAGTGTCTACTAAAATATATGGACACTCTATTATTGTAGGTATAATTACTGAAAAAGTTGAAAACTTTGTGGCAAAAGGAGAATTTGCTTGTTTTGAGGTGCAGGTGTCAGAAAGCGTCTATATGAGGGAAAGGGCTAAAGGATGAAATGATGTGAAATGGGATGTGACCTTTAATTGTTTATCCAATATGCTATGTTAAAGGCTGTCTAAGTGAAAACATCAACCTTCAAAACAGTCCATGACAAAGTGTGCTTGACTATTCAAATGGTTTTAGTAGGATTATAAATAACTCTATCAAAATTTCAAAATATAACATCATATGTGCAAGTGAGTGTAATGGAACTTTCTCATCTAGATTATCAAAAAAAATCTGAAGAAGACATGTGCAACGTTTCATTCCAAATACCTCAAATCATTACAGACAAATTTTCATGTTTTCAACAATGTTTCAGTCATATCACGGCCGGCCAGCAAGATGTAGTTGTAGATTCGGACGCTATTTTTCCGGATACGTTATTCGGCGAATTTCAAAGTGAAGTAAATAAGTATTTGATAGTCAGTTGTAAATGTCGGTTTAAACTAAGGAATAGATAGCGCAATGAAATATTTGAAAGAAAAAAGCTGCAAATCTTCATAACAAAGCTTAAATACAAGTTTATAAAGACAATTTACTATTTGTAATGCAATGACTATTCCTTACAGTTACATGTAATATGTGAACTGACAAAACTAGAACAAATCCGACCAAGTCATGAAATTTGTGATCAGCAGCGACCCGTCTTAAGCAGTCAGTTTTATCATGTCCCCTTGGGTGGCTGCTGATCGCAAGTTTGACTACTATATTTCTACATGAAATTTACCGGTTTTGGCGGCGAAGTGAATGCAGTTATGATGTCAAACCGCTAATGTGACGTCATTTCATAGTTTGGTTTCTGGCGCACCGTTACAAAGAATTGAGTGTAAGACTGGAGACCGAACTATTAATGTTATATGATTTTTGTGTAGTGTCATATGATATTTATGTAATGGCATTCTGACACTCCCAGAGGGGATTTATGTGATAATACCATTTAATCCTTTTCCAACACACAACAAATCTGCAGCGGACAACTGTGATCAAATCTTGCTTTAAATGCGGGTGTAATTATTGAAAGAGTTGAAAACCTTGTGATAAAAGAAGCCATGAAGTGTCTGGATGGGGGAAATGCTTAAAAAGATTTCCCATACTTTAGACCAGATGGTTTCAATGTCATCTGCTGCAGATTTGTTGTAAAGGGTTAACAAAGCTGCAACAAGATGCCAATGTTGACACTGGAGTTGAAAACATGGCATAGAAATTTCTCATGTTGAACAATGTTTCCTCTTGCCACACTGTTTTCAAAAGTTGTCTTCTACATATGCATCTAAATTCATCCACATCAAAGGAAAAGTTACCATTTCCCAAAAGCAACACATATGCAGGAGATGACTTTGCAAACGTCTCATCAACAAAATGGACACTCATTAAACAAATGAGTAATTGAAATATTATTGCAAAAGGAGAAATGGTACATGTCTTGAGTAATTTCTGCAAATACCTTTAACCCTTTCCCTCATATAGACACTTTCTGACGCCTCTGCAGCAGACAGCTTTTTGAAATCATGGCAATCAAAGAAGAAAATGCTCAAAATAAGCAATTTCTCCTTTTGCCACAATGTCTCAATCTCTTTTTAGTAATTATAACCACATTTATAGAGCTTTTCTATGCTTATCGTACTTTCAAAGTCGTCTGCTGCAGATTTTGTTATATGTGGGAAAGGGTTAAACGAGTCTGCAAGTGGGACAGGTTATTAGATGATCACTTCCACTTGACAAAGAGATGACAAAATCAACAAAGACGTCCTCATGTCAAGATAACCATGTTTACATTGTTCTCATCCATGAACTATTGTTGTTTTTTTCAGCCACAACCTTTTCCCACACACACAACTCATCTGCAGCAGACGACTTATATATTGTTTATATTAATGAACTATTGTTGCTTTTTCAGAGACAACTCTTTCCCACACACAACTCATCTGCAGCAGACAACTTTTATATTGTTTATATTAATGAACTATTGTTGCTTTTTCAGAGACAACTCTTTCCCACCAGAACTCATCTGCAGCAGACAACTTTTATATTGTTTTTATTAATGAACTATTGTTGCTTTTTCAGAGACAACTCTTTCCCACACACAACTCATCTGCAGCAGACGACTTATATATTGTTCTTATCAATGAACTGTTGTTGCTTTTTCAACAACAACCCTCTCCCACACACATCTTATCTGCAGTAGACAACTTTTGAATTGATTGATTGATTGATTGGGGTTTAACGCCGATTTTAACAATGTCTCAGTTATATCACGGCGGCCAGTTCACCTACTCATGCATTTCCTGGTTTTCTCACACCAGTACTCCACACAACAATCTTCCCAAGCAACTGGCTGCTTTTCCACATAGACTTAGCCCATTGGTGGAAGACGAATGACGCATGTCGCATTGACTTTTGTCAATCGTCGGAAAGAAAGTTGGCCGAGCCGGGATTCAAACTCACAACCCCTGGATTGACAGCCCACGTCGCTACCGACTGAGCTACCGGGGCTCGGCAGACAACTTTTGAAAGCATTCTAACTAAAATTAGGGAATATTTCTTTTGCTCTTTCAACGAAAATTCTTTTCCACACACAACTAATATGCAGCAGACGACTTTTGAGAGCATCCTAGCTTAAAACGTGCAATTTCTCCTTTTGCCACAATGTTTTCCACTTTTTGTCATAGGTTATCCACTCAAATATGGAGATTTTCTATGTTTTGACATAATCCGTTCAAAGTCATCAGCTGCAGAATTGTCGTATGAGGGAAAGGGTTAAAGTATAATTATTGAATACTTCATGGCATAAGGAGAAATATCCTTCATTTGAACAATTTTATCTTTTGCCACAATGAGTTCAATTCGTCAGCTGCAGATGCATCAAAGACGACTTTCGCATGGACTGTCATCCCTTTTCCACAGACAACTTATCTGCAGTAGACATCTTTTTAAAGTTTTCTGGCTAAATTCAGGTATATCCCTGTAAGCGAAAGCCATTACTACCATTTTTAAAGTATTTTGAAAGGGTTTTGACATGCATGCATTATAATGAAATGTAAATTTTGCATTGACATCTGTATCAATTTAATGAGAAGCAATTGCTCCATTTACCACATTTCAAACTATTGGATACAATAACCAATATATAGGCACACATATTCAGAAATGTGTTACTTGTAGAATGAAGGTGAAAAAAAAGAAAAATCATCTGCTGCTGAGGCATTAGAAAGTGTCTATATGTGGGAAATGGTTAAGACATACATGCATTTTAATACAAGAATTACGCGTAATTAAATGTCTCGCTGTCCCCTGCTTTGACTATCAATGCAAGTGTAAAAGACAAAAAGTAAAATAACAAAACTTCAACATTGAGCTAAACACAAATTTAAAAAAAAAAAAAAAAAAAAAAAATACTAAGTTCAAAAATTCAAGAAATTTAAAAAAAAACACATTTAGCTAAACTCAGTTAACCTTTTCCCTCATATAGACGCTTTCTGACGCCTCTGCAGCAGACAGCTTTTTCAAAACATAGTGACAAAAGGAGAAATTGCTCAAAATGAGCAATTTCTCCATTTGCCACAATGTTTTCCACTTTTAGTCATAGGTTATCCATTCAATTATAGAGATTTTCTATTTGTTGACAAAATATATCCAAAGTTGTCTGCTGCAGATTTATTGTATGTGGGAAAGGGTTAAAAAATTCAAGAAATAAAAAGATAAAAAATTGAGCAAATGCGCAAATTTCAAAAATTAAAAAAATTCTAAAAAAAGAATAATGAGGCAAATGCAAAGTTCAAAAATACAAGAAATTCAAAAAAAATAACAAAACACAAACGTTTTACCCCGAAACCTGCTTGATATGTTGAACTACTTTATGTATGAAATGTGTGTTTACAATTTGAAATTAATCCAACAAAATATGAAGAAGCTTTGTCCAATTCTCAAAATCCACCAAAAATCAAGTGTTTTACCCCCCAAAAAGGTCACACTCAGCATCTTCAGCGTGCAATGTGCAGAAGAGTATAAGATGTAACTATATTCTAATATGAAGGCCCTAGTACCAGTACTTATTGAGAAAAAAAAAACAAGAGGGCCATGATTACAATAATTATACAATGTACTGCAATACAAAACACATCAAGACAATTATTCTGAATGCAACCTCCACAGTGTTAACAAGATTTTCCTTCATTTGGCCTCGTGATCTATATTGTTTTACCTGATATGACCCATATTCCAACATGGACTAGATATCATCAAGACAACATTCTGACAAAGTTTCAACTTGCTCAAAGTAAAAATGCTGCATCCAGAGTTTGAACAATGTTTTCCTTTATTGACCTTGTTTCTGACCCAATATGACCCATATTCGAACTTGACCTAGATATAATTCAGACAAACATTCTGACCAAATTTCAAGCTGCTGAAGCAGCATCCAAAGTGTTAACAAGATTTTCTTTCAATTTGGCCTAGTGACCTAGTTTTTGACCCTACATGACCAATATTCAAACTAGGCTTAGATATCATTTAGATAAACATTATCATTAAATGTCAAGCTGCTGTAGCAAAAAATGCGGCCTATAAGAGTTTTAACAAGATTTCCCTTCAATTTGACCTAGTGACCTAGTTTTTGACCTCATATGGCCCAGTTTCGAACTTGACCAAGATTTGACCGATAGGAATGTTCTGATGAACTTTCATGGAGATTGGATGCAAAATGTAGCCTGTAGAGTGTTAACAAGCTCAAATGTTGACGGCGCACTACGGACAACTGACGGACGCCGGACAAAATGTGATCACAATAGCTCACCTTGCACTTCGTGCATAGGTGAGCTAAAAATAAAAACTAACGTTGAGCTAAACACAAAATTTAAATATACAAGAAATGAAAAAGAAAAATTCCAAATGTTTCACCCAAAAACCCGTTTGATATGTTGAAGTACTTTATTTATGAAATATGTGTGCACAATTTTGAAATCAATTTAACAAACAAGAGCGCAAAATGTCACAAAATACGCTCGTCCTGTATAGTGTTAATTGTTATTGAGCTGACAAGACCAATTTTAGGTAATTTCTATAATTAAAGGGTGATAACTCTTGATTGACTAAAGCGATATGGCTAGTTATCAAACTTGTCCGAGATATTATGCCAATACACATTCTGACACAATTTGGTGATGATTTGACAAAGGTTTCTAAAGTAATTGAGCTGACAAGACCAATTTTGGGTAATTTCTATAATTAAAGGGTGATAACTCTTGATTGACTAAAGCGATATGGCTAGTTATCAAACTTGTCCGAGATATTATCCCAATACACATTCTGACAAAATTTGGTGATGATTGGATAAAGGCTTCTAAAGTTATTGAGCTGACAAGACCAATTTTGGGTAATTTCTATAATTAAAGGGCGATAACTCTTGATTGACTAAAGCGATATGGCTAGTTATCGAACTTGTCTGAGATATTATCCCAATACACATTCTGACAAAATTTGGTGATGATTGGACAAAGGCTTCTAAAGTTATTGAGCTGACAACATACTGGACGCCGCCCGCCCGTATGTACGCCGCAGGTAAAACTATAATACGATCTGTTTTTTCAGACGGGCGTATAAAAATGAGGAAGCTATGACGAAATCTCAAAGTCAACCAACAAGAGGCCCATGAGGGCAGGGCCTATGCTCTACTGGTATGGTTCTTTGGTCATTTTCAATTCAGAGCATGTATGTATGGTGAAGATCGGATAGTAAATGGAGGCTCTTTTGTGTTCAAAAGCTGTATTATAGCAATTTTGACAATTTCAAGGGCCATAATCCAGTCTTGCATTGGCCCATCTGGCTGGTTTGCGAAAGGAACCAAGCTCTCATCAATATTCAACTACTATCCAAGTTTGGTGAAGATCGGATAGTAAATGGAGGGTCCATTGTGTTCACAAGCTGTATTATAGCAATTTTGACAATTTCAAGGGCCATGATCCAGTCATGCAAGGGCACATCTGGCTGGTTTTCAAAAGGAACCAAGCTCTCATCAATATTTAACTACTATCTAAGTTTAGGGAAGATCAGTTTTCGAAGGGAACCAAGCTCTTATGGATATCTAACTACTGTATAAGTTTGATTGAGATACAATCAAAACTGAAGTCTTTATCGCGTTAACAAGCTCTATTATATGTGGTTTACACAAGGAACCAAGCTCTCATGGATACCTAACTACTGTGTAAGTTTGGTGAAGATCAGATAGTAAATGGAGCCTATATTGTGTTCACAAGCTCTATTATAGCAATTTTGACAATTCCAAGGGCCATAATCCAGTCATGCATGGGAGGATCTGGCTGGTTTGCGAAAGGAATCGAGATCTCATGGATATCTAATTACTGTATAAGTTTGATTGAGATACAATCAAAACTGAAGACTGTATCGCGTTCACAAGCAATTATTTATGGACGGACGCGCAGACACCACACCATGGCATAAGCTCTTCTGGCCTTTGCAGTAGAGCTAAAAACCACCAAAATCATGTTTTTTACCCCAAAAAGAAGGTCACACTCAGTATCTTTAGCAAACAATGTGAAGAAGGGTATTAGATGTAACTATATTCCAAATGTGAAAGCCCTAGTACCAGTGCTTATTCAGAAAAGTTAAAAAAAAACGTAACTTTTAAACGTTTAGCTAAAGCCGTCGCCACCAGAAAAGCAACACCTTAGTCTCGCTTTCGCAACTTCGTCGCAGCGAGACAAAAATGTCAATATGATGGTTAATTCATTGATTGCGAGTTTAATGCCATTCAGTTATATCATTGCGGTTAGTCCACCGGACCATGTGCTTTCTGACACCAATAATCCACACACAATTCTTCACAGGCAACTGGCTATTTTCCAACATATTTACCCTTTCCGTCATACGACAATTCTGCAGCAGACACCTTTGAACATACTATGTCAAAAAAATAGAAAATCTCTTTAATTGAATGGATAACCTATGACTAAAAGTGGAAAACATTGTGGCAAAAGGAGAGCGAGCTCGTTTTGCTCTAGCAATTTCTTCTTCTGTCACTATATTTTCAAAAAGCCGTCTGCTGCAGAGGCATCAAAAAACATCTATATGAGGGAAAGGGTTAATTAACCCTTTCCCACATACAACAATTCGGTAGCAGAAGATTCTGAGAGCCTCTTTGTAAAAATGTAAAATCTCTATAAATGAAAGTATGATAATTGAAAAAGGGTTGAAAACATTGTGTCAAAAGGAGAAATTGTTCATTGCTGTATGATGGAAAGGGTTAAGCCCATTATTGGAAGACCAACTATGCTAGTTACTATGACTTTTGTCAATCATCATCCAAGAATCTATGGACGAGCCAGGATGCAAAAACATGATTAATATTACCTGTTAGTAATGAATCCCATTTTTTTCTTGTTTTGTTCTCGTATCAGGGAAACGGCTTCTTCTAATTCATTGTCCAGCTTAAACACCCCTCTATACAGTATCTCATACAGTATCGCTGAAAATAAACAATTTCATAATCATGGGACATTTCCTTTCCCTTTTCCACCTGCAGACGCATTTTAACGCAATAACAGCAAATGACTTTTGAAAACATGACACAATGTTTTCAACTTTATTAAACAATTAAGCTTTCTTTTATTTAACAATTAAGCTATCTTTTATGGAGATATTTCAGATTTTTGTCACTCAAGTCGTCTGCTGCAAATTTGTTGTATCTGGGAGAGGGTTTAATTCGCCATGATATAACTGAAATAATGTTGAAAGCGGCGTAAAACCCCAATAAAAAAAAAAAAAACAACATACAACATGTCTGCAGTGGATGACTTTGAAAACATCCATAAAATATATTGATAAATGAAAGCATGATTATTGAATAAGAGTTGAAAATGTTTTGGTAAAAGAGAAAATGCTCATTATGAACAATTTCTACTCAAGTGTTCAGACCCCCAAAAATATAATACTCAGAAAACATTCTCTGCCCAAGGAAGTGCATGGAGAATGCTCAAAATAAGATTCCGATTTGCCAATTTCGAGAATGAATTTACTTCTGACCAATCAGTTACTACTGCACAAATTCTGATACCTGTTTGAAAAAGAACTCATACAGCATACAATGACCGTGAATATCGATCTTTACAGCAAATGATGGGCTAGACGACGATCATGTTCAATCCATAAGTTTTGCATGACCACTTTATATTTGGAGGTTGTATTGTTGTTGTCTACTATGACGTATTGAAAGTAATAATAAATATACATAAACTATTGTATACCCTGAAAAATAATTAAATAATTTCCTGAGAAAATGAGTGAACAGTATAACGCATTTCTATATCTAAAGATATAAGTTTTAAAAATAATCGAC
Source organism: Serripes groenlandicus (assembly GCA_031761405.1). Taxonomy (NCBI): domain Eukaryota; kingdom Metazoa; phylum Mollusca; class Bivalvia; order Cardiida; family Cardiidae; genus Serripes; species Serripes groenlandicus. The sequence goes on along the minus strand of JASEVX010000008.1, from coordinate 38,622,371 downwards.
TAGAACATTATAATTTTCAATCCATGATTTTTGCATGACCACCTTTTTTAACCCTTTACCTCATATAGACGCTTTCTGACGCCTCTGCAAGAGATAGCTTTTTGAAAACATAGTGACAAAAGAAGAAATTGCACAAAACATGCAATTTCTCCTTTTGCCACAATGATTTCCACTTTTTGTCATAGGTTATCCATAATTGAATGGATAACCTATGTTTTGACAAAATACATTCAAAGTCGTCTGCTGCAGAATTGTCGTATGAGGGAAAGTGTTAAATGCATAGCCAAAATTCCAGAAAGTTTCGAAGGATTTTGATTTTTTTTTTTCTCCTGCTTGATACCTATGAATGAAACGAACATTTTCATGTAGTCTGATCTACAGATCTCAGCTTATTTCATTTCAGTCTGATGCTGAAGATTTGTTGTATGACGAAAAGATTTGAGGAAAAATAGCTCATTTCAAAATGTGATCAAATGTCTGGCTATATACTTGCTTACTGCCTATTATGAACAAAGATTTTTGTACATGGTATCTGTATCAAAGAATGGGTGTCAACCGTTCATTTCGAACACACAGTTAACAACTTTGAAATAATTCAGTATGATTATTCAAAAGAGATGAAAACATTGTATCAAATGAAGAAATAGCTCATCATAATGAGCAACTTCTTCTTTTTTTGCAATGTTTTCAAAAGTAGTATTCTGTAGATAAGTTTAAATGAATCTGCAAGTGGAAAAAGGGTAGGTAAGTAAATCAATACATGTAAAAACCTATATGAATATGAATCATGTTTGAATTTTAAGATAACCAAAATCAAATCAGACAAAAGCTGTTACAATCAACTTTGCTGTAAACAAAGGGCCACAGATGGATATCAACTACAAAAAACATCATTAAATATTCTTTTTGGAGTTCCTTTTCAATTCATGCATTAACCCTTAACAAGGAATCTGCAGCAGACGACTTTGAACATACCTATGACTAAAAGTCGAAAATGTTGTGGCAAAAGGGGTAATTGCTCATTTTGAGCAATGTCTTCTTTTGTCACAATGTTTTCAAAAAGCTGTCTGCTGCAGAGGTGTCCGAACGCGTCTATATGAGAGAAAGGGTTAAAAGCAGGTTTACAATCTATATTTCGTAAAACTGAAGTAATTTATTTTTTTGAGCAAATACCTCCTTTCTTAACCCTTTCCCACATACAACAAATCTGTAGCAGACGACTTTGAAAACATCTTATTCAAAACGTAAAAAATCTCCATTAATGACAGTTTAATAATTGGAGTCAAACAAATTGTGGCAAATGGTGAAATTGCTCATCATGAGCAATTTCACCTTTGCCCCAATGTTTTCAAAAGTCGTCTGGTGTAAAGGTGTCAGAAAGCGTCCATATAAAGGAAAGGGTTAAAATATTTCGAAAAGTTATCTGTATCTGTATGAGGGAAAAGATCAAATATCACTTCATTCTTTTGCAATGCATGCTTACAAGCAGAATTAAACCTTTAACCTCATACAGAAGCTTTCTGATGCCTCTGCAGCAGATATTTAAAAGCATTGTGGCAAAAGAAGAAATTGCTCATAATGAGCAAGTTCTCAATTTTCCACATTGCTTTCAACTCAATTGAATGATAATACTTTCAAATATAGAGATTGTTCATCTTTCTGTCTAGATATTTTCAATGTTGTCTGCTTCTGATGTGTTTTATGTGGGGAAAGGATTAAACCATTTCCCATCTGCAGACGCATTTTTGACGAATCTGCAGCAGATAACTCTTGAAAACATTGTGGCAAAAGGAGAAGTTTCACCTTTGGCCACTATGTTTTCAACTCTATTCAATCATTGTACTTGTATTTACAGAGATTTCCCACTTTTTTGCCTAAAAAAATGCAGGAAAAGTGTTATATATCCAAAAGTCACAGTAAAGTTTTGATAAAAGAGTCGGAAACTATCATTTCAAAAGTCAACTGCTGCAAAGGTGTGAAACGTCTTTATTAGGTTAACTCTTTCCCACATACACTTTCTGTTGCCTCTGCAGCAGTCGACTTTTGAAATCATTGTGCCAAAATGAGAAATGGCTCATAATGAGCAATTTCCCCTTTTTCCACAATGATTTCAACTTTAGTCAATAATAATGACTTCATTTTAGAGATTTTTCATATTTTGCCTATATCTATTTCATGTCCTCTGCTCCAAATTGGTTGTACGAGGGAAAAGGTTAAAACTTTAAACTATTAAGTTCCTTTACAGTTGATGCCCAGAAGCAGATTAAACCACTCCTTTAACCCTTTCCCACATATAGACACTTTCAGACGCCTCTACAGCAGACGACTTTTGAAAACACTGTGGCAAAGGTGAAATTGCTCATGATGAGCAATTTCACCATTTGCCACAATGTTTTCAACTCTATTTAATAATTAAATGGAGATTTTTCACATTTTTGAAAATATGTTTTCAATGTTGTCTGCTACAGATATGTTGTATGTGGGAAAGGGTTAATTAAACAAGAGGGCCAAGATGGCCCTATATCAATCACCTGATTGATAGTAATTAGTAGCAAACATTTAACTGCAAATAGCTGGGAAAATTTGATCAAGGAAAGCAAATGAAACTGCAAGGAGTGGACACTTCAAGAAACAGCTTATCAGTAAAGGCCATTTATACCTTGAAATCTAACAAGAACTTAAATAAGAATGGAATTATAAAGTGTTTGTCATTTTGCACCTTTCTTGATGCCACCTTGCTGCCCCGTTTTTCAAAAAAATCAATATGGCTTCAACAGTATTTTTAGAGGGTCACTTAAGGAACATTTCTACCAATTTATCTTGAAATCGGACAAGCAGATTATGGAGGAAAAGGATTTTAAAGTTTAGGTATTTTTCCTCACTTTCTAATGCCGCAGCAACCAAAATTCTACACAGAATGTAAGTCTTTGAACAATTTTAAAAGAGAACCAACAAAGGAACATTCCTGTGAAGTTAAGTTGAAATTGCTCTATTGGAATGCTAGGAGTTGGTTGTCATTTGTAGCTACAAGTTTAATTTACCCCTTTTGTGATGACGCCTGGTTGCTATGATTGTGTAACCAATCAAAACGGCTTAAAAACAAATTAAGTAGAGGATCATTAAAGTAAGATTCCTATTATATTTTCTTAAAATCAGACATGCACTTTCATAAAAATGGAATTGTGTCATTTTGTCATTTTGCCCCTTTTCCAATGCTGCCTGACTGCAATGTTTTTCGACCAATCCGTATGGCTTGAACAATTTTTATAGGTCACCCTAGGAACATTTCTACCAAATTATTTTGAATCTGAAAGGCAAATTCAGAGGAGAAGATTTTTTAAGTTTGGACATTTTGCCCCCTTTCTGATGCTGCAGCAACCAAAGTTCTCAATGGAATTTAAATATTTGAACAATTTTGAAAAAGGACCACCAAAGGAACATTCCTGTATTGTTTTGAGGAAATTGTTTTTGCGGTTCAGGAGGAGATGATGTTTAAAGTTAAAAGTTACCGACGGAAGACGACGGACGACAGACAAAAAATGATCAGAATAGCTCACCTAGAGCCTTTGGTCACAAGGTTGTTGATATGGGAATATAGTCTAAGTCCAATTTTGAACTTGACCTTTAATCTATGACCTTGAAAAATGATAGACTTCTTGACCTTGCCATATACTAACTGTATACCAAATTTGGTTAAGATCGATTGAAGGATGTTCAGTGTAGTGGTCACAAGGTTGTTGATATGGGAAAATAGTCAGTCCAATTTTGACCTTGACCTTTAACGTATGACCTTGAAAATAAATAGACTTCTAGACCTTGCCATATACTAACTGTATACCAAGTTTGGTTAAGATCGGTCGAAGGATGTTCAGTGTAGAGTGGTCACAAGGTTGTTGATATGGGAAAATAGTCCAATTTTGACCTTGACCTTTAACCTATGACCTTGAAAATAAATCGGCTTCAAGACCTTGACATATACTAACTGTATACCAAGTTTGGTTAAGATCGGTTGAAGGAATGAATGAATGAATGTATATTGTTTTAGGCGCATCGACAGCTAAGGTCATTTAGCGCGCATTTAAATTTAATTATTCATGATCCCTGGGTAAACAAACCAGTACTAGGCTAGAAAATGTGCCTTGCCCAAGGGCACTCCACCATGACCAGTGCCGCGACTGGGGATCGAACCCGGGACACCCGGTTTCAAAATCCTCAACGCTAACCACTCGACCACAGCAGATTCCTCGGTTGAAGGATGTTCAGTGTAGTGGTCACAAGGTTGTTGATATGGGAATATAGTCAGTCCAATTTTGACCTTGACCTTTAACGTATGACCTTGAAAATAAATAGACTTCTAGACCTTGCCATATACTAACTGTATACCAAGTTTGGTTAAGATCGGTCGAAGGATGTTCAGTGTAGAGTGGTCACAAGGTTGTTGATATGGGAAAATAGTCCAATTTTGACCTTGACCTTTAACCTATGACCTTGGAAATAAATCGGCTTCAAGACCTTGACATATACTAACTGTATACCAAGTTTGGTTAAGATCGGTTGAAGGAATGAATGAATGAATGTATATTGTTTTAGGCGCATCGACAGCTAAGGTCATTTAGCGCGCATTTAAATTTAATTATTCATGATCCCTGGGTAAACAAACCAGTACTAGGCTAGAAAATGTGCCTTGCCCAAGGGCACTCCACCATGACCAGTGCCGCGACTGGGGATCGAACCCGGGACACCCGGTTTCAAAATCCTCAACGCTAACCACTCGACCACAGCGGATTCCTCGGTTGAAGGATGTTCAGTGTAGTGGTCACAAGGTTGTTGATATGGGAATATAGTCCAAGTCCAATTTTGAACTTGACCTTTAATCTATGACCTTGAAAATAGATAGGCTTCTTGACCTTGCCATATACTAACTGTATACCAAATTTGATTAAGATCGGTCGAAAGATGTTCAGTGTAGAGTGGTAACAAGGTTGTTGATATGGGAAAATAGTCAGTCCAATGTTGACCTTGACCTTGAAAATAAATAGGCTTCTAGAACTTGCCATATACTAACTGTATAACAAGTTTGGTTAAGATCGGTCGAAGGATGTTCAGTGTAGAGTGGTCACAAGGTTGTTGATGTGGGAAAATAGTCAAATTTTGACCTTGACCTTTAACATATGACCTTGAAAATATATAGACTTCTAGACCATGCCATATACTAACTGTATACCAAGTTTGGTTAAGATCGGTTGAAGGATGTTCAGTGTAGAGTGGTCACAAGGTTGTTGATATGGGAAAATAGTCTAATATTTTGACCTTGACCTTTAACCTATGACCTTGAAAATAAATAGGCTTCTAGACCTTGCCATATACTAACTGTATACCAAGTTTGGTTAAGATCGGTTGAAGGATGTTCAGTGTAGAGTGGTCACAAGGTTGTTGATATGGGAATATAATCAAAGTCCAATTTTGAACTTGACCTTTAATCTATGACCTTGAAAATGGATAGGCTTCTTGACCTTGCGATATACTAACTGCATACCAAGTTTGGTTAAGATCGGTCAAAGGATGTTCAGTGTAGAGTGGTCACAATGTTGTTGATATGGGAAAATAGTCCAATTTTGACCTCGACCTTTAACATATGACCTTGAAAATAAATAGACTTCTAGACCTTGCCATATACTAACTGTATACCAAGTTTGGTTAAGATCGGTCGAAGGATGTTCAGTGTAGAGTGGTAACAAGGTTGTTGATATGGGAAATAGTCCAATTCTGACCTTGACCTTTAACATATGACCTTAAAAGAAATAGGCTTCTAGACCTTGCCATATACTAACTGTATACCAAGTTTGGTCAAGATCGGTCGAAGGACGTTCAGTGTAGAGTGGTCACAAGGTTGTTAAGCACGGACGCGCATACAAACAAACAAACGGGCAGCCCCGTTACTATATCCTCTCTAACTCTGTTAGACAAGGGGATAATAAAGAATGCTCAGAATGAACAATTTCTCTTCTTGCCGAAATGTTTCCTGCTTGTAGGTCAAAATGTTTATGCATGTGAGAAAGGTGTTGCATTTTGACGCATCTAATGCAGACGACTTTTGAAAACATTGTGACAAAGTTTTCATCATTTTTCAGTAATTATACATATATGTGGGAAAGGGATTAAAGGGTTATTACAATCACTGTGTACAGGAAACTTACATTGACAAATGGCACCATGTTGGTAGTAGTTCACAGTGTAGATGGAGTCAAGCTGGTTTTCATCTACTCGACACAACACAATCTACAAATCAGAATATAGTTAATGATAGTCATGTTTATTTAATTCTCTTCCATTAGGCCTAACCAACCCATTTGGACAAACATTTAGATATATATGAGAGTCTGCCCATGGACGCATTGTAACCCCTGCTTTCATTAACATATTTTAACACAATGGACAAAAGGTAATAGCATATATTTCAAAAGCCATTTGTATGTGAGAAAGGTTTAAGTAGAGGTCCAGTTAAGGAGGGGTATTCAGCTCTTTTTCACACAATTTCTCTTATTATTAAAGCAAACCCTATGTTGTGGGTACTCAAAAGAATCGTCTCACTTAGAGGGTTCTTTTAAGTACCCCCAACATAGGGTTAGAGGGTCAAATAAGGATTTTAGAACATGCAAAACTATCTAGAGCTCTGGTTTAAGGTTTAAATGAGATTTGTGACCTTGACCTTTAAGCCAGGGATGCAAACATTAAATGTGAAATACTGTCATCTCATTTAAAACAATGATCATTCACTTTTAATGTTTCTTCTCCTTTTCCAACACCATTTCAGTTATATTTCAGTACACTCATCCATGTCTTAGACTAGGAAACGTACATTGTCCAAGGTACAGCAAGTGGAGTGGCAAACATAATTGAAATTCACTTCTCCATTGCAAAAATATGGGCTGGAAACAAATCAGGACAAAATGTTGCATCCAGTGGTAAATATAATATTTGTATGACCATCTATCCCTGATTCTTGATAATGTCTTACATTTTGGAAATAAAAACTTTCAACTTATATTAATTTATCATTGATTGTTTGGCGTTTTACTCCGCTTTCAACAGTTTTTCAGTTATATAACGGCATTTCCTGAGTAATATATTAGTACAACTCTAGGTCTCACCCTGCCCAAATAGCCAAGAAAAGGCAATACAAAAAGTATGAGAGTAGTCAAAAATGGTACTAAAATGGAGAAATTGCCACAACAAATCCATAGCAAATGATTTTAAAAAACATCAAAGCAATAATATGGAAGATTTCTACAATATAGATGAATACTTTATTTATTGGGGTTTTACGCCGCTTTCAACAATATTTCAGTTATATCACGGCGACAGTTCACTTATTCATGATCCCTGGGTAAACAAACCAGTACTAGGCTAGAAAATATGCCTTGCCCATGGGCACTCCACCATGACCGTAGTGACGCGACTGGGGATCGAACCCGGGACACCCGGTTCCGAAAATAGATGAATACATTGTGGCAAAGGGATAAACTTGCTTACTCCCTATCTGCTTCTGATGTCTCTGCATGCGTGAAAAGGGTTAATTGTATGATATAAGTATAACATACTTTGTTTCCCAGCATGAATGCCTGCTGTTACAGATGCAATCTTGCAAGCATGAAAGATTCCAATCAGACTAAAGCTGCGGAAAATATTTAATTTTTTTTTCTTCTTCGGGAAAAAAAAATCCTGAAAGAAAAGGTTCCTGTGGCTTGGCTATTTCATAGTCTCATAGTTAACCCTTTCCCTCATATAGACACTTTCTGATGCTTCTGTAGCAGACGCCTTTTTCAAAACATAGTGACAAAAGAAGAAATTGCTCAAAACGAGCAATTTCTCCTTTTGCCACAATGTTTTCCACTTTACGTCGTAGGTTATCCATTCAATTTTAGAGATTTTCTATTTTTTGACAACATATGTTCAAAGTCGTCTGCTACAGAATTGATGTATGAAGGAAAGGGTTAACTTACCTTCTTTTCAAACTTATTGTTTGTTGCCTCTGTTGGAACTTGGCCCACATTTTCATAGATGATAAAGTCCCGTCTAGAAAATACATAATAAAAATAAATCAAGAGAAAATGGACCAAGGATATACTGTTATGCCTCAAGCCATAAAAAAGTCTTAACTTATTACTTAACCCTTTCCCTCGAACAGACGCCTCTGCAGCAGATGACTTTCGAAAACATTGTGGCAAACCAAGAAATTGCTCATAATAACATAAGAGACACTTTTAGTAAAAATTGCTGTGTAGCATTTCCCTATGGTGGTTAACATTTCCATACATTTTTTATCAAATAAATCCCACAATGCCTTAGACATAGCTTCAGACAGACAGACAGACAGACGATGCCAACCCAATATCTCAACCACCTTCGGCAGAGCCTAATTATATCAACAAATTATAAATGGTTGTTTGGAAAATTAAGTATTATTCCAGATTTTGGATCTTTCATTCTTAATACCAGCTTCTGGCATAGACTTCCACACAACAAGAAATTCACTTTAAATGAAAGTGCAATAATTGAATATAGTTGAATACATGGTGACAAAAGGAGAAATTGCTGGTTTTGCGCAATTTCTTCTTGTGTTGACATGTTTTCAACAAGAGGGCCATGATGGCCCTATATCGCTCACCTGATTTAATAGAACTTCAATGGTTTTCAAAGATTTTTACTCTATACATATAAGGAAAACAAGCAACCCCCTGGTGGCCATGTTTTTCAACGGATCGGATTAATTTGAACAACCTTGGTAGAAGGTTAACCAAGGAGCATTTGTGCCAAATAATTTTTAAATCAGGCAGGTGCTTTTGGACAAGAAGATTTTTAAAGATTTTACAATGCACATATAAGGAAAACAAGCCCCGCCCCTGGCTGCCATGTTTTTCAATGGATTGGATTAATTTGAACAATCTTGGTAAAGGGTGACCCAAGGAACATTTGTGCAAAATAATTTTCAAATCGGGCTAATACTTTTGGACAAGAAGATTTTTAAAGTTTTAACAATGCACATATAAGGAAAACAAGCTCCGCCCCCTGGCGGCCATGTTTTTCAACGGATCGGAAATATTTGAACAATCTTGGTAAAGGGTACCCCAAGGAACATTTGTGCAAAATAATTTTCAAATCGGGCCAGTACTTTTGGACAAGAAGATTTTTCAAAGTTTTAACAATGCACATATAAGGAAAACAAGCTCCGCCCCCTGGCGGCCATGTTTTTCAATGGATTGGAAATATTTAAACCAATCTTGGTAAAGGGTGCCCCAAGGAACATTTGTGCAAAATAATTTTCAAATCGGGCCAGTACTTTTGGACAAGAAGATTTTTAAAGTTTTAACAATGCACCTAAAGGAAAATAAGGTCCGCCCCCCGGCGGCCATGTTTTTCAACGGATCGGAAATATTTGAACAAATCGGGCCCCCTGGTGGCCATGTTTTTCAACGGATCGGATTAATTTGAACAACCTTGGTAGAAGGTTAACCAAGGAGCATTTGTGCCAAATAATTTTTAAATCAGGCAGGTGCTTTTGGACGAGAAGATTTTTAAAGATTTTACAATGCACATATAAGGAAAACAAGCCCCGCCCCTGGCGGCCATGTTTTTCAATGGATTGGATTAATTTGAACAATTTTGATAGAAGGTCCCCCAAGGAAGATTTGTGTAAAATTATCTTTAAATCATGCCAGTACTTTTTGACAAGAACATTTTTAAAGATTTTACAATGCACATATAAGGAAAACAAGCTCCGCCCCCTGGCGGCCATGTTTTTCAACGGATCGGAAATATTTGAACAATCTTTGTAAAGGGTACCCCAAGGAACATTTGTGCAAAATAATTTTCAAATCGGGCCAGTACTTTTGGACAAGAAGAATTTTCAAAGTTTTAACAATGCACATATAAGGAAAACAAGCTCCGCCCCCTGGCGGCCATGTTTTTCAACGGATTGAAAATATTTAAACAATCTTGGTAAAGGTTGCCCCAAGGAACATTTGTGCAAAATAATTTTCAAATCGGGCCAGTACTTTTGGACAAGAAGATTTTTAAAGTTTTAACAATGCACATAAAGGAAAATAAGGTCCGCCCCCCGGCGGCCATGTTTTTCAACGGGTCGGAAATATTTGAACAAATCGGACCAGTACTTTTGGACAAGAAGATTTTTTAAGATTTGGCAATTTTCCCCTTTTCTGATGCCGCAGTAACCAAAGTTCTACTTGGAATTAATTTCTTTGAACAACTTTGAAAGAGGACCACCTAAGGACCATTCCTGTGAAGTTATTTTGAAATCTGTCCGTTGGTTTAGTAGGAGAAGTCATTTGTAGGAAATTGTTAACAGACACCGACGACGACGCCGCCGGACGGTGAGTGATCACAAAAGCTCACCTTGAACTTCGTGCTTAGGTGAGCTAAAAAGCCGTCTGCTGCAAAGGTATCAGAAAGCCTCTATATCTGGGAGACTTAACTTTGAAGATTTGACTAGAAACTGTCCATCTCATTAATTTTTATAAGTAAAATGATTTCTTAATAGATAAAATGTACATTAAAAAGAAATGCAAGATTTCTTGTCAGCTAGAAAAAGAAACCTGTTGAGATAAAAAACATGAGGCCCATGAGGGCCTATGCTCCACTGGCATTGATCTGGCTAATCAGGGGTTTTTTTAGGGCCTTTTTGGGGCCGATATTCGGCCCCATTCCCCTCACTGAAAAGTATATATTTTTCCCCTTTTTTGAAAAAAAAATCCCCTCCTAATTTTTTTTTTTTTTTTTTTTTTTTTTTTTATAATGTAGACAGTGTTATTGATGTTTTCAGTCAAAAAGACAGATCAATTGACCTCTAATGTTTCTATCATATGTTTCTGTTGCTAGTTATGTAACAATACAGTTATGAAATCAAGAAATTTATTGTATTTTTTCCCCTATTTTAGACTTACAACGCTATTTTTCCCCTCTCAAAGGGCCCCGCCACCATTCCCCTAAAAGTGAAAAAAAAACCTGGGCTTGTTTCAAAAGGAACCAATATGTCATCAATATTCAAATACCATCTAAGTTTGGTGAAGATCAGATAGTAAATGGAAGCTCTATTGTGTTCACAAGCTGTATTATAGCAATTTTGACAATTTCAAGGGCCATAATCCAGCCATGCATGGCCATGCATAGATCTTGCCGTTTTTTAGAAATGAACCAAACTCTCATGGATATCTAACTACTGTATAAGTTTGATTGAGATACAATAAAAAATAAGGACTGTATCATGTTAACAAGCCCTATTATAGCAATTTTGACAATTTCAAGGGCCATAATTCAGTTTTCGAAAGGAACTGAGCTCTCATGGATATCTAACTACTGTATAAGTTTGGTTGAGATACAATCAAAAGTGAAGACTGTATCGTGTTAACAAGCTCTTTTATAGCAATTTTGACCATTTCAAGGGCCATAATCCAGTCATGCATGGGCGGATCTTGCTGGTTTTCGAAAGGAACCGAGCTCTCATGGATATCTAACTACTGTATAAGTTTGGTTGAGATACAATCAAAAGTGAAGACTGTAGCGTGTTAACAAGAAATTGTTTACGGACGGACAGACGGACGGACGCACGCACGCACGCACGACTGACAAATCACCACGACATAAGCCCTTCTGGCCTTTGGCCAGTAGAGCTAAGTGTGCATGCACGCACGCACGCACGCACGACGGACAAATCACCACGACATAAGCCCTTCTGGCCTTTGGCCAGTAGAGCTAAAAATCAGAAATTACTTTATTGCTTATACACATATTAACCCTTTCACAATACTTTTGACACATCTGCAGCAGATGGCTTTTGAAAACATTGCAACAGTTCACTTATTCATGATCCCTGGGTAAACAAACCAGTAGTAGGCTAGGAAATGTGCCTTGTCCAAGGGCAACCCACCATGACTATTAGATGTCTTTTATTTTTGCCTACATGTTTTCAAAGTTGTCTACAGTAGATATGATGTGTGTGGGAAAGGTTAACCCTTTCCCTCATATAGAAGCTTTCTGACGCCTCTGCAGCAGACGGCTTTTTGAAAACATAGTAACAAAAGAATAAATTGCACAAAACATGCAATTTCTCCTTTTGTCACAATGTTTTCCACTTTTAATCATAGGTTATCCATTCAATTATAGAGATTTTCTATGTTTTAACAAAATATGTTCAAAGTCGTCTGCTGCAGAATTGTTGTATGAGGGAAAGGGTTAAGTTGAGGGACTGACTGATAAGACTATTGAAACCTCTGTATCAAAATTATACTTCTAATTGTTGAGTTTCTACATTTTTTAAGAGATCTAGATAAGGGGCACTTCTCATGTTCTAAAACCCTTATTTGAGAAAAAGACCAGTTTACTCCCCCTAATCTAGCCTGATTTTTCTCACATGTTTTTCAAGCAGTGGACCTATACTACATGTCAGGTATATAGTTCACTTATATAAGTTTGATTTTGTTTGAATGGTGTTTTACGCTATTTTTAACAGAATTTCAGTTATATCATGAGTGTTTCCTGGTCAATTTACCAGCACTTCTAGATTATCTAGACACCAATGAATCAGTCATCATTGAAACCTTGCATTTCAAGGAGGGAAGCCATTACTACATTTTTAAAAGTCTTTAGTATGACCAATAAGTTTTTGAAGAAACACATGTTTTACAAACAAAACGCATCCCTATGTGTATCCCTTTTAACCTTTTCCCAAAAGTAAAAAATCTACAGCAGACAACTATGAATATAATGATCGTCAATAGTCTGCTGCATATATGTAAAACAGTGTCTGCAAGAGAGAAAGGGTTTAAGGCAGGTAACAAAAACAAAATGCAAGCAATGCATACCTGTACATGAGGGACAGTATTTTCATCACTTTGGACTCGGTCCATTCCTGGAAAAAGGGAGACAAACACATTCGATAATGAACAACAATTTTCCCTACAACCAGCTAATTATGTCCCCTTTTCCAAGGTCATTCAGTTGGAATAAATTTCGTTTTATTTTATTTTCCAAATATTTTTCTGTAACTTAGCCTTTCTCTGATAAAACCTTCATAAAAAATAAAAGCATTCATCTTCAAAAAGAGAAACAAGACCGCAGCAAGCAAACACCAACACTTGTCTGCTGGGGCATTACTAAATAATTATTAAAGCCAGAGTTATGTGACTTGGCACAGACATGCATATTGTTCCTAGGAACATGTGTACCAAGTTTCATTTGAAAATGTTGAAAGTTTTTTGAGTCATGAGGTAAGGTTAAAGTTTTCTGACGACACAGGCAAAGGGTATCTATTTTTTTCTTCTTCGAAAATCAGTCAAGGTAAATATGTCTCTTACATAGTTCTGAAGATTTACTAAATAAAGATGATTCCATTCCCTGATTATGCATTTGATATTTCTAGAGCAGACAATTTTGAAAGTGAGAGTATTGTAGGCATAACAAAAATCCTCTACTGGTTTAGGGGCAAAATCTTTTTATCTTTTTATCTCTGACCATAAAGTTTCAGTGCTGAGCCCCGGTAGCTCAGTCGGTAGCAATGCAGGCTGTCAATCCAGGGGTTGTGAGTTCAAACCCCAGCTCGGTCAACATTCTTTTCCGACGTTTGACAAGTCATTGTTGACAACCGTCATTCCTCTTCCACCAATGGGCTATCAGTCTATGTGGAAAAGCAGCCAGTTGCTTTAAAAGTAAATTGTATGAAGTATTGGTGTGAGAAAGCCAAGAAACATATGAGAAGGTGAGCTGGCCGCCGTGATATTACTGAACAAGAGGCCCATGAGCGCCACAGTATCGCTTCACTGCCACTAGGCAAAAATTAAATTTCCAAACAGCCCCTGGCCATGTTTTTTATACCAATCAGAAGGAGTCTCGTAGAGTGTCACCCAAGGAACAAAATTATTTGAAAATCGACCAAATAGTTAAATAGATATTTTAAATGTTCACTGAAGTCAATTGAACGCTAACAGCCTCTCCCACTGGCAGCCATATTTTAACATAGCTTGGTGGAATCTGAAAGAGAGTCACCTAAGGAACATTTTTACAAAATTATTTGAAAATCGGCCAGATACCTTTGTTGGAGAAGATTTTTTAAGTTTTCAATATAGCCATATAAGGCGGAACAGACCTTCCACCTGGCGGCCATGTATTTCAACCAATCAACATGGCTTGAAGGAATCTGATAGATGGTCACCTATGGAACATTTCTACAGAATTATTTGAAAATAGGCCGGATACGTTCAGATAAGAAGATTTTTTCCCTTTTTTTTTTAACCAATCACCGAAGGAATCTGATAGAAGGTCATCCAAGAAACATTTCTACAAAATTATTTGAAAATCGACCAAACACTTTCGGAGGAGAAGATTTTATAAGTTTTCACTAATAGCAAGACACTTTCAAAGGAGAAATCTTTTTAAGTTTTCACTGTAGCCATATAAGGCAAAACAGCCCCGCCCCTAGCGGCCATGTTTTTCAACAAATCAATCAGCATGGCTTGAAGGAAGCTGGTAGAAGAGCATTTCTACAAACAGTTTTGGAGGAGAAGAATTCTAAAGTTTTTTCTTTTGGTTACCATGGAAACCAGAATTATGGATGGATCCAAAAAAATGAACAATTCACCATGTCATAAGCTTAACACTTTCAGCCAGTGGAGCAAATCAGCCCTGCTCTGCCCCTGGTGCCCATGTTTTTTAACCAATTAATTTGGCTTGAAAGAATCCGATAGCGGATCACCCAAGGAACAATTCTACATAATTATTTAAAAATTGGCCACATAATTTTGGAGAAGAAGATTTATTTAACTTTTCACCATAGCCGTACAAGGCAATACAGACATGTACAGGGCTTGAAAGAATCTCATACAGGGTCACCTAAGGAACAACTAGTAGAACAACACGCATAATGTTCCTGAACACATACTTTTCGTTTCATCACATTATCATCTTCTCTAGAAAGAATTTAAACCTATCCAGGTTTTGCTCCACAATAAAAGAGCAGTTGGCATATGTGAAAAGTGTCGATTCAGATCAGCCTTTACAACTTATCATTTATACCATAATCTTCACAATTCACAAGGAAATCCAAAAAGTACTTAAATGTGATTTGCTAGCAGTGAAGATCTGGATCATTAATTTTCACAAAGGACAGGTTATACCCTTTTGCATAAACTGGCTCATATCTTTTATATTTTTTCTTCTATTGGGTTTTTTACGCCAGTTTTAACATTATTTCAGTTATATCACGGCGACAGTTCACTTATTCATGATCCCTGGGTAAACAAACCAGTACTAGGCTAGGAAATGTGCTTTGCCCAAGGGCACACCACCATGGGGATCCAACCAGGGACAGCCGTTTCCAAATCCCCGACACTAACTACTCGGCCACGAAGGATTCAGGGTTATCTTAAGAATCAAATT
Organism: Serripes groenlandicus; assembly: GCA_031761405.1. Lineage (NCBI taxonomy): Eukaryota > Metazoa > Mollusca > Bivalvia > Cardiida > Cardiidae > Serripes > Serripes groenlandicus. The sequence continues at coordinate 38,606,924 of JASEVX010000008.1, read as the reverse complement.
ATATGCGAGACAATCATTTCTGAGTACCTACATTAAAGGTCTTGGAGTTTAAATGATCATTAACCCTTTCCCTCATACGACAATTCTGCAGCAGAAGACTAAACATATTTTGTCCAAAAAATAGAAAATATCTATAATTGAATGGATAACCTATGACTAAAAGTTGAAAACATTGTGGCAAAAGAAGAAATTGCTTGTTTTGAGCAATTTCTTCTTTTGTCTCCATGTTTCCAAAAAGCTGTCTGCTGTAGAGGTGTCAGAAAGCGTCTATATGAGGGAAAGGGTTAAAAACTAAATGGAAATACCCCCCCATACACACACAATTAAAACAAAATATAATCACAACTGTTTGCAAGATAAGAAAAGATTGATTTGCTGAATCTATAGCAAGACAGTTATTGAAAACAATGTAAGGAAAGCAAAACTTGCTCATAACACTCAAGTTCTCAGATTCTCACATTGTTTTCTACTCCATCTCAAAATCTAACTCAGATGTTTTGTAAGCAGATGACTAAAGATACATCCGGTTAAGGGCCTACCCTTTCCCAGCCACATAGAATAAATCTGCTGCAGATGACGGACATTGTAAGAAAATGTTGAGTTTGCTCGTCTCCTACAGACACATTAAAACATTGGTTGAAAAGGATTAATGGAATGCTTAACCCTTTCGCACATACAACAAATCTGCAGCAGACGACTTTGAAAACATGGTGACAAAAACCTGAAAAATCTCCATAAAAGATAGCTTAATTATTAAATAAAGTTAAAAACATTGTGGCCAAGGAGAAATTGGTCATCATGAGCAATTTCACCTTTGGCCACAATGTTTTCAAAAGTCGTCTGCTGCTATTGTGTCAAAATGCATCTGCGCGTGGGAAAGGGTTAATGCAGAGCCTGATGAAAAAATCTATACCTTTTCTGGGTCTTTGCCGCAGTGTACAAACACCATTCGGCAGGCTTCATATAAGTTGGTATGGTACACTTGGGTCAGGAACAGCTGTAACAGTGCATTAAAACAGAAAATTAATCAAGAAATTGTTTAACCCTTTCCCTCATACGACAATTCTGCAGCAGATGACTTTGAACGTATTTGTCAAAACATAGAAAATCTCCATAATTGAATGGATAACCTATGACAAAAAGTGGAAAACATTGTGGCAAAAGGAGAAATTGCACGTTTTGTGCAATTTTTTCTTTTGTCACTATTTTCAAATAGCCGTCTGCTGCAGAGGCGTCAGAAAGCGTCTATATGAGGGAAAGGGTTAAAACAAGTCTCTGACAGATTGGTAAAGGAAAAGGGATGGATAAGATTTTGATATAATTGACAGGAGTCAATAACACCTGAGGAAGTAAATGTTACATATGATAATATATATTTAATCATTCTCAGAGCTCTAGATAAGGGGCATTTCTCATGTTCTAAAATCCTTATTTGACATTCAAACCCTCTGTTTTGAGTACCCACAACATAGGATCTGGTTGACTAATAAGAGAAATATTTTGGGGAAAAGTTGATCAATCCCTCTGATCTAGTTCTCAGTATGATACTTGCAGAATAGGTTTACAAATCCTCAGATTCAGAAGCATCAAGTCATCTGTTTCTAGCCAAAATTTAACCCTTTCCCAAATACAACAAATCTACAGCAGATAACTTTGAATACATATATTTACTATTCAGTTAAACTGTGGAGAATTTCTATAAATAAAAAAAAACTTTTTTTGTGGAAAAATGAGAAATTGTTCATTATGAGCAGTTTCTCCCTTTGGTACAATGTTCTCCAAAATAGTCTGCCTCAGAATGCCCATACAGGCAATTCTGATACCTCTTCACCTGAATATTATATATATGAAAATATTTTGACAAAAGGAGAAATTGCTCAAATTTCTTAAAATTGAACTTTATTTGATTATTGTTACTTCATCTGTCCAGTTTCCTTATTTTTGACAATCTTTTAAAAGCTGTCTGCTGCAGATTTGTTGTGAAGTGGTTTATGCAGTTTTAATGTAATATTGAGGTAGTAATTTTTTCAAAGCAACTCAAGATATTTTTTATAGCTTTTCTTTCACACTTTTGAGTAAAACATTGTTCTTTTCTTTAACCCTTTCCCAAATACAACAAATCAACAGCAGACAATTTTAAACACATATTGGCTGAAATATGAAAATTGCAAGTATTATAAAGTAATAGAATTGAAAACATTGTAGCAAAAGGAAATATTGCTCATAATCTCATTATGAGCAATTTCTCCTTTTGTCACAATGTTTTCAAAAGTTGTTTGCTGCAGAGGCATCAAAATGTGGCTCTAAGAGGGAAGGGGCAAAAAAAGTTAGAATGGACACATGATTGGTTGTCTTCCAATGTAAGCGCTCTCTGTGACAGGTCAATAAAGTACAATGTCAAGGTCATAACAGAACAAATTTAACTTTAACTGGAAAGGACTTGGCACAAGGAATCCACATGCCTGTTATGATCTATTCATTATTTGGTGTTTTATGCCACTTTCAACAATTTTTCAGTTTTATCTCACGGCATTTCCTGATTAAGTAACCAGTAGTAGCGAGTACTACTGGTCCATTTATCCTGATACTTGTCAGTCAGTCATTATGTAACTCCGCAACCCTGAGAGCCAAGGAGGGAAGTCTTCTAACTTGCTTTAACTAAAATAAATACGTTTAAACCTGAAGGAATCCACATGCCTTTTATGATTTATTCATTGTTTGGTGTTTTATGCCACTTTCAACAATTGTTCAGTTTTATCTTACAGCATTTCCTGGTTAAGTTACCAGTATATAGCGCGCACTACTGGTGCTTTTATCCCGATACTAGTCAGTCAGTCATTATGCTAACCCCCCCAACCCTGAGAGTCAAGGAGGGAAGTCTTGTAACTTGCTTTAACCCTTTCCCTTATACGACAATTCTGCAGCAGATGACTTTGAATATATTTTTGTCAAAAAATAGAAAATCTCTATAATTGAATGGATAACCTGTGTTAAAATTGGTAAACATTGTGGCAAACATTGTGCTCGATTTGATCAATTTCTTCTTTTGTCACTATGTTTTCAAAAAGCTGTCTGCTGCAGAAAGGTAAGAGGTGAAAGGTTAACTAAAATAAATATGTTTAATCCAAAGCATTATTTTCTATTCTTGGGACTAAGTCAAAGTGTTTTCATGACATTGGTCTACAAGCTACTAACATCCAAACCACAGAACTTCAAAAATGAAAATTATGTCATTTACCTCTGAAATTATAAGTCAAAGGTTAATGACCTTCATTTCGGATTATTGTAGCACTTTTGATGCTATTGAAAATTGAAAATCAATTTTCAAACAAATTTAAATATTGAGCAATTACTACTTTCTCAGATTCATTGATGTCAACTTGTGGGAAAATAATGTTTTTCAAAAAAAAAAAAAAAGTTGCAAGCAATTGCAAAAAGCTTATAAGGAAAAGTTCTAAAGTTTTCTAAGAAAAAAGTCATCGTCCATGATGCTGCGTTTAAGATCATTTCTGAAAACTATTTCATAAAGAGAAAGATGTTAAATTGATTTGCAAACAAGAAACGGTAATTAACAAGAAAATATATTCACGAAGATTTCTAAAGGAATTGACATTGACGTCATACAAGACGTCAACGGCTGCGGCAAATTTTTCTAAATAAATTCCAAAGACATAATTCTAATTTTTAATGACTAACGTATAATGATAATTTGGTTTTCCATTAACAAGTTGCAAAATGCCAAAAATTAATCTAGGTCAAATATTTGATTGACAGCTGTACGGTTCCAGAGTTGTAGAACTTGCAGAAAATCAACGGTATACATCTCCATTAACTCTTGCAAAAAGTAAAACACTTTACCTGTTCTGATACTGCTCGGAACAGGCAGAGACCATCTTTTGCAATTGGCTTTCGTTTGAGTCCAAGCGTTTCCAAGAACTGGTCAAGTAAGGTCTCGGGCTTCGGTTGCTTCTTCATCGTCTGCAATGATATAAACATGAATCCATCGTCATTAACACGTAAAAGGTTGCACATATCAAAAAGTCAATTGGTAACAAAAATGGCTTATTGTTATCAACTTAAAAAAACGAAAACTCACTTCTTAACTGATGTCCTTATACCGTTTAATTAGAAATCCTTTGGTCACGTGGAACTACTTCATGTATGGAGCGTGCATTTCATGCGTTAAGGGCGTATGCGGCGGTTCTTGTGTATTGTAAAAATACAGACCGGCGTGTTTTCATATATATATATACCCTTTGCACAAGGTTTAACTCAAAGTAAGAAGTGATTTTTGGAAATTGCAAGCTTGGTTGACTATTCTTATTATAACGGTTATCTGTGGTTAAATTAAATTAACGGAGTCGATTGATTGGGTCGCGTGACAGCTATATGACGGCGGCCAGTTCACATAACATTGTGTTTCCGCGCTTTCTCGCCACAGTACTTTCCACACAACATACTTCCAAGGCAACTGTTTACCCTTCCCATTTAAGACTTCTTTAGCCCATCGTTGGAAGACGAATGACGCCAAAGTTGTCATAATGTGGCGATTTGGCGCAACAATGTTTTTAGCTTTATTCTAAAATTATACTGTCGTGTATTTTGTTTTAGTTGGAGTTTTACACCGTTTTCAAGATTATTTAGTTATATCACGGTGACAGTTCACTTATTCGTGATCCCTGCGTAAACAAATAAGTTACGTGCTAGTAAATGTGCCTTGCCAAAGCACCTTGCCAAAGGGCAATCCACCATTACCATCGTGATGCGACTGGGGATCAAACCTGGAACGCCCGATTTCGAATCCCCGATGCTAACCACTCGACCACGGCAGATTCCTCTTCCATGTAGAGCAATATGCCATCATTTTGCATGTATGTTTTCAAAATCGTCAGATGCAAATCTGATGTAGTCGGGAAGGGGTTGAACGGTTTTGAACCTTCCACATTAAATACTACATATCGGACGAGTGGTTAGCTTCGGGGATTTGGAACTTGATCCCCAGTCGCGGAGGTCATGGTGATCTGCCCTTTGGCAAGACACATTCCCTAGCCTAGTACTGGTTTGTTAACACGATAACTGAACACATATACATATATTCGTATTCAAGCAATAATGGCAGTATTGGATCCCTTGATGCATCTTTAAACAAAACTTTACAATCGCCTCGGTGGTGTAGTGGTAGAGCGTCCGCCTCGGGAGCGGCAGTTCGCTGGTTAGATCGCCGGCCAGGTCATAATGGTTATAATGGCTGCTCAGGGTTGCAGTGTTAGAGCATTACGACTGACTCGCAGGATAAATGGACCAGAAGTATTGGTAACTTAAATAGGAAACGCCGTGATACAACTAAACACTTGTTAAAAGCGGCGTAAAGCACCACATAACTAATTAACTAATTACCAACAACTTATTGACCTTCTAATATCTTGTCACCCATGAGAGATGTCAAATTTATAAGGCAACAAGACGCCAAACCGCATGACTTGACGCACCGAGCCCGGCACCAAAGCCAGGCTGTCATTTCGAGGGTTGTGAGTTCGAACCACAGCTCGACCATTCGTTTGATGTCATTTAATACGACGAGCGCCATACGTCTTCCACCAATGGGCCAACAGTCTATGTGGGAAAGCAGCCCGTTGCTTGGAAAGCCTTGTGTGGTATACTGGTGTGAGAAAGCCAGGAAGCACATGGGTACGTGAACTGGCCGCCGTGATATGACTGAAAATGTGTTGAATATGGTGTTGAACCCCAATCAATCAACCGATGTGACTTAATTATTTGTTTTCGATGTATACAAGTTGCGATACTTGTCGCATTGGTAGGTGTAATACTACCATGACATGTGGTCCAGGGGTTGTGACTTCGAAACCCCAGATCGGCCAACATTCTTTCCGACGTTTGACAAAAGTCACTTTGACCAGCGTCATTCGTCTTCCACCAATGGGCTATTACTATGTGGAAATGCAGACAGTTGCTTTGAAAGACTGTTGTGTGGAGTACTTGTGTGAGAATTCCAGGAAACACATGGGCATGTGATCTGACTGAAAAATTGTTGAAAAACCCTTATCAATCAATCAACTTGTGATCCAATCTGCCTCGGCCGAGTGGATAGCGTGGTCGGGTTTGATTTATTTATTTATTGGGGTTTTACGCCGCTTTCAACATTATTTCAGTTATATCACGGCGACAGTTCACTTATTCATGATCCCTGGGTAAACAAACCAGTACTATGCCTGAAAATTTGCCTTGCCCAAGGGCACTCCACCATGACCGTAGTGCCGCGACTGGGGATCGAACCCGGGACACCCGGTTTCGAAATCGCCGACGCTAACCACCCGACCACAGCGGATTCCGTGAACCACCCGACCACAGCGGATTCCGTGGTCGGGTTTGAGATTTATTTATTTATTGAATGGGTTTAACGCCGTTTTCAACAATTTTTCAGTCATATCACGGCGGCCAGATCACCTATTCATATATGTTTCCTGGTTTGCTCACACCAGTACTCCACATAACATAAGTTCCAAGCAACAGGCTGATTTTCCACATACACTGTTAGCCCATTGGTGAAAGACGAATGACGCTTGTCACAGTGACTTTTGTCAAACGCCGAAAAATAATGTTGGCCAAGCTGGGGTTCGAACCAACAACCCCTGGATTGACAGCCCGCGTCGCTACCGACTGAGCTACCGGGGCTCGGCGGCGGGTTTGAGAACGACTGTCCCTTATTCGATCGCTGTATGCGGTGGTCATGATGGAGTGTCATTGGGCAAGGCACATTTTCTAAGCTATTTAGTCAAACAAGGTCCAATTCCACCAACCTTAATTAATGCTAAGTTATATTTAAATCATTTATGTTATGTTTATGTTCAGTTATGTTTCATAATTTTTGTTTTCCTATAAAAAAGGAATAAAGATAACTATTTGTGACATCGTAGTCATTTACTCTTATACATTTCACATTTCACAAAATAGCATGGATATATGAACTGTTGTCGTTTCATAACTGGGTAAAGTCTTTCAAAGCAGGGTTCTATGTAGCTTCAAGTTCCAAACCGGAAACGATTGAGTTGCTTACGTGTTAATGACATCATCACTCTTACAGTTCAACATAAGGCATAGTGTTCAGTCTCAGTGTTCTACATTTCTTTCGATTCATAAGTGTAGACATATAACTATGTTTGAACCCGATCATGGGAAAACGTACCGGTTAACTTTTGTGAACAGTGTATAATTGGATCAGCCTGTGTATCTGTACACTAATCAAGGTATCCACTGTTCACATGTTGCTTAGGCATACACACATTTGTTAGATGTCTTTTTCACACTTGTGTGGATTCTGATTCTAAAGGAAGCAGACATCGAGCGTGATAGCTTGTTTCGCAATCGATGTAAAATAAATAAATAAGTTTAAATCATAAGTTTAAATGAAACTAATTAACAGCTTCATTTTAATGAAAGTGTGTGTTTGGGGGCACGACCTCCTTGTACAAAAATAAAATAAACAAAATAATAACCAGCTTCATTTTAAAAAAAACTTATCTACATATGACAAATCTCTTTTTGTATCTAGAAAGGAAGTTGTTTTGTCTAAGATAAATTAGAAGTAAGCGTACACGACATGGACACAGATTAGATTTCTGATACATACAGGCTTATCTTGTTGACGCCGCGTGGGAGCTCGACGTCAGTATGGGATAGGCATGGGGTGACGTTATCGAAAGGGGAGCAACCAACATTATTATTGTTAAGAAAAACTCTGTTATATGTTTGAAAAAAAAAAAATGAATAAATAAATTGTATAAAATGATTTAAGGAACAGCTAGATACAAACTACGTATGTCTTCTACCGTTATTACAAAACTTTAGATACATTTAATGGATATTTAATAACTTTCCCCCAACTTCCTAGTCTACACTTTTTTTAATAGTTTGGTTTACGACCCGACTCATCAAAGCTGAGTCAGAAAAAAGTTTCTGGCGATGTTTTAGCCTATTTACAATATATATTGAGATTTTTAAATAAATGGGTAATCTTTTAACAATCAATGATGATTCATTTTAATTACTACATATAACAGTATAATTCTAGAAACTGTAAAAACAACGTTAACCCAACTATGCAATAGGCAGGGCCGTAACGTGACCCATTGTATTATTTGTAAATGCAGCATGTCATCGATTGGCGATTTTGGTCATTCTTATATGATAAACGACAATGTGTCATCGGTTCCCATAGAGTAATTAAGTTGTCTCTGCTTCCTTCCGTTATGAATATTTCGCTGTTTTCACGATTTTATCCGATTTCTAAAAATTAATTTCATTCGTACCCGGTTTTTCATGTTTCATTCGAGATGAACGATTCGTACCAACTGGTTTTCGCTCTTTGCTCTTGGGGAACTGACTTGACCATTTTCTTTTGTTATTTTTCAGTTTTCTACTGGCATGTTCAAAACAATTAATGTGACATTACAAACAAACAAAACAGACTTAATAACTCTTGCTATATGTTGACTATACATGTGCACTTTCATAATGCTCAATATTGTTCATAAATATCTTTATTTTTATTTAAATTACTTCGTATTTTTTGTTTATATTTTGTTTTTGCTATCATATTTCTGTTAAACTGGAAAGAGAATAGACTTCCCCATCTCCTTCCAAAGCTTGTGCCACACTTAACTTATAACTAGAGGCAATACACCTTAATATATATTAATATTTAAGCATCTATGTTGTGTTTTTTTAATATATAATTGATCTAGTTAGAGGATTTAAAACAGTTTATTGGTAAAGAAAACTTGAGAAACTTCAGCACATTATAGTTGCAGTGAATGTTAAGCAAACTGTAAACTAAATAGTTTCCGGACTTAACTTGTCATTTCACGACTTAACTTCACATGCTGAATATCACATATATCGTAGCATATAAAACATTTAATCCCTACGTCAATATTGACCCTTTCTGCTCTTCGTAACCTTTTTATATAGGTGAGCAATATAGGCACATCTTGGCCTTCTTGTTTAAAATAAAGAGACATTTGGGCTTCTTGTTCAAAATATTAACATCCTGTCTGTTTGCAATGGTTATTTAAATGTACTGAACTGCATCTGCTTCCTATAAGTCATGCTTCAAAATCATGCGCGGCGTCTTTGATGCTTTGCATCAAAATTCGTCTTGTGAGTATTTAGCTCGCAACAGTTGTTGACCGAAGGGTCGCGAAGCGATCCGAAGCTCAAAGCCGGCCTGCTTTCGAAAATCCAACTTTCACCGCAACCATACAACTTGGGAATACTACTATATTCAACAAGTTCACACAGATCCATCCGCCTTTCCCATGAATGAGTTCAAAAAGTAATTCCAAGTTGTGAACCAGATTGTTGTCAATATGTACAAATACTTTTGATTTCATTGAATATTATCCCACTATAGACAAGTCACCCAGTCACTTTAAACAAAGTTTTATAATATCATTATTTATTATCAGGGTGTGTTTAATTAATACACTCACCCTGTTTATATACACAGAAAAATGAAACACTTAGAAGAACACTTTGACATGGCACGTATCGTACGTTCTCAGTGTTTTACCCTTTACGGGGTAAAATATGACACAAATGAAGCGGCTGAATATGAAAAATAAATCTCGAAAATATAACAATTACACAAAACTTCTTAAACCTCCTTTTTACAAAATGTGTCAACCCTCTAGCGTGAAGATTATTTTAATATTCTAGATTCCACACACATTTCTACAGCTATTCTTATACCATTTTCCGCACTTTTGACCAGAAATGTAAATACGATATTATCTGAGTTCCTACGGTTGTTTGTGGATCTTAAGCAGAATACCTTTGCAAACCATTCTGACAGCGATTCCCACTTTATTCCGTTACACTTTCAATGACAGAGATTTTCCATATTTTTGACTGGATTTTTTCAAATTCGCCGGTCTCTTTTTTGGTTTTTGAGAAAAGGGGTAAGTAAAACTATCAGATCTTATAAACGGTCTATATGAGGTAATCGTCTCATTATATATAACTGATTCTCTCGCTCAAGAAGTTCAGAGAGCTGTACACAGTACACTGTTCATACAGGGCATGCCTTAATGGCCATTTACTCGTAGCTTCTATACCTTCATTCCTATCATCTGTTGATCAAAAAGGAAAGTTATCCATTTTACAAATTAAGATTTAATTCATGTCTGTAGGATTAACATACACACGACTAATATATATAGATCTTTTTACATATTTGTTCGTGTCAAAAGTAGCACTTCCAACACGTTATGTGAATGTGTTCAGCCATGAGTTTGCTATCCCCTTGTGCGGGAAAGCATATCTGTGTGTCCGATCGTATGTCCTTTTCTGGAATTTCCAACTTTCTAGACGGGACAATAGCTACAAAAGAATTCAATTGGTTAACATTAATCTATGCTTGTTGGAAAATGGTGAATAAACGTAGTGTTCTAAGCTGTAATCCTTACACTTGTTTTGTTGTTGTTTATTGTCCTTTTTTTTTATTTATTTTTTTAATATTGTCCCTTTTGTTGTTTATACATTTCATCAACCAGATTGATTATTTAATTAATTAATTATTATTTTGATCGATTAATTGATTGATTGATATTTCCATTCACTCATGTGTCAATTCGTACCATGAACCCATATACATACAACTTTTCTCATATAAAACTTTTCATCCAACCTTCCTCTTACAAAAATGTTTGTCTACATATTTTGTATATGTCCTTTCTCGTCTGTTTTCATCTCTTTCTCCTCACTTTTTCCAAATCCCATGCATCCTCAAGTACTCAAGTTAAATGTGTTACATTCATGTGTACAGTCACATTGTTTCAACAATAATACACTTATCCATGACAAAACAGGGGAAGTCTAATTGAATTATTACTGCCAATGGACAGATTATTAAATTATTCATTAGTGCTTCATATGAGCGGAGCTGTCCTAAAAATAACTGGAAGGCAGTTGTGACCGGTGTAGATAAAGGTCAACTAGCGAATCGGCGTATTCTGATCAGTGTCTGCACTTCTCGCAAATAAGTCATATAAAGTTTAAAGAAACTTCTGTAATGCATAATTCATTTGAAACTTTAGCGTTAACCTCAAACTGGTCTTAAAATTATAGTAATCCTGCTTTTCACAATTATAGCGTCAAAATAAATGAAAGATAGTGGAAGACAGTGGTGCAGATGTAGAGCGTAGGTCTCTCGTATCAAAGGACCCTGGTTCGAGTCCCCTGATGAGCGGGTCAGGACATTGGGCTTTCTCAACACAAACGGCTGGAAGCAGACATCGAGCGTCATTAATATAAGCTTAAAGCTTGCTTCGCAATCAATGTAAAATAAATAATGTTTAAATTTATATTTTTTATCAGCGCTTGGATTTTATCCTTTGCCTGGTACAGACGACTTTAAACGCCGGTAAAGAAACCTTTAGAAAAGACAGTGGAAAAAGTAGAAATCGCTCCTGTTGACCAATTTCTCTATTTCCCGCAATGTTTCGAACTCTTTACTATACTACTGTAAGTTTTCAAATCATCTATGCATTTCCTTAAATGCTTCAAGACATCCGCTTCTGAGTGGTGGATGCCACAGGTGTTTGTAATAAAGTAGAAAACATTGTGACAAAATGAGAAACTGCTCATAATGCACAATGTGTTCAGACCTCGTCTGTTTGGGAAAGGAATAAACGGTTAAAGTTATATTTTGCGAGATATAGGGTTTAGCTTTCTGTTTAATATTTTGAATGCCAAGATTGGTATGGGGGTTATGATTTTGTGCACACGTGTAATATGTTTTGGTTGGTTAGTTACACTGTAATCACAGCCATTGTTGTTGAAAGTGCTTGGCATCGGAGTAGATTCCGGAACACAGGTATTATTTACAGTTATATAATTCAATCCTTTTCCTCAAACAGACGCGTTTTAATGCGTCTGCTGCAACCGAAATTTGAAAACATTGTGACAAAAGGAGAAAAAAATCATTGCTCATCATGATCAATTTCTCATTTTGTCTCTATAAATACAGCTTTATCCAAGAAAGCGTATGGACACTCTCTATAAATACAAGCTTTATCCACGAAAGCGTATGGACACTCTCTATAAATACAAGCTTTGTCCTCGAAAGCGAGTTGATGCAACGCATCAATGTCGCCGGATATCCATAGTGCAGTTATGCATAACACTAACATTATAGTAGTTGAATAAACAGTTATCAACTGAGGGGCATATTGGAACATCAGGGGTGGGGTCAAGTGAAAATGTATCATAACTTGAATTGTTTTGTCAACGAAGTGAATGATAATTGAAGCCTTTCATTCTCCATTCCAAAGTAGGTTGACCATACACACAACCAACTAATTATTGATCATAAACAGTAATGGAAATGATAAATCTTGCCAATCATTAGTCTTAGTATGTATACAGTGCTTTCATTAAGGAATAATTATAAGATTTGTGAATTACACATACACTTTTCAAGATGTTTGTCAGAATATTTGAATTTTATTATTTTTCAATAAAACCACAAAACAGACAATTTAGGATTTGCATGCAATAGCACGTCATTTTACCTTTCCTCTATTAAACTCAACAGTGGACACCTTTGCAGCAATCTACTTTTAAAACAATGAGTTAAGGGTTAAATCGCTGAAGACATGAGTTTTCTCTTTTTATCAAAATGATATCAGTCAGCATCCTAATTATATCATACTTTAACAAATGTTGAAATGTAGTACAATATTTATAAAGTAGACCACCTTCGAAATATAATATCAACTAAACAGTTAAATCTCATTGAAATTGTTGTATAATTTAAACTTAATTTTTGAACATAAACTGAGCCCTACAACATGTTAATTTATTTTAATTCTTTCCTTCCTTTTTTATAATGAAAATAACAAACTATTCATGTTTTAAAATTATATTATGATGAGCGCCCTTGTGTCAATGATGCATAACAATATGCAGATCGGGAGCAATATGCCTTTAGGGAATTAAATGACACATTTAAAATTGTCAAGGACGAAATAATTTTGTACGAAAGACCCGATTCTTTCTTATTCGCAGAGGTGTCGTTCTTGAAACTCTCTTTATAGGCAGAGAGTGTTCGTCCAAAGTAATTTTTCTATTAAAACTAGTTTTATCTCGGTTTGTTCTTTTCTTCATTAGTTTCGAACCAAATAAACATTTTAAATCACCTACGATTTACTATTTGTAAGTGAGTGTAAAGAGACGGCTCTCTGCAAAGGAGATTGATCTACGCAGTTGGTATTCGCGAGTCACGCTTCAAGCAGGTGCGCGTATGTAACAAATTAGACTGTGCGACGTAAAGGTTTGTAGTTATCGCCTTTTGAGTACATGTAGTATATATATAGTGTAAAATAAAGTATACCAGTCTAGCTAATAGGGACTGTTTTGTCTTCGTAAATAAAACAAAAAAACATAAATGCGAGTCAAAATAAAGAAACTGAAAATACCTAAAACATCGGAATATTTATTTCATTTTAGATGTGTCATGACTTAGTGTTTTTAAACAAACACAATTGTAATATGTTCAAAACATCTAAATGTGTTTCTTTCTAATAATAATCCCCCCTCCCATGTGATTTCCGAAAACCTATTAAAAATAGAAGTCGCGGGCTTCTGCCCGGCGACTAATAATTAAACTATTGTTTGTTGAGTCAGTCCCTTTTCCTGCATATATATTTTTAAAGCGGTCTGCTGCATATTTCGTGCATGTTGGGAGGGGTTAAATGTGCGGACTGTAGTCAACTAGGTAGCTATGGTAACCCAGCATTGCCAACTTACGGGAAATCCGGTTTTAAATTGCATCTACAAATAAGCAGGGTACTATTTGAAAGACCCTGAAATAAGTTAGAGAATGGATGATTTCATTCCATACGAATATGTTAGGAAAACATTTACTCTGAAAAAAAATCAGTGAAAACGTATGAAATAGAATATTAAAGAGCAAAATATTAATTATTTTTGAAATAAGTTTTTAGTTATTTATCGTCAATTGAAACGTATACACATCTTGGGATTCTTGCGTTGTCTCCAGGCATGTGGCCTTGATAATCTATTTATAGAAACTGAAGCCGATTACATAGAACCTTTCTGATATTCAAGTCAAATAATATGCGCATATTCCATTTCTTAGTGATCACCGTTTATTTTTTTCAAAGCTATTTCTTGTTTCTCTACATTTGTACTAATTCAATTTTTTTTGGTGGGCGGTATTGTGTCATCTCAGTGGGGTATCATACCCCATCAGCTTATCTACCGTTTATGACCTGATAACGGAAGTTGGCTGACCATATTGGGTTTTAGAGATTTTTTTATTGTTTACAGCCAAACTTTAATAGCAAAGACAAATACATGTATTTAAACATTTAGAAAGAATAAACAAAGATAAATACATGTATAAATTGCAATCTGTCTTTTAAAATGACGAATGTAGATATAAAACTAGTTTTCATTTACTGCAAAAGATATTTTCTCTTTTCTCTAGACAGGCGTTCTATGGTACACTCCTTTCCCTTTGCCTAACGGTTTACTCTTATTCAGGACAACCGTTACACAAGATAGCCATGAAATAACTGTAAATGATACTGTCCACAGCATAAATTAGTTAAATTACCCATAGAGCCCCGAATCATGAAGCTTTTATGACTACATGATTCATTACCTGAATTGTTTGGTGTTTTCAGTTATATCATTGCGTTTCCTGGGTAAGTTACCAGTACTACTGTTCAATTTATCCTGAAACCAGCCAGTCAGTCGTAACGCTAACTCCGTAAACTTTAGCGCCAAGCAGGGCAGCCCCTTTCTACCATTTTTAAAGTCTTTGATGTGATCCGACGGGGGATCGAACCTACGACTTCCCGCACCCGAGACGGACGCTCGACCATTCACCACCGAGGCGGTCTATTACTACATGTACACCATCTATTAGTCTGTATAAAATGCAAAGTAAAAATAAAAAGTTTGCCATCTTTTGTTTCATTGCGGTTTAGTGGTGTGTGCAACAATAGTTCAGTTATATCTCGACTGCAGTACAGTTATATCCCTATGGCGTTACAGTTATATCTCCAATGCAGTACAGTTATACATTGACTGCAGTACAGTAATATCCCGATGGCATTACAGTTATATATCCACTGCAGTATAGTTATATCTCGACTGCAGTACAGTCATATTCCGATGGCATTACGGTTATATCTCCACTGCGGTACAGTTATATCTCGACTGCAGTACAGTAATATCCCGATGGCATTACGGTTATATCTCGACTGCAGTACAGTTATATTCCGATGGCATTACATTTATATCTCCACTGCAGTACAGTTATATCCCGACTGCAGTACAGTAATATGGCAGTACATATTTATCTCGACGGTTATATCTCGACGAAAGTAGGCCTACAGTTACATCCGGACGGCAGTACAGTTGTTTCTAGATGGCAGTATAGTTACACCCCGATGGCAGTACAGTTTTATTTCGACTGCAGTACAGTTATATCACGATGGCATTACAGTTATATCTCGACTGCAGTACAGTTATATATCGACGGCAGAAGAGTCATATCTCGATGGCAGTACAGTTATAACACGATAGCAGTACAGTTATATGCCGACGGCAGTAAATTTATCCGTGATCCCTGAATGACTAGCTTTAAACTAGGAAATGTACTTTGTCTAAAGGTACGTTACCATGCCACGGTTAAAATTTGGACGCTGGATTTTGTTAGTTTGATTGTTTCCAACACATGCTTATTTGGTACCTAAAATATTTTATCATTACATTTTAATTTTCCCCGTTGTGTCATGGTTTCATAATGCAATTAACGTTGTTGTAAACCTGATTCTTCTGATCAGAGATGATCGATAATGGGTAAGGCGAAGGTGGATTTACTAATAATCAGAATGACACCGCTGGCTTAATTTAAATGGAGGAAGCCAGGACCTCAAGAAATAACAAACACTATTAAAACTAAAGAATAATAAGTATTAAATAATCCAAATTACCTAGACATATAAAACTAAAAGTTTCAGATTGTAAATCAAATATAACTGTTTGCTTTATAGCAAGCCATTATGCTGGAATTATATTCTACAAATGACCCTGTAGTCTGAAGCAGTAAAAGAGAATTGTGTTTCGTAGAAGTAGAAAGGTATGCCAAAGTTGAAAGTATTATAAGATTCAAAGACAAAATTTGCAGCAAAGTTTATTGTAAGATTCAAAAACTCAGCAATAGTTATGATTAAAAACACTCTTAAATAGCATAGTACAAATCGCAAGTTCTAAATTAGAAGATGCCAATTTCCCAAGTCCAAAGTACAACAATAATTATCAGAAATAACTAAAGTAATTAATATCTAAATTCTTACTATGAGTATATTGCTGTGTGCACGTCTTGCTTATTCAGGCTGCAAAATGGAGTCTGAGTTTCGAGGTGCAGCATGGTTTATAGTGACAAGTGCTCAAATCTAATTGGCTAATTACAAAATAATGAAAAGATCATTTGATTGGATAATCCTATCAATTGACAGTGGTCAGCATCCAAAAATGAAATATAGACTGATAAGCTCCGCCCCTTTCAGAACAGTAAAATTCCAAGTAGGAATTGTCAAAACTAGCCAAGGTCAATATTTCTTATATTATCCAAACTATTTTAAGATAAAATAAAAAAATTCAATCAGCTTCAAATTATCATTAAAATGAGCCCAAATACTCCTAATTTTCTTACATTGTTAAAGATTTAATGGGAATGTCCCTTCTCCATATATTAAGATAATGGCATAAATTTACTACTTTATGGAAACAATAATAATTTATTAATACAATAAATACAAACAATCTATAAATCGTATCAACCATTAGCATATATTGAACATGTCAATGCTACAATCACAATAAAGGGGCTACTCTGCTAGCACATATCAATAAGATCTAATATATCCTAGGTCTATTATTGTAAGTGGTTTAATTGTCAGAATCTATAATGACCAGTTGACCCTTGCCAAACTGTAATTGCATATGATATCATAAGAAAAGGACTGCATTCAAATGAATCAAAACATGTCTATTTTTAAAGGGTAGGTGATTAGAAGCAATTAATTGGAAACCAGTTTTTTTTACCGAACAGGGTAGTTGATACACAGAGTAATTGACACTTTCAGTTATGAAACTAGAGATTAAAGGTGTTAAAGTGTGGCTAAGGATGGCCTTTCAAGGGAGTCAATACATGTAAGTAAAACACACACATGAAGGAAAGGGTCCTTAGTCCCTTTGAAGGCTATAGGTCACAGCAGGGTGCCAAAGCAGGGGTAGAAATATTATGAAGTAATTTCTTATGCAAGCACCAGATGACCTAGCCAACTCTCTACCTCAATTGATAGTCTGATCACAAGTTGTGCAAATAGTTTAAATTCTCAGCTAACCTCCATCTTAGAGAGTAACATATCAATACGAATATCTATTAATAAGAGTTACACAGAAATCACTGCTATCCATTAGAGAGACAAATGACAAAAGTAACAAGGCTGTGAAAAGGCGTTAATGACATTACAACTTGAAAGCCCTATCCACAGCCTTGCCTAATAAAAACAGAACAATTTAACTAGAATTGCAACTGTTCTATATGACATTTTGGAAGTACAGTTTGTGGGGTCTATCCAAAAGCTATGAGTATAACCCTGCTGAGGTTGGTAAGACATATAACAATTTAACAATATAAACTAAGCTATTTACATAAAACATATAACAATCCCGATCAGGGGTTAAGGGTTGTTGATGTATCGTTCATTATCAGTAGCCCATTCCAGGTCGTCTGCACTAACTGGGAAATTGAATAATCTGCACTAGTTAGAAAATTGCATAATCCGATTATTAACCCTTTCCCTCATATAAACGCTTTCTGACGCCTCTGCAGCAGACGGCTTTTTAAAAACATAGTGACAAAAGAAGAAATTGCACAAAACGTGCAATTTCTCCTTTTGCCACAATGTTTTCCACTTTTTGTCATAGGCTATCCATTCAATTATAGAGATTTTCTATGTTTTGACAAAATACGTTCAAAGTCGTCTGCTGCAGACTTGTCGTATGTGTGAAAGGGTTAAACAATACACTTACCCCAGACCCTTAATTCACAACACTGTTATACTAGTAAGCTATGGAGGCTGCTCAACGTAACGTTTAGTCTACATAATCCTTTTACAAAGTTATCTACCCTTATGTACAGATAGTTCTTTCACCACATTTCGTCTAAGTTACTCCATTACACAAAGACATACTACAACCAAGTCCAGTGGTAATGAGAGTGGTCAATCGGTTGGACAAGTGTAGGAACTTTTTTCGCGAGAAAGTTTACGTCTCGCATATAATCACATGCATGTATATTCATTACCCACATACAATAATTCAGAGCTAGGATTTTGGAAACATCTTGACCTTAAATATTGAAAACTTCGATAAATTAAAGTATAATTATTGAACAGAATTAACAAAAAGAGAAATTTGTCATTATGAGTATTTTCCCTTTTTTTGCAACTATGTTCTTAAATGGCATCTGTTGCAGAGGCGTTTGAAAAACGGCTGTATGTGAGAAATAGTTAAGTATAGCGTTTACTATTTCAGTTCTTAATCTCATCCGAATCTTATTTAAAGGGGCGCAAAAAAAAAAAAAGTTAACAATTAACTTCTTTTTTTGATACTTAATGCTAAACAGAACAAATAATAATCAGAGCAAAACCGAAATATCGGTCCAGCTTGACAGACACTTGTAATAATGGACATGTATTTTACGGTGTGAATATATAATATTTTGGAGATGCTAAGATATTTCAAAATTCAACATTTTAGTTTAGACTTGTTTATTTACTACATCGATTGTGAAATAATTTTTCAGCTTTTATAATCACGATCGAAGTCTGCTTCCTGTAGACATACACATAACCAGTATTCGTGCTGTTTGTGTTAGTCAGAAGATGGTCCGATTTTGCATGATTCCGAGCTCCAAACAATGATATAAGCCAGTACATGAGTAAAGGTTACAAGTTTGTATTTCTAAATAGTATACAGATCATCTTGTCCACATACTCCGTCTTATAGGAATCTACATTACTTGAATCGTCTTACAAGTCTGTGCAAGTAATATGTGAACAGTGTAGATATGTATCAGACTGTACAGATGGACAGACTGATCTAGATATATTCTGTACACAAAATTCAATTTGTACTTTGTTTCATGCACTGGCTGATACTTTTACATGCATATCATCACAATGTTATATATATTTGAGCCGTTTAACGAGAAAACCAACATTGTGGAATCTGCGTAAAGTATCGGACCGGATCAGCCTAATTACTCTATATCTTTAGGCCCCCTGAGACGGAATGTGTCGGTCCGGATTAGCCTGCGCGGACTGCGCAGGCTGATCTGGTCGATACATTACGCAGATTCCATAATGGTTTTCTCGTAGAACGGCTCATTTCATATTTTATATGTAGATTGACAGTGAAATCTTTGATGAGACTGCGTATACACACAGGCTCTCCTGCTCCTTTAATGTAGGTCGTTGGAAGTTTTTGGCAACGTTACTAGACATATGGAAATGTCATGCGTGGACACGGGGACGGTCGGACAAAACCTATCACCCAGCTGGTTTATTGTCATCCAGACTCGACGGAATCGTTTCCAGAATGTAACCATGTTAAGAAATTTTTTTCCAGAATGCCACTGGCGTATCCACGCAATGGTCAGGACTTGCCTCCATGAAGCTGGTTTCTATGCTCGAAGACCAGCGAAATATTTTTTGGGAACGTCTGGAATGGGTTCGTGACAATGTCACGTGGACCTTTCAGGACTGGAATCTGGTCCGCTTCTCTGAAGAAAAAAGGTCCAAATATGATCGAATATTGGTATAGGCAAAAGTTTCAATAAAAGATTGAAAATAGTTCATAATAAAATGTGAATGCCCATGATAAAAGTGCAATCTTTTGATAATAATTTTGCTATCCTTATGTTTTTGGGATATTAATTGAAGTAAAGTCCTAATTATCCTGGCTACTAGCAGCAGGTTTACACAAAGTATACACCAACACTTGTGCTCAACTGTTACACATTTCTTTAGTAGACTCTTAGAACTGAATGTAACGTACTTATAATTGATGAGGTTGTCAACCAGTTAAATTCAATGTGCTTTTGTACATCAGACTTGCAGGCATTTCAATGAGCCTCACACAGTTAATCCAGAATTGTGTTTGTTTTGGTGTTGTTGTTTTTTTTACACCGTGTTCAACATTATTTCAGTTATTTCACAGTGAGGGTTCACATATTCATGGTCCCTAGGTAAACCAACCCGTACTAGGCTAGGAAATGTTCCTTGCCAAAGGGCACTCCATCATGACCGCCGCGAATGGGGATCGAACCCCAGAAGTCATAACCATTTGTGCATTTGGTGAAAACTCTGGAGAAACTAAATATTGTTTTGGTTATGCAAATGCACAAATGGTTATGACTTCTGGGGTAGCCAGAACTTTCGACCCCAAGCTTTATTAACCCCAGTTTCCTAAGTCCTTTCGACCCCAATTTTAGTCAACCCCATTAACGTTTTAATGTGTGAATGGATGGTTTGAGTGCAATAAACAGTCATGACAATGGACCAAAAAATATTGATTATTTAATTATGATCATTTAAATGATCTTGATGTGTTATAAATAGTGACTTTGAAAACATTTTGTTATAAATGGAAAACAACAACAACAATTATTCCATAAAGAAGAAAACATTGGGGTTAAAAAAGACATTGATCATTCTTTTGCCACAATGTCTTCAAAATGTACTCAGAACTCTTCCTGCAATTTGTTTTCCACTCTTTGCAAAGTATAACATTAAGTGCCAACTGACCTCGAAATATAGTGATGTCGGTTCTCTCGGTCTTTCTGTCTCGTTTGGTTCATGATTCGGACCAGTGTCATAGGACGTGGGAGGTTGAAGTCTGTAGGATCGAAGGCAGATAACATTAGATCATCGACCGCTCGACCGGCAGGGGCGAACACATCTCTAAGTGCTTCTTGTCGCATCTGAATAAAGAAATGAATTTTATAATATTTGTTATACAATCGTAATAGTGGACCCTTCATGTTTGAGATATCTTTCTCGTATATAATGAACAATTTGTTGAGTCATTATATAATATAATCAAAAGATGCAATTAAACAAATAATATTAATAAGAATACTTACATCACGTTTAAGTATCACCCGTTTCTTCATAAGTGGATCTGCAGGGTGTCTGTGACGGGCTTGTCCTTCGGTGAAAATGTCACCCCGTTGGGTCACGTTCGCGTAGCATATGAGCTCCTTCCTACGGACACTGCACCTCCAATGGACACTGAGGCTCGTTTGTCTCTGAAATACAATATAGGAAAATACAGTTAACTGACCCTTTCCCACTTGAAGATGCATAACGACGCAATATTAACATTGTGACAAATAGGGCTGAACATAAGAGATTTTCCTACCTTGACGCAGTACGAGAAGCCGTCTGATGACACCAACTTCTTCTTTTTTCGGTTCGTCCCCTCTTCTACCACCTCGTACTCGACCTTGTCACTGTCCTCTACACCCGTGTTACTCAGCGCCGCCTCTTCATGTGATCTAGCAGTAGAAATAATACTTATTATTATTCTTTGCGAAATGAAAAATGAATTGTACAATTGTATGAACTGTTTTAAACAATGATTTTCGAAAATATGACTGTTTTGTGTATAAAATAGTTGCAATGTTTGCAAAGATTTTAAATAACAACATTATCATTCAATTTATTTCATCATTTTTGTGTACATATGCTTACCTTTCATTAATTGAGGATGTGTCGGCCGCGTCATCTCTAGTCACGTCAAAGGCGCTAAGGTGACTAATAGCCATGACATCTTCAAAGTGGCATGAGGTATCTGCTGGTGCTACAACGTATGTAGTATTCAAGTTGTGGACGGATGCCATACTGATATCTAGGCTGAATTCCCCGAAATGAACGTTATCTCGTAACGGGGACTGAAATTTGACATTAAGACACATTCATGAAAACCGAAGTTCGTATATATAAATGATCTTGATGTCTTATTTCTGTAGACTTAACCAGTAATCAACAATAATAATAACTTTTCCCACTTTGGGATCTGTAACTTATAAAAAACAATTGTAATCTTTCTGTGATATTCTTCTTTCTGATTTTTAGAAATAATTTCTTCTTGTGTACAGATGTTTGACGTTTGTATAACTTGAAATTTAACATTAATGGTTTAAAACATTATTTTAACACATTTTTAGGCTTAGAGTCAAGATTAGCGCCGGGTTCTCCACTTTTACTTTTACTTTTACTGTGTATATAATGATATACTATACTGCTTGTTTAAATATTATGCATACAAAACCTGCGTTAGATGTATTTATTTTGTGTCAATTAGGTTTATAACTGCAGTCTCTTATAATTCTAATATTGAATGGCTATGTACATTGTATGTGTTATTGAGATGTTTTATATGTGTGTTTGTACATAGATGAGACTTTAATAAAGATATACGGGTTAGGTATACAGACCTCTGCTATTGTGTTGTCTGCAAGGACGTCCTGTGGAGCCTCAGTGGATCGACATGCTCGACATGTGAACTCTAAGATGATGAGGCGTCTTCGGGCTTTAAAGTAATCAATCCTGGTGATCCCTACAATTCAATTCAATTCTTTGAAACCATGATATTGGATAAATTAGTAACATTGTGAGAAAAGGAGAAATATCCTCTATCAAACAGTACTACAAATCTTTGGCATACTTTCAAACCATGATATTGGATAATTTTGTAACATTGTGAGAAAAGGAGAAATGTCCTCTATCAAACAGTACTACAAATCTTCGGCTTACTTTGAAACTATGATATTGGATAATTTAGTTACATTGTGAGAAAGGGAGAAATGTCCTCTATCAAACAGTATTACAAATCTTCGGCATATTGGATAAATTCGTAACATTGTGAGAAAAGGAAAAATGTCCTCTATCAAGCAGTACTGCAAATCTTCGGCATATTGATTGGATAAATTAGTAACATTGTGAGAAAAGGAGAAATGTCCTCTATCAAACAGTATTACAAATCTTCGGCATATTGGATAAATTCGTAACATTGTGAGAAAAGGAGAAATGTCCTCTATCAAGCAGTACTGCAAATCTTCGGCATATTGGTTGGATAAATTAGTAACATTGTGAGAAAAGGAGAAATGTCCTCTATCAAACAGTATTACAAATCTTCGGCATATTGGATAAATTAGTAACATTGTGAGATAAGGAGAAATATCCTCTATCAAACAGTACTACAAATCTTTGGCATACTTTCAAACCATGATATTGGATAAATTAGTAACATCGTGAGAAAATGAGAAATGTCTTCAATCAAACAGTATTTCAAATCTTCGGCATATTGGATAAATTAGTAACATTGTGAGATAAGGAGAAATGTCTTCAATCAAACAGTATTTCAAATCTTCGGCATATTGGATAAATTAGTAACATTGTGAGATAAGGAGAAATGTCCTCTATCAAACAGTACTACAAATCTTCGGCATACTTTCAAACCATGATATTGGATAAATTAGTAACATCGTGAGAAAAGGAGAAATGTCTTCAATCAAACAGTATTTCAAATCTTCGGCATATTGGATAAATTAGTAACATTGTGAGAAAAGGAAAAATGTCCTGTATCAAACAGTACTACAAATCTTCGGCTTACTTTGAAACCATGATATTGGATAATTTAGTTACATTGTGAGAAAAGGAGAAATGTCCTCTATCAAGCAGTACTGCAAATCTTCGGCATATTGATTGGATAAATTAGTAACATTGTGAGAAAAGGAGAAATGTCCTCTATCAAACAGTATTACAAATCTTCGGCATATTGGATAAATTCGTAACATTGTGAGAAAAGGAGAAATGTCCTCTATCAAGCAGTACTGCAAATCTTCGGCATATTGGTTGGATAAATTAGTAACATTGTGAGAAAAGGAGAAATGTCCTCTATCAAACAGTATTACAAATCTTCGGCATATTGGATAAATTAGTAACATTGTGAGATAAGGAGAAATATCCTCTATCAAACAGTACTACAAATCTTTGGCATACTTTCAAACCATGATATTGGATAAATTAGTAACATCGTGAGAAAATGAGAAATGTCTTCAATCAAACAGTATTTCAAATCTTCGGCATATTGGATAAATTAGTAACATTGTGAGATAAGGAGAAATGTCTTCAATCAAACAGTATTTCAAATCTTCGGCATATTGGATAAATTAGTAACATTGTGAGATAAGGAGAAATGTCCTCTATCAAACAGTACTACAAATCTTCGGCATACTTTCAAACCATGATATTGGATAAATTAGTAACATCGTGAGAAAAGGAGAAATGTCTTCAATCAAACAGTATTTCAAATCTTCGGCATATTGGATAAATTAGTAACATTGTGAGAAAAGGAAAAATGTCCTGTATCAAACAGTACTACAAATCTTCGGCTTACTTTGAAACCATGATATTGGATAATTTAGTTACATTGTGAGAAAAGGAGAAATGTCCTCTATCAAGCAGTACAACAAATCTTCGGCATATTGGTTGGATAAATAAGTAACATTGTGAGATAAGGAGAAATGTCCTCTATCAAGCAGTACTGCAAATCTTCGGCATATTGGTTGGATAAATAAGTAACATTGTGAGATAAGGAGAAATGTCCTCTATCAAACAGTACTACACATCTTCGGCTTACTTTGAAACCATGATATTGGATAATTTTGTAACATTGTGAGAACAGGAGAAATGTCCTCTATCAAACGGTATTACAAATCTTCGGCATATTGGATAAATTAGTAACATTGTGAGAAAAGGAGAAATGTCCTCTATCAAGCAGTACTGTAAATCTTCGGCATATTGGTTGGATAAATAAGTAACATTGTGAGATAAGGAGAAATGTCCTCTATCAAACAGTACTACACATCTTCGGCTTACTTTGAAACCATGATATTGGATAAATTAGTAACATCGTGAGACAAGGAGAAATGTCCTCTATCAAACAGTACTACAAATCTTCTGCATATTGGATAAATTATTAACATTCTGAGAAAAGGAGAAATGTCCTCTATCAAACAGTACTACAAATCTTCGGCATAATTTGAAACCATGATACATGATAGGTAGGCCGCATACTTTGAAAACATCGTGGCAGAAAACCTTGGAAAACATTGTGAGAAAGGTGGACATGTGTACATACATGGTGAGAAAGGGGGCAATTTTACATGATAGGTAGGCTGCATACTTTGAAAACATCGTGGCAGAAAAACTTGGAAAACATTGTGGAGGGGGACATTTTAAATGTGTAAATGCAGTCTTTGAAAACATCTTGGCAAATATCACGTAAATTTGCACGTGAGCAGCGTAGCACTACGAGAAAGGTGTACATACAAAGTGAGAAAGGGGAAAATTGTACATGATATATAGGCCGCATACTTTGAAAACATCGTGGCAGGAAAACATTGTGAGAAAGGGGGACATTTGTATGTGTAAATGCAGTCTTTGAAAACAACTAGAAATTGTACAAGATGTTTAGGTTTGCACTTTTAGTAGAAATTAGTTTATGGCATAACATATATTTTGTAATGGTACTTACCGGTATTGCATATTCGATGTTGCCATCTATCACATATATCGCACGTGATGCCATGCTGTAGTGGACGAACGAGGTCACAACACTCAATACACACATCGGACATTTTCACACTAACACAAGTAACACAATAATCAAATTTATTAAAGTCACAAGTAACAACAAAATAATCAAATTTATTAAAGTCACAAGTAACAAAAAAATAATCCAATTTATTATAACTTCAACAATTCTGAAAAGAGTTTCACGAGATTATCAACAAGTTTAATGAAATGTGGAAGGCAGTTATACATATACACACACACATATATATATATATACAATTTGTTAAAGGACAACCAATTGTAGGATTCTTAAAATTGAGCAATTAAAATAATTATATTATAACAACATTATCAATAAAACAAACACAAATTACGAAAAACATCAAAAGTAAGTACAAACACACATTAGGTTTCATCCTCTCATCTTTTGCCTGTATCAGGTGTTACTAACAAAGTTAAACTCATCGTTAAATGCGCTGAAATTAAGCAAGGTTTCATCTTTTGTGTGTATCAGATGCTACTAACAAAGTTTAACATGTATTATATTAATTGCTTAATATAAGCGCAATCATCAATGCGTTTCTTTAACTTTGTTAGTAGCACATGATACAAACAAACGATGAAAAGATGAAATCTTGTTTAATTTCAGTGCAATTAAAGTTTATTTAAGATTTTCGATCAACACATCAATAGTAGTGTAAACGACAATTTAATTTACTAAGAATTACAATAGACGTATTCATTAAGTATTTAAAACAGACTTTTAATACAATTATACAATCACATGAACACCCATAAAGAAATAATAATCATTTAATTTTAAATTATCAAAACAATGTAGCGAATTTACAAAATACAAAAGCACAATCATTATACAAAATATTTTTATCAAAATTTTAACATACATTTTTAATACAATGTTTAACATACATTTTTAATACAATGCTAATACAATGTTAACATAAACATACAGTTTTAATACAATGTTAACATACATTTTTATTACTTTATTACAATAAACATTATCAAAATGTAGTGATTATACAACAAAAGAACAATCATCCTTTCACACCTATTAAAACCGAAAATGGGGTTGACTAAACTTGGGGTCGAAAGTTCTGGACATTTGCACAATGTCTGAAGTCACTTTCTCACGTCTCTATTTGTTTAACAATAGTAGCTTACATTAAAACAAAGTATTTTATTCATTGGTCTACGAAAGTCACCTTACTTCGTTGTCATGTGCCACTTTTAACTTTATGCTTTCTTCTTTGTAATCTATTATGCAGTAGGCACTTCTCGCTTTGTTACTATACACTATGGAAAATCGAACCATGCACGGGTTTTAGGCTTTTTATTTTGAGCAAGAAATGCTGTTGGAGGTGGATTGACATAGAATTAAAACCTTGAAGTAGATCTATCTTGTCATTCTCCTTCGCAGAGTTGTCGTTCCTTACACTCACATGAATGTGTTAGGGTGTGTGCCTCCTACTTGAGTAATTATTGTTGTATCTACACTAGTATTAGTCGAACTCGGCGGTGTTTCTTTTGTGAAATCGAGTATACCGTATATTAATCGAACACGAGTTTTTGACTAAATAACGTTCAAATAAAATGTGTTTTTATATATACATCTAGATAAGTTATACAGAGATAAATATAAAATGTCATAAATTCATCATTTAATCTTCATAATAGTGTCGTAATACCTATGAGTAAATTAATCAAAATAATATTTTCTCAATGTAATTGGAGTATTGGGAAATATAAAACAAACACGCCTGTTTATGATAGCATTCGCTTCCAAATTTAATATCCAATTTGAAGAAAATTTTCCGGGCAATACAAGAGAATTGAGTTGCATCGGCTGTTGCTCCATTTCAGAATAGCATGGGTAAATAAATACTTAAAATGCATGTATCCATAGACTCCCTGATTGACGGTAAGCTATACGAACAGAGAAAAGTGAAACAGTAGTTTTCACATTAGATTCGTGCATTTTTACCCACAGGTATTTCACTAATTTTGATGAACACTTAATCACATGTTACTGGTTAAATAGGTAATCTGTGGGCATTACTAAACATAAGCGTAATGTAAATCGATATGACAGACTTCAATTTTTGGATTACTCAAGGATATAATGAAAATGTTTCATATTTGCATTGAAGTGTCACAAACTGCAAAGCCTATGCTGGAAAAGATTTCCAATTCACCAACACTTTGTCAAATTATTGAAAATATTCGCCCAAGTATTTTTCCAGCTGTCATATGTCTTCTCCATTTTCTAATACAAATGTAGATGTCCTTTTCGCCGATAAATATGTTTTTTTTTGTACACAAACTAAGCAATATGAGATTTAGATAAAAGTATAAAAAAAAAAAATCGTTATTTAATGTTTAACCCTTTCCCTCATATAGATGCTTTCTGACGCCTCTGCAGCATACAGCTTTTTGAAAACATAGTGACAAAAGAAGAAATTGCTCAAAACAAGCAATTTCTCCTTTTGCCACAATGTTTTCCACTTTTAGTCATAGGTTATCCATTCAATTATGGAGATTTTCTATGTTTTGACAAAATACATTCAAAGTCGTCTGCTGCAGAATTGTCGTATGTGGAAAAGGGTTAAGAGTATTTTCAATTCATTTTCCTTTTTATTTACATTTTCACAGAAAGCAAGGAATTTTTTGGAATCATCTGAGATAAGAACCAACAGCGCTTTAATAGTTTTTCAGTAATGTCCCTTTAAGTTTAAAGACAAGGGTTGGCGTTCGCTCTGCAGCACTCTTGTTTTAGAATTATCAATCACATGAACTGTAAGTAAATAAAATAGTATTAAGGGTTTCACTGATTTAAAATGAAAAAAAATCCAAACAAAGTATGACAAGTAAATAACATTGCTAAAGTTTCAAAATAACATTAACATTATCCAAAAAGATATGTTAATTTATAAAATCCTGTTTTACAGACACCATATGCAGATTGTATGAGAGATGACTAATAAAGAAGAAACATGAATGCCTTAGAAAGAGCTGTTGAGCATGCAGAGGTATCACATACTTTCATTTGCTTGAAACAAGAACAAATCAATCATTTACTTAGACAGGACTTTAGTATTAAAATCATGTTACAACTATAAGTGTTAAGCAGCATAAGCTTGATAACATCATGGTTATGTAACAATTAATATTGCAAACGTGGTAGTACTAGATGAGAGGGAGTGAACAGGTCTTTTCCCCACAATATTTCTCTTATTACTCA
Source organism: Serripes groenlandicus (assembly GCA_031761405.1). Lineage (NCBI taxonomy): Eukaryota > Metazoa > Mollusca > Bivalvia > Cardiida > Cardiidae > Serripes > Serripes groenlandicus. Next base: position 38,577,893 of record JASEVX010000008.1, on the reverse strand, counting down.
ACAAAATCCTATGTTCTTAGGGGTACTTAAAAGAATCGTCTCACTGAGTACCCACAACAATCAGGTTTAAATGTCAAATAAGGATTTTAGAACATGAAAAATGCCCCTTATCTAGAGCTCTATGGTACGGAATATAAGTATTCTTATTTCCAAAGCGACATCTGATAACTTTCCAACAGTATTATTTTGTATGTATTCAATACATGATAGTTTGTGCAGATTTAGATAAAACAACATTTTGAAATGTACTTGTTATTCAATTTCAATATGGTTTTCTGTTTTGTTTTAGTAGCCTTTTCTATATGACTTTTAATTTGATTTTTTTAAACCTTAACTGTCAAACAACCTTTTATGATTAGTTTATGTTATGAAATGGTGTCATGTTCATAATGTGATTTGTCTTTGCACCTTGAAAGCACCATAAACATAGCTGCTTTTAATATATTACTCCTGTAACTAGAAATGGCACATTTTCATCATCAGTCTTAAATTTTATATGTTCTTTATATGCCATTGAGCACAATGTTCTATGCAGAGGGATCAAAAACCGTCTTGAAGTTGAAAATGATTTTGCATTGTCTTTCTCATTGCAGTACCTTGTGGCTCTTGGTAAACAAAATCCAGCAGCTTTATTGTCATCTCCAATCAATCCCTCTAGTAAAAGGTAAGATAAATATTTTGGGATTTTTAAAAAAAATACCACATACAACAAATACATGTGCAGTAGACGACTTTGAGAACACTTGGTAAACATTATGGCATATCTCCATAACTGAAAGGATAATCATTGTGGCAAACGGTGAAATTGCTCATGAGTAATTTCTTCTGTTGTCACAATGTTTTTAAAAGGTGTCTGCATCTGGGACAGAGTTTTAAAAGATAATCAACCTAAAAAGTGCTTAATCAGTTGGAGTACACTGGTCTGTTTTTTCCCCAAGGTCAACACCCTTATAACTTAAATTAACTCAATGTTGTGGGTACTCAAAATAATCCTCTCACAGTAAAAGCTCTAGATTTTAGAACATGAATACATGAAACAATGTTTAGAACTCTGAAGTCTTCCACTGGTTACAAGTCAAATGTCATTACATTGAGATGAAAACATTGTGGAAAAAGGTGAAACTTCTCATCCATTTCGCCATCTTATCAACCAAAACATTCTTTCTGGCCTCTGTCGAAAAAAAAATTCACCCTAGCTTTCGCTTACTTTACAACCATTTCTTGGGGACCGGCAAACTAGATGTGTTCCCTAAGTTTACCTCTGATAAATGTACAAATATGATGAATAATAAATTTTTCTTACAGTAAATCGATTCATCAAAAACTTCTAGAACTTCACATTGAAGAGACTGCCAAGCAGGATGAAGATCAAGTAATATAACACATTTTACCTGCTACCTAGCATCTGAATTAACCCTTTTCTATCTGCAGTTGTAAAAAGTTGCATAAAGAGCAGTTTCTACTTTTGCAATGATGTTTTCAAATGTATTCAATAATTCAAATTTGTTGCATCTGGGAAAAGGTTAATATGCTCGCACCCTCACTTGCTTTTAATACCATTTAAACCCTTTCCAGCATACAGATGCTTTCTGAGGCCTCTGCAGCAGACAACTTTTGAAAACACTGTGAAACAGGGTGGAATTGCTTATGATGAGCAATTCCCTCTTTTGCCACAATGTTTTCAACTTCTTGCATAAATTATATTTTTATTTACAGAGATATTCCAAGTTTTAGACTAAATAGTTTCAAAGTCATCTGCTGCAGATTTGTTGTATGTGGGAACGGGTTAACCGTATTTCAGTTTTATCAGTGTGGCAAATTCATTAACCCATGTGCATCCCGATACTTCTTACACCAGTAATCCGCATAAGATAACATTTATCCTGCATAGGCATTTTAGCCAACTATTTATTAATGTTGAAAACAGTGTAACAAAATTAGAAATTGCTCATGAGCATCAATGTTTTCGAAAATTGTCTGCTACAGATGCTTTAAAATGCGTCTGCAAGTGGGAAAGGGTTAATAGACCATTTATTTCCAACTACATGTACATGTATCAAAAGAAATCATTATCATTGATAAGATGACCACAATGAAAGTCTTTTCTTGTTATTGATAATAGACACACATATATTGATTAACCCAAATAATTAGCATCAACCCTTTCAGTCATATAGATGCTTTCTGACGCCTCTGCAACAGACAGCTTTTTGAAAACATGGCGACAAAAGAAGAAATTGCTCAAAACGAGCAATTTCTCCTTTTGTCATTATGTTTTCAAATCTATGAAATTATTATACTTTCGTTTGAAGGGAGTTTCCATATTTTTTTGGGGTATGTTTTCAAAGTCGTCTGCTGCAGAGATGTCGTTTGTGGGAATTCGTTAACTAAAACATTCCAATTTGTTAGCATCCGTTTTCATTTGCACATGTTTCTGTTTGATTTTACTAATATGATTCAAGTTGATAATTTACTATATAGATTTCTAGACTCAAAATATCAAGTGCCAAAAATGGGATGGATAGAGTTATTTTCACCTCTTCCAAATTATTAACATTTGGTAGCACTGGAAAGTCAGCTGCATATTTATCGGGGAAAGGTAGAGTAAGTATAAACGTTGTGATCATTACAGAGAAGTTCCTCAGAATGAGAATATTTCCCCTTTTCTGTAATAATCCCAAAAGTTTGTTAACCCTTACCTCACATTTAAGACGCTTTCTGATGCCTCTGCAGCAGATGACTTTTGAATATTTGTGGCAAAAGAAGAGATTGCTCATGATGAGCAATTTTGATTTTTGCTACAATGTTTTAAATCCTATTCAATTATTATACTTTCATATATATATTTTCTTTCTTATTTTTGCCTAAATGTATTTAAAGTCATCTGCTGCAATTTTGTAGTATACAAACAAGGGTAATACATGTAGAAAGAAAACTTCTCTGACTTTGATTCTGTGTTGACAGGATCTGCAGCACAACACTCATTTACTTGCCAAACTGGTACGGCGTGACAAACTCAACTGTTTGGTGTTGAACCTCTACCCTGGCAATGAAGGCTATTCTCTCATGTTGAAGAGCAAGACCGGCATAGAGACAGAAACATTGAAACTTCCCTACGAGGTAAGTACCAGGAGCCTAGATATAGAACAGTAAAAAAGCCTTTGCCAGACCAATATCTCTCTTATTAAACAATTAACCATTTCCCTCATATAGACACTTTCTGACGCCTCTGCAGCAGACGACTTTTTGAAAACATAGTGACAAAAGAAGAAATTGCACAAAACGTGCAATTTCTCCTTTTGACACTATGTTTTCCCCTTTTAGTCATAGGTTATCCATTTATTTATAGAGATTTTCTAATTTTTGACAAAATATGTTCAAAGTCGTCTGCTGCAGAATTATTGTATGAGGGAAAGGGTTATCAGTTAACCTTTTCCCACTTACGGACACTTTCTGATGTCTCTGCAGCAGAAGATTTTTCAAAACATTGTGGCAAAAGGAGAAATTGCTCATCATGAGCAATTCCTCTATTTCCCACAATGTTATCCATTCTATTCAATAATAAACTTATATTTAGAGAGATTTTCCCAATTTTTGTCTAGGTGTTTTCAAAGTCATCTACTGCAGATTTGTTGTATGTGGGAAAGGATTAAACCAAACATAGTGGGTACTACAAAGAATCCTCTCTGTATGATGACTCTTGTGAGTGACCACAATACAGGGGTTGGAGGTTACATCAGTAATTAGGAACTTGAAATAACCCCTGGCCCCTTATCTATAAGTATGCATTACTGTAATGTTATATTCATATACCGCTTTATTGGTGTATTGGTTATAGCATTCACAAGAGTTTGAACATTACAACTAATGCCCCGATAAACTAAGCAAACTGGAAACTTACTTAGGAAACGCTGTGGTATGACATCATTATTGTTTAAAGTGGCAAAAAACACCAATTAAATTGATTATTTTTTTAATCTTTGCTTAGATATTTGTAGATACATGTACCTCCAATTAAAATGTTAGCAAAATGTTTTATTTTTAAATTGTCTGCTTCGAAGTTATTCAAGGAAAATAATACATGTATAATATACATGTTATGTAATTTTCTAAATTGAAGCTAGATTTTGACAAAGAGTTGGAAACATTAAAGAGAAAAGTAGAATTTACTGTTTTAAGCCATTTCCCATTTTTCCTATAATGAATTGAATTGAAAAAATTGTCTGTTGTCTCAACTTGTTTAATTCTATTCATGACTCTCTATTATGTTTCTTGCAGGTTACAGAGCTGTTAGATTATGTTGATGACTCAGAGGTAGATATACATATAATATCAATGTCTGTCCTGTGGAATTATCCTTTTATGTGATGACATTTTGCTAAAATTTAGATATAAAGTTCATCTCCATATATAGGAATCTGCCGTGGTCAAGTGGTTAGCATCGGGGATTTGAAACTGGGTGTCCCGGGTTCAATCCCCAGTCGCAGCACAACTGTCATGGTGGAGTGCACTTGGGCAAGGCACATTTTCTAGCCTAGTGCTGGTTTGTTTACCCTGGGATCATGAATAAGTGAACTGTCGCCGTGATATAACTGAAATAACGTTGAATGCAGCGTAAAACCCCAATAAAACAAACAAACAAATCATCTCCCCATAACTGCTTTTACCTGGAGTGATGGTTTTACTATTTTCATGGTCGTATGCCTTCAAAATATCTGAGCTAAAAACTAAGATATCATGCAAATTGTAAATTAAATATCGATACTGACTAGAAAGCATTGTGGGAAAGGTGAATTGCTTTTATTGAGATATTTTTTTCATTTTCAAATGTCTGTTGAAGAGGAAGTCAAAATTTATTTGACTTTTCGGACTTGTTTACAAAAAAAGTGCAGAGGTCAACGTGTAAAAAAATAGATAATTGTCACGCGTATACGATAAAATCTTACCCGAGTTCTTATCGTGTGTACCAGATATCACCTTGACGACCTCTTTGTTTGTAGGGAATGTAAAGAAAGGTAGTTTAATTTGATTGCGCTAATTGGATTAAAAGTTTTGACTAATCCGACGTCGGTCTTTCTTTCAAATATCGTTAATTAACTAATTAGGTCGGACATTTTTTTTATCTTTTCAAAATATTTGATGACGAGAAATACCGATTATCACTTCGGTAACTATAACCAGGGACACTATATTGTAATATAGTGTCCCTGCTATAACATTTGGACGTTTTCTTTAATTGTTAAAAATATTTGTTGATGATTTATACCGATTATCACTTCGGAAACTATAAATTGAAGTATTTTTTTTTAATGGAATCCATTAGGAACGAGGCTACAGAGGCTGCATAACTACTTGGAAAATATGCAGCCTCTGTAGCCTCGTTCCTAATGGATTCCTTTCCGAATAATGAATTCAAATAATAATTACGTCATCAATCTATTCTGAAGAGGTACTTTCCGAGATTTCAAAATGGCGGATGTCAATTAATATTTTGCCGCAATTTTTCGGAATTTCGACTCTAAAGCAGAATTTGAGGGCATTGAAAGTGCTGATTTGATAGATATTAGATAGACGACTTTATGCTTCTCTGCCATATCTTGATAATGACATTCCCGCGATTAACAGCTGAATTGTTGGCGAGAAATTAGCGAACCACTCATCCCCCTATTAGGTCTGGACGTTTTGTTGACATTGCCAGCAAAAAGCTTTACCGGTTGTCATCATTATAAAAATAAAATAAATAAACACTAAATTTTGTTTAAATAGATGTATATCTCAATCGACCCTTTGCCTTGTTATAGTTATTAAAATCAAATAAATAAACATTCATTTTTGTTTAACTAGATGTGTAACCAAAACGTCCCAGTTATGACACACATATCAATGACATAAGAAATATCATTTCTCCTTTAGAAAAAAAGTGGTAAAAAAATCTCTATAAATGAAGGTATGAAGATTGTTTAGGCATTAAAACATTTTGGCAAAAAGAGCTTTATAAGCAATTTCTCATTTTCACACGAAGTTAAAGTGTTAGTTATTTCTGTCCTGTCTATTTTCAGTTACCCCCATTCCTGGTAGATGTTCTGGAAAAAGCACAGGTAGGATGTTACCATGATACTACTCTTTTAAAATAAGGCCATATGTCATTATTCTATTCATATGTTATACTTTGTTTATTCAATTAATTAAGGCTTTTCTCTAGTCTTAAAATAGATAAATATGAGGTTATTAAAAACTGACAAGAACAACAGTGCTTTATATTGGATGAGTATATATAATTGTTCTGCAATATATATACAAATTCAATCAAATTCAGTATTGATTAAAACAGTGTTAAACATCCTCTTTATTTGAGGCTGAATTTTTTTCAAGAAACTATGTTATTTTATATTGATCAAGCTTTGTCAATGAGTAACGGAAGCTTTTTAACCCTTTCCCTCATATAGACGCTTTTTGACGCCTCTGCAGCAGACGGCTATTTGAAAACATAGTGACAAAAGAAGAAATTGCACAAAACGTGCAATTTCTCCTTTTGACACAATGTTTTCTACTTTTAGTCGTAGGTTATCCATTCAATTATAGAGATTTTTCAATTTTTGACAAAATATGTTCAAAGTCGTCTGCTACAAAATAGTTATATGAGGGAAAGGGTGAAGCAATTTCTGACCAATATTTTGCATTGCTCTTTTCAACATACAACACATGTGCTGCAGAAGTCATTGAAATCATCTGGGAACAATTATAGGAAATCACTATTAACCCTTTCCCTCATACGACAATTCTGCAGCAGACGACTTTGAACATATTTTGTCAAAAGATAGAAAATCTCTATAATTGAATGGATAACCTATGACAAAAAGTGGAAAACATTGTGGCAAAAGGAGAAATTGCACGTTTTGTGCAATTTCTTCTTTTGTCACTATGTTTTCTAAAAGCCATCTGCAGCAGAAGTCATTGAAATCATCTGGGAACAATTATAGGAAATCACTATTAATGAATGTTTGATTTTTTAGAAGAAAGTTAAAAAATATTTGTGGCAAGAGTAGATATTGGTCATAATGAGCCAATTCTACTTTTGCCAAAGTGTTTTCAAAAATTGTCTGCTGCAGATGTTTCAAAATGTGTCTGCAAGTGGGAAAGGGTTAAGTTGATCTTCATTTACTTTTGTAACAAATACTTCCAATACAATACTTGTTTACCTAAAAGTGTCTTTCATTTGTTTCCCTTTCTTTATTGTTTCAGGTGAATCTGTTCTATAATGGATGTGTGATTGTAGAAGTGAGGGACTTGAGATGTTCTGGGTATAATGAAAGTAAATATGTGCTGCTTAGACCAACACCACAGGTAATATTCAGTTTAACCATTTCCTTCATACAGATGCATCTGCAGCAGACAACTTTTGAAAAAATTATGGCAAATGGAGAAATTGCATAATGATCAATTTCTCCTTTTGCCACATTGTTTTCAACTGTATTTCATTATTATAGTTTCATTGGTAGATATTTTCCAATTTGTGCCTTAATGTTTTAACAGATGTCTGCTGCAGATTTGTTATAAGTGGGAAAGGGTTAACCTTGTACTGATATAGTGTCAGATTTATATTCACAATGTTTCAAAAAAAGCTTGCGTCGGATGCTTCAAAAGTTGTCTGCAATTGGGAAAGAGTTAACCCTTTCCCTCTTACAGACACTTTTTGAAGCCTCTGTAACAGATGACGTTTGAAACATTGTGTCATACATAATGAGCAATTTCCCCTATTTGCCACAATGTTTTCAACTTTTTTCAATAATTTTACTTTTATTTATAGAAGGTTTCAGTATTTTATGCCTCTATGTTTTCAAAGTCGTCTGCTAAAGATTAGTTATATGTGGAAAAGAGTTAACTAACCCTTTCCCTCATAAAGATGCTTTCTGACGTGCAATTTCTTCTTTTGCCACAATGTTTTTTCACTTTTAGTCATAGGTTATCCATTCAATTATAGAGATTTTCTATTTTCTGGCAAAATATGTTCAAAGTCGTCTGCTGCAGAATTGTCGTATGAGGGAAAGGGTTAAGCATTATTATCGTGCATTGACTGCATTGTTGAAACTTTAGTTGTGTATAATTTGAAGCTTGGAGGATTTGCCTCATTTATTATTCAATTACATTATACATGTATTACATAATATTTCAAAAAAATTATAGAAATATACTGGGGTGAAAAAAATGATATTTTCCATGGCAGATTATCTCTTTGTCAGAATGTTAACCCTTTCCTACTCATAACAAATCTGCTTAACAGGACTCTGAAGAAAATCTGGTGAAAAATGTCAAACGTGTTACTTAATTAAAGTGTAGTCATTAAAAAGAGTTGGATCATTGTGGCAAAATGTAACTTTGCTCATTATGAGCAGTAGCAGCAGCCAATGTGGAGTGTCCTTGGGCAAGGCACATTCCCTGGCCTAATACTGTTTTGTTAAACCTTTCCCTCAAATAGACGCTTTCTAACGCCTCTGCAGCAGACGGCTTTTTGAAAACATAGTGACAAAAGAAGAAATTGCTCAAAACGAGCAATTTCTCCTTTTGCCTCAATGTTTTCCACTTTTAGTCATAGGTTATCCATTCAATTATAGAGATTTTCTATTCTTTGACAAAATATGTTTAAAGTCGTCTGCAGCAGAATTGTTGTATGAGGGTTAACACAGGGAGCATGAATAAGTGAATTGTTGCAGTGATTTAGCTGAAATTATGTTGAAAACGTTGTTAAACCCCAACATAACAAATCATTACAACCAACTTCTTGTTTGGCCACATAATGTTAAAAAGTCATCTGCTATGGATCTATCAGAATGTGTCTGCAAGTGAGAGAGGATTATTTGACATAATATCATATATATTTTCAGTCTTTACTGTGTGATATTAACAACCTTACAAATGATGGACACATTTGGACACAAGAAGATATCTTCCATCTGGAGGGAAAGTTGCTATTAGCAACAGAAGAACCCTTGTGTTTGGATCCCTCTCCTGCAGTGCTGGTTGTGTCAAATAGACAACAGTTTGATAGGAAAATGTTAAATACACCTATGTTAAAAAGGTATGACATATATTTTAATTGTGAAGCTCTTTTCCTGATACAAATAACTTATGATGCTTTATGCTGCTGGCAACTTTTGAGCACATTTCGCAAAGTGCAAATTTTCAAAAATTAGCAATTTTTAATCTTTCCACCTTTGATATTTTAAACTTTGTATCAAAAACAAACTCTTAATTTTCAAAATTTCATGAAAAAAAGTATTTTTTTTTTTTAATTCTTTCATAAGGAACAATTTCTTATTTTCCCAACATGTTTAAAATATTTATTAAACCAATCTTCAAATTTCTAAGATGGTCTTGTTTTACATTCAGGAATTTAATGTAGATGAAACCTTGTTATAAGAATTGTGATGTTTATGTAAAGGGGGGGGCAGTGCTGGTTGGCTTTCAAACATAATAATGTTATTTCATCTCAATATCTGCATCTAAACTGAACCCTTTCCCAAATATGACATTTCTAGGCAAACTGTGTTCAATGTCTACAAATGAAATTTTGATTGTTTAACCCTTTCCCACATAGACAATTCTGCAGCAGACGACTTTGAACGTATTTTGTCAAAACATAGAAAATCTCAATAATTAAATGGATAACCTATGACAAAAAGTGGAAAACATTGTGACAAAAGGAGAAATTGCACGTTTTGTGCAATTTCTTCTTTTGTCACTATGTTTTCAAAAGACGTCTGCTGCATATGCGTCGGAATGCGTCTGCAAGTGGGAAAGGGTTAAAAGAATTGAAAACATTGTTGCAAAAGAAGGAAAAGCTCATCAATGTTTTCAAAAGATGTCTGCTGCAGAGGCAACAGAAAATGTCTCTTTTGGGTAAAGGGTTAGCTGATTCTAACCAAATTTCATTGGAAGGTAGCTTAGACAGAAAGAAAGTCTGAGAAACTTTTCGGGGTAAATCCAGTCAAAATCAAATTCACTCTTTTTTTAAATTAATTGTATGTATAGTGGTCAAAGTTGAAAGCCTGTCTTCATGACTGATTCATGTTACTGTAAACAGGCACATTATAAAAATAGACGACTTGTAAGAAATCATATTAGGCAAATAGATGGTTTAGATTGATATATTAACCTTTTCCAACATACGTACGCTATCTGATTGATGTTTCTGTGTCAGACATTTTCCATTTTTGCCACAAAGTTTTTATTTTTTTTCAATTATTGTCCTTTTATTTATAGAGCGTGAGTTTCCATATATTTGACTAACTGTTTTAACGCTTTCCCTCATATAGACGCTTTCTGACGCCTCTACAGCAGACGGCTTTTTGAAAACATAGTGACAAAAGATTTCTCCTTTTGCAACAATGTTTTCCACTTTTAGTCATAGGTTATCCATTTAATTACAGAGATTTTCTATCTTTTGACAAAATATGTTCAAAGTCGTCTGCTGCAGAATTGTCACATGAGGGAAAGGGTTAAAAAAGTTGTCTGCTGCAGACTTGTTGTATGTGGGAAAACGGTTAATATGAACATTGTCTTCTATGTAAACAGAGCTGTGAGGAAATATAGCCAGGCTGCTGTGAATAGAAAGAGAAAGTTTGCTCAAAGTAGTGCCCCATCTGAATTGAAACTTCATGACTTTATTACAAAGAAAAAAGACAGGAAAAGTTCATCTTTAAATGCTAAAACAGGAGGAAAATTGGTAAGTTTGGATTGATGTGACACCTATTATCTACAAATGTTTGTACTTCAATAATAGAACTATATTTTGCAGATCTGTGGAAGGATACTAGCCTCAATATATAAAAAACAGTCTGCCATATCCAGACATACATTTTATGTCATCTGTCCATATGTGTGTCTGTCATGTTTTCACTTTTTGACGTATTGATTTGGCTACACATGTATGTTTTAGAACACTTGTTTTTCTCTCAGAACCTAGCAGGACTATGTTAGCCATGTCAAATAAAACTGACCTACAGAGATCTTGAATTTTATCACAATTGTGATCACAATAGACAAGTTTTCAAATGATTTGAAGGCAGACAATTCTTATAAATTCTAGTTTGGTACCTGGCATACGTTAGTAAATAAGTATGTCTGGCATGAACCAACAATGGCAACCAGATTGTCCTCCTCTCCTGATATAGCGCTATCACATAATTATATAGAAATTTAGTAATTAAAGAATTGATTTTCATAAACTCTACAGCAGACCAATACAACTTGCTGTTTTTACTTTCGGAGTTTATACAGATAAAACCGGTTGGTGGACAAAAAGGTTTTCTCTATAGCCTTTTGCTGTTATGCCATGTCCAAAAAGCGCTATCATTAGTGGTACATGTATTTGCCTGACCCTATATTCAGAGATCTAGATAAGGGGCGTTTTTCATGTCCTGAAATCCTTATTTGACATTCAATCCCTATGTTGTGGGTACTCAAAAGAATCGTCTCAGTGAGACGATTCTTTTGAGTACCAACAGCATAGGATTTGGTTGCGTAATAAGAGAAATATTGTGGGGGAAAAGACCAGTTCACTCCTCCTTATCAAATGCAATGGTAGGGGCAGGTGACTTCAGAATACCATATCAGGCAAACAGCAACATTTTTAACAGGGTTTGCTTACATATTGAGTGACATGATATTGTTACATCAGTTTCACAAGGACCCTTTTAACTCATTTCCAGAGGGACACATTTTAGACGCATCTGCAGCAGACAACGTTAAGATTTCCCATAGTTTTGCATTGATACTTTTAAAACTCGTCTGCTGCAGGTTTGTTGTATTAACCCTTTCCCTCATATAGACGCTTTCTGACGCCTCTGCAGCAGACGGCTTTTTGAAAACATAGTGACAAAACGTGCAATTTCTCCTTTTGCCACAATGTTTTCCACTTTTTGTAATAGGTTATCCATTCAATTATAGAGATTTTCTATGTTCTGACAAATTACGTTCAAAGTCGTCTGCTGCAGAATTGTCATATGAGGGAAAGGGTTAAATAGAGAGAGGGTTTAAATATTTTATTTGGTTACAGAATGTAGATTCATGGAGACCCAAGCCCGTTACATTGAAGACTCCAGAGCAGATAGATGTTGAAAAATTTGCCAAAATTGTGGAGAAGCCGGAGAAAAGTATAATCAAAGAAAACTCTCTTGTAGGTCCATGTTTCATTTAACCCTTTTCCTGATACAGTTGGCTTTTGATGTCTCTGTAGCAAGGACCCTTTAAAACCCTTAAAGTTACTTTTAATTTTATGACTGACAACTTTTCTTTTATATTTGTTTTCCTGGTGCAGATGACATGGTACCTCTGCAACCCACAACTGTAGAAAACATTTAGGGGGAAAGGAGTAAATAGGATGATCAACTTCATTTGTGTGATATTTAAATAATGTCATGAGAATCGAATATTATCAGTAGAGGCCTAAAAAAGAGGAATAAAATGGTATTTTCTCCACACTATCTCTCTTATTACTCATTTAAACCTTCGTTGTGGGTACTCAAAGGAGCTGTCTCACTGAGACGATTCTTTTGAGTACCCACAACATAGGTTTTGGAGGTCAAATAAGGATTTTGTATCATGAAATACGCCCCTTATCCCTTTCCCCTATACGACAATTCTGCAGCAGACGACTTTGAACACATTTTGTCAAAAAATAGAAAATCTCTTTAATTGAATGGATAACCTATGACGAAAAGTGGAAAACATTGTGGCAAAAGGAGAAATTGCTCGTTTTGTGCAATTTCTTCTTTTGTTACTATGTTTTCAAAAAGCCGTCTGCTGCAGAGGCGTCAGAAAGCATCTATATGAGGGAAGGGTTATGTGGTCCTCTGTGTCGGGTCTAGAAATGAGTTCCAACAACAAGCCTATTATGTGTTGATAACTTCCCATTCAAGTGGCAGATTTTTGTGTTGCCTGCCAGTCAGACAGGGAGGCATTAAGGGGTCACCTCTCCGTCATCTGTCTGTCTGTCTGTCTGTCTGTCTGTCACGCTTTGTGTTAATTGGTCATAACTCTGTTTTGTTTGGCAGATTCACTTCAATGATGCAACACTTATACCATATAATCTGGAGAATGGAACAATATACGGAACATAATTCTAGCAGTACCTTAAACATTTATTTTAGTTTGGTTATTATCTTTGTTTCTGTTTGTCAGATTTTCTTCAAAGTTGAAATACTTATACTTTGTGAAAAGGAGAATGGAACAATACAAGAAACTTAACTCTAGCCTGCTTATTTGTAGAATTATCTCTCTTTTTCATTTTTTCTGTAATTTTCTCAATTAATTTACCAATGTATAAATTAAAAAGTTTGTGTTTTTAGAAGCTTGTGACCTGTAGATGAAGAGTGTACAATAAGAATAACCCTAACAAGCTTATGTTGGTTACCTTTTTTTTTTTTTTTTTTTAAGATCACCTAGTCCAAAGGTGAAAGGTTAGGTTAAATGGTTTAATATTATTTTTACAAACACCGTTAAAAACATGTATATATCAATAATGACCAAACATAAAATAAAAATATCTTTGTTTTGTTAATTGTTTATATGAGTTGAAAGTGTTGCCTATTAAATATATATACAATGATTCTGTCATTCATGAAGTGTAGTGTGCTGAGAACGAAAGTGTCTGCATCAGAAATTACTGGCCTTTTCAATGAAGGTGACACTATAATAAACACATGCTCTACTCTTTCCTTTATAATAATTTAGAATCTGGTAGAAGAGCAAGTATTAGAGAGAGATGTAACAGCTGAAAAGAAGTTACTGGCCAAACTGACCATTTACCACCGGCCATGTGATGATGCGTATTTAGGGGAGCTGTACCTTGACCATGACTATGTGGAGGGAAAGTCTAAGGGGGCAACATGCAAGTAAGAAACATGGACAATTTCTAAACCTTTCCCTGGTATAAAATATATCAACTAGTTATACCCCCCGGCAAACAAAGTTTGGGGGGGTATATAGGAATCACCCTGTCTGTCCGTCTGTCCGTCTGTCTGTCTGTCTGTCTGTCTGTCTGTCTGTCTGTCCGTATGTCCACATTTCTTGTAAGCACTACTCCTCCTAAACGGCTCAATGGATTTGGTTCAAACTTTACATGAAGGTTACACATCATATGTAGATATGCATGAAGGAAGATCACACGCCTCGGACTCTTCCAAGGGGAGATAATTTAACTTAGAGGTTATCTGCGAGGGACTCCTGTGCACATACCTCCACATTTCTTGTAAGCACTACTCCTCCTAAACGGCTCAATGGATTTGGTTCAAACTTTACATGAAGGTTACACATCATATGTAGATATGCATGAAGGAAGATCATATGCCTCGGATTCTTCCAAGGGCAGATAATTCAACTTAGAGGTTACCTGCGAGGGACTCCTGTGCACATACCTCCACATTTCTTGTAAGCACTACTCCTCCTAAACGGCTCAATGGATTTGGGTCAAACTTTACATGAAGGTTACACATCATATGTAGATATGCATGAAGGAAGATCATATGCCTCGGATTCTTCCAAGGGCAGATAATTCAACTTAGAGGTTACCTGCGAGGGACTCCTGTGCACATACCTCCACATTTCTTGTAAGCACTACTCCTCCTAAACGTCTCAATGGATTTGGTTCAAACTTTACATGAAGGTTACACATCATATGTAGATATGCATGAAGGAAGATCATACGCCTCGGATTCTTCCAAGGGCAGATAATTTAACTTAGAGGTTACCTGCGAGGGACTCCTGTGCACATACCTCCACATTTCTTGTAAGCACTACTCCTCCTAAACGGCTCAATGGATTTGGTTCAAACTTTACATGAAGGTTACACATCATATGTAGATATGCATGAAGGAAGATCATACGCCTCGGATTCTTCCAAGGGCAGATAATTCAACTTAGAGGTTACCTGCGAGGGACTCCTGTGCACATACCTCCACATCTCTTGTAAGCACTACTCCTCCTAAATGGCTCAATGGATTTGGGTCAAACTTTACATGAAGGTTACACATCATATGTAGATATGCATGAAGGAACATCATATGTATCGGATTCTTCCAAGGGCAGATAATTCAACTTAGAGGTTACCTGCGAGGGACTCCTGTGCACATACCTCCACATTTCTTGTAAGCACTACTCCTCCTAAACGGCTCAATGGATTTGGTTCAAACTTTACATGAAGGTTACACATCATATGTAGATATGCATGAAGGAAGATCATACGCCTCGGATTCTTCCAAGGGCAGATAATTCAACTTAGAGGTTGCCTGCGAGGGACTCCTGTGCACATACCTCTACATTTCTTGTAAGCACTACTGAGTCAAACTGTATATGAAGGCTACACATTATATGTAGATATGCATGAAGGAAGATTTTTCTCCTCAGATTCTTCCAAGGGAAGATAAGCAAAGTAGAAACTTTACCAATGTATCCGATGCTTTGGGAGGGGAGCGGGGGGTATTCTTTAGTGAGCTTTGCTCACAGTATTTCTAGTTTAAACTTATTATACCCCCTTCGAAGAAGAGGGGGTATAAAGGAGTCACTGTGTCGGGCTGTCGGTCGGTCTGTCTGTCCGTCCGTCCGTCTGTCGGTCGGTCGGAAGCCATATTTTGTCCGGCCTATTTCTTACAAACCACTGTGTGCAATTCAATAACATTTTACATGAAGCTTCTATACCAAGAGGAGATGTGCATATCCTAAAGGGGTTACAATTGCATGTTATTTTACAGAGTCTTGGCCCCTTTACTTATTAAGTTATGGTGTAGGTCAAGGTGCTGTTTAGGGGGTATTTATCATCTTCAGTGATATTTCTAGTTTATTTTACATCAAGTGCGAAGTAATCTTTCTGCTGTTACGAATCCGGCTCTATGCTACAGTTTTTCAGTTATATCAATGGGGTCCACTTCTAAGCCGTGTTTTTTACGGCTCTCTCGCACCAGTACTCCATCCACACAGCATTATTCACAGGCAACTGACAACGTTCCTCATAAACTGTCAAGCCATTGGTGGAAAATGATTGTCACAAGTCACATTGACTTATGTCTATCATCTGAGAGCTTGAATGGTGACTGAACGCAAATGTTTCATTTTTACTTTGTTTTCCTATTTCATCCAGATTTCTGCTTGGTAACAAAGAATCAGTAAGAAAGTAAGTTGTCTTTCCTAATATCATTATGTTTTTAACCTTTTCCCATATATAGACGCTTTCTGAAGCCATCTCTTAAAAACATTGTGGCAAATGGAGAAATTGCTCATAATGAGCAATTTTTCCTTTTGCCACAATATTTTAAACTCTTTTTATCAGCTGACATCAACCTCTATTTGTAGAGATTTTCCTAATTTTTGACTAAATGTCATCTGCTGCAGTTTTTTGTGTGGGAAGGGGTTATTAAAATCAATTAATGCTTCAAGTGTATTAATAAGATTAGACAAATTTGAAAAAAGTGTTATTGCGGTTTTGAGTTGAAAAAGAAGAGATAGGATTTTATACGAAAGAGTTAGACTCACAATGTATTAGTATTTAATTGAAGGCATAGTTTTTAAAATTGTTTCTCAAGTCCCTTTCTCCACATTGATTCCTTCAACTTTTTCAGCAATTTAACCTTCACATATAGATATTTCCAATGTTTTTGCTTTAATAGGTGTTTTTAAATACATCTACTGCAGATATATTGTATGTTATATTTTATAATATTGAGAAATCACCCAGGCTCTCATCCCGCCAACAGTCCTTAGTGCTAAATTATACTACTAAGTACATGTATTACTTTAACAGGGTTGGATCGCATTCCACCATTCATGTTTTACAAAATATTTAGGTAAATGACTTAGTTGACATAAATAGTTAGTTACCTTACTGACTAGAAATATGTGTTAAGAAATTAAATATTTAGGTATTTTTATTTGGGAAATAAAAATTATGAAATATTCTTTTAAGTATTCAAGTATTACATAGTGTTAAGTATTGTTGGTTGGATTGAAGCTAGTTGTTGCAATTTATTTTTTAAATGTTTTCAGAACTATTAATCCCTAAATTGCATATGAGGTATGATCATTTGATATATTGGTCAATTGTTACGTTTTTAGTTTTCAATTACTACCGAAATTTATATTGAGCTGAGGTTAATTTTAAGAGGGATTGACTATAGATATCCTCTAAATATTTTTACAGATACTTAGACCAGTTCAAGGAGATTTTCACAGAGGAAGGTCGTCGGGTTGTAAAAATCACGACCCAGCGACCAGGACAGCTCCCAATAGTTACATGTACTCAGACCACAGCCCCTGCGGTTCCTGTTGGATCGCTGCCAACAACACAAGTCATCGTTAAACAGACTGCCACTGTCACTACAACTCAGGTATAGTCTAACACTCTTTTGGGGGTCATACAAAATACTTTATAAATGGTAGTTATGGCTTCCCCTCATTGGGGCTCTGGATTGTGCGGATAGCATTAACCCTTTCCCTCATATTGACGCTTTCTGACGCCTCTGCAGCAGACGGCTTCTTGAAAACATAGTGACTAAAGAAGAAATTGCTCAAAACGAGCAATTTCTCCTTTTGCCACAATGTTTTCCACTTTTAGTCATAGGTTATCCATTCAATTATAGAGATTTTCTATTTGTTGACAAAATATGTGGAAAGTCGTCTGCCGCAGAGGGAAAGGGTTAATAATGACTCACTGGTGTCGGGATAACTGGACCAGTTGAACTGATATGACATACAAATTGTTGAAAGAGGTGAAAAACACCTTGTAGACAAATTCATCTGAAGCTGTTGACATCCCTCTCATGAAAAGGAAATCAGGCATAATAATTATTTAAAAATGGTAGTAATGGCTTTCCCTCCTTTGGGCTCAGGATTGTGGGGTTAGCATTGATAATAGCTGGTGTCGGGAAAAATTGGCCAGCAGTGGGGATAACTTACTTTGAAAACACAGTGCTATAGAACATAAAAATTGAAAACACAGTGCTATATATTGTAAGAATTGTTGTAAGGGATGTAAATTACCATACAAACGAAAACAAAAAACGCATTTTCCACTTAAGCGTATTTTTAGTTTTTATAAAGTCGTCTGCTGCTGTCTTTAACAAATCTATATCAGGGAAAGGTTTTACCCTTTTCAACATACAACACACAGACAGAATTCTTTGAAAACATATATTGGTAAAATTTGGAAATTACCTATAAATGAACATGTAATTAGTCAAAAGAATTTAATAAAGAGGTCTGCTACATATGCATCAAAATGCACCTGCAGGTTGGAAAGTGTTGATGATTGTTTACTTGATGTGCCATTTAATTTAAAACCTTTCAATTTAAAAGTGTGAATTATATCTCTAATGTTTAAAGTATACTCCTTTTCTTATAATTTTCATGTAGTTGTCAGCTGCAAGAGTGTGAAAGCACATTTGTTAGGGGAAGATTTTAATATATGCTTCCTCATTTCACAGGCGCTGGAAGTTAACCAGGGTTCTGCTTTACCTTTACCCATGGGTAATGTTGGTGGATTGAAGCGCACCATGCCCATACAACTCTCACTGTCTATAGGACCTACACTGTCTAGTCAATCTGCACAGGTTCAACATTCTCAACAAGGTAAACTGTTCATTCATACCTTTGACCAAAACCATGTTGTAAATTATTACAGAGTCAACATTCTCAACAAGGTAAACTGTTTATTCATATCTTTGACCAACACCATTTTGTAAATCAACACAGAGTCAACATTCTAAATGTGGTAAACTGTTTATTCATACCTTTGACCAACATCATGTTGTAAATTAACACAGACTCAACGTTCTCTACATGGTAAATTTTTCATCCGTACCTTTGATCAACATCCTGGTAAAAAATTCCTTTGTTGACCCTCTACCAAAATTATTCAAATTATTTCAACACATGAAAATGAATGGCCCCCAGGGGATGGGTTGGGCTTACCTTATAAATATAATGTAACTTTGAATACTCTTCAAGTTCTATTTAATTAGTTAAGCTATAAGGACAATCATGCTCCTCTTGTCCTATTATTAAGAACATAAAATTAATAATAAAAAACCTTTGCCGGTGACAAATTTACTGGATGAGTTTTAAAAATGTGACCTAAAATAATATTTTTAGAGTGATTTGGTTTGAAAATGCCTATGAAAACATGTGGAAAGTTGAAAGTACAGGTTTGATTGTTGAAACCATTGTTCGATTATTAAAGGTTTTTTGGATGGGATTTCTTATTTAAGTCATTAATTTTAAAAAGCAATTAACCATTTCCCATATACAACAAATCTGCAACAGGCGACTGATAACATCAAGGAAAAAAATATGGCAAATTTCTATAAATGAGAGTATAATAACTATTATTGAATTAAGTTTGAATACTTTTTTGCAAAAGTAGAATTTTCTCCATAACAGATGTGTTAAAAAGTGTCTATATCAGGAAAGGGTTGATATATCACAAAGTGTGAAATCAAAACTTTTATTAATTTTGTGGGGGAAATGAAAAAAATCCATCAATATTGAAACATCAAGAGAAATCTTAAGTTATGGGAATGTTTTCACAGGTTTTCTAGGACAGAGCCAGCTTCAGTTAAACTTACCATCACAACAAATAAGCCAATCACAGATGTCGACACAGAGATTGCAGACTCCATCCAGCCAATCACAGTCAGCATCACAAAGACTTAAACAACTTGGAATACACACAAGTATAGGATCACGGAATAATACTCCAATAGCCAGTCCTGTCAGTTCACAGCCATCAATAGGTAATACTTGCCTACTCTTTATGTGATACAACATAAAACATTCTTTTCGACGTTTGACAAAAGACAATGTCACTGCGTCATTTGTCTTTCACCTACGGGCTAACAGTCTATGTGAATAAGCAGCAAGTTGCTTGGAAAGTATGTTGTGTGGAGTACTGGTGTGAGAAATCCAGGAAACATATAAGAAGGTGAACTGGCCATCATGACATGACTTAAGAATTGTTGAAAATGGCATTAAACCCTAATTAGATGATACAGCAGACAACTTTAGAAAATATTGTTTAAAAAAGAGAAATTACTTGAAGTCAACAATTAATTTCCTTTTGCCTTTTTACCACTTCAAAATACATCTGCAGTGTCCAAATAATTCATTGTTTACTTCTGTTTTAACCTTTTCCCACTTACAACACATTTGCAGCAGACAACTTTGAAGTTGTGTTTAAAAATAATAATGAAAATGAAAGTTAAATAATTAATAGGAGTTGAAAACATTTTGGCAAAAGGAAATATTCGTCATCATGAGCAATTTCTCCTTTTGCTACTATGTTTCAAGTGTTGTATGTTTCAAATGCATCAAATGCTTCTGCAAGTAGGAAAGAGTTAAACAATTGCTTTCAGTAACTGTTAACCCTTTCCAACAGACTTCTTAGCTGCAGCAGATGGCTTAACCCTTTCCCTCATATAGACGCTTTCTGACGCCTCTGCAGCAGACGGCTTTTTGAAAACATAGTGACAAAAGAAGAAATTGCTCAAAACGAGCAATTTCTCCTTTTGACACAATGTTTTCTACTTTTAGTCATAGGTTATCCATTAAATTAATGAGATTTTCTATTTTTTGACAAAATATGTTCAGTCATCTGCTGCAGAATTGTTATATGAGGGAAAGGGTTAAAAAAACATCTTGGATGAGAACATTTCTATATAATATGAGAGTATAATTATTGAATAGCTTTGAAGGTATTGCTGCAAAATGAGAAATTGTTCATTGTGACAAATGACTCCTTTTATCAAAATATTTTCATAAGTCGTCTGCTGCAGAGGTGTTAGAAAGTGCCTGTTTTTAGGAAAGGATTTAAAAGATTTAGGTTTTTCAATCTTGAAACAATCTGAACAGCAGAATGGAAAACCTGTGTAAATAAAAGTTAACTTGTGTACAGAAATTAAGGGAGAGGATTATATGTACATTTTATGTTTCTACAGAGAGTTTTGTTTTAACCCTTTCCCACTTGTAGATGCATTCTGACACCTCTTTAGCTGATATTTTTTGAAAAATATTGTGACAAAAGAAAAAATTGCTCAAAATGAGCCAATTTCTCCTTTGGCCAATGTTGTCGACTCTGTTCAATAAGTTACAGTTAAAGTATACTTTCATTTATAGAAAACTTCCATTCTTTGCCTATATGTTTTCAAAGTCTACAGCAGAATTGTTGAATTGGGAAGGTTTAACCCTTTCCCTCATACGACAATTCTGCAGCAGACGACTTTGAACGTATTTTGTCAAAAAATGGAAAATCTCGATAACTGAATGGATAACCTA
Source organism: Serripes groenlandicus (assembly GCA_031761405.1). Lineage (NCBI taxonomy): Eukaryota > Metazoa > Mollusca > Bivalvia > Cardiida > Cardiidae > Serripes > Serripes groenlandicus. The sequence continues at coordinate 38,556,578 of JASEVX010000008.1, read as the reverse complement.
TGACAAAAAGTGGAAAACATTGTGGCAAAAGGAGAAATTGCACGTTTTGTGCAATTTCTTCTTTTGTCACTATGTTTTCAAAAAGCCGTCTGCTGCAGATGCGTTAGAATGCGTCTGCAGGTGGGAAAGGGTTAAGCAAAATCATTGTGATATTTAATTTTTAAATGCCTAGATTGGTTTCTTTTTCTCTGAATATTTTGGCAATGTGAATACATGTATTGGAACTTTATTGGAGATGACCAGTATGTATTTGTGTATTACAGGGCAGATGTTTGGTAGTCCCACATCCGTCGGAAACTCACCTTTATTGACCCAGGTTAATATCTCAAAGACCCCCACCAACACCCCCACTGCCACGCCTCCTCCCCCTATTGTTTCCCCTCCTGCGGCCTCTGTGATAGGGAACCGAAAGTTGAGTGGCCCATCTGAGTCCTCCACTGTCCATCACATGGCTCAGACCCCGCACCAGGCTAATGTGTCAACACTTCTGCAAGGTAAGGAGGAGTTAGTGGTATTTCCCCCAAACATATTTCTATCATTTTTCTCCATAACTCTCTGTTAGGCGGGTCCTGAAAAGCATCATTTCAATGAAACAATTCTTTTGTCTAACTTCAATGTATTGTTTAGAAGGCAAATAATTATTAACCCTTTCCCACATACATAAATTCTATGGTACACAACCTTGAACATTTCTTTAGAAAAAAATATAATCATCAAATAGAGTTGAAAATGTTCTGAGCAATTACTCCATTTGTCATAATGATTTCAAAAGTTATCGGCTGTAAATGTTTCAAATATTGTCTTCACATGAGAAAGGGATAACCCTTTCATACATAAAGACACTTTTTTATATGCATCTGCAGCTGACAACTTTGGAAAACATTGTGACAAATTCCTTCTTTAGTCAAAATGTTTTTAACTTTTTTCAGTAATTATAGTATTATTTATAGAAATTGTTCATATTTTTGCAAAGATGTTTTTAAAGTCGTTTACTGCAAATTTGTTGTATGTTGGAATGGATTAAGGAATATGAATATCTTCTAGAACTTTGTTGCAGAAGTAGAAGTGTAATTTAAGTACAAACATATATTTCTGCAAGGACAAGGTAGTTTGTAAGTTGGGGATGGAGTTATAGGTTCTTTACCTGATGCAGGATATTTTAAATGCCTCTACAGCAGATGTAATTTAACCCTTTCCCACCTAACACATTTTGATGCATCTGCAGCAAAAGACTTCATAAAACATTATATGAAGATATAGTTATTTAATAGAAGTGAAAACATTGTAACAAAGGGTTTGCCGCATTGTTGTTAAATCCATCTTCTACAGAGGCGTCAAAATGTGTCTGCCTGTGGGAAAAGGTCATGTGACATATGTTTGGTGTTACCTACCTTGGTAGGGTGACACAAAGGGATCACTTCTCTGTCTTACCTTTGATCAACATACTTGTAAACAAATCTGCCGTGGTCGAGTGGTTAGCGTCGGGGATTTGAAACCGGGCATCCCAGGTTCGATCACCAGTCATGGCAAGACGGTCTTGGTGGAGTGACCTTGGGCTAGACACATTTTCTAGCCTAGTACTTGTTTTTTTACCCAGGGATTATGAATAAGTGAACTGTCGCCGTGATATAACTGAAATAACGTTAAAAGCAGTGTAAAATACCAATAAAACAATAAACAAATATCCTTGTAAAAAAATAAAATATGGCCTAACCTGTGTTTAAAGACCATCCATGGGAAGAGAACAATCTGGTCTTTAATTACAGGGTCATTTATGCAGTAAATGAGTAGTTGGGAAATTAAAAGTGTGGTTGCTATAAACAGGGAATTGCTATACAAAGGTGGTCTTAAGCACAGGTTTGACTGTGTTAGCAGTGTCCTGCATAAGCCTCTTGTAACAAAGGTCCAAGATTCGATTCTCATGTTAAGCGAATTAAGCTTTTGGGATTTTTCCACATATACAATGTGAGTATTTCTCCAGGAAGCAGGCATTGAGCATAAGCTGAAGTCTTGTTTTACAATTGATGTCAAATTAATAAGTTTAAAATAAACTAAACCGATGGCATGAGACACATGTGTTCCTTAAAAAGATCTTTTGTACTCGGAGCTCTATATAAGAAGAGTATTTCACATACCCAAATTCTTATTTGACCCTCAAACCCTATTTTGTGGGTACTCAAAAGAATCGTCTCAGTGAGACGATTCTTTTGAGTACCCACAACTTAGGTTTTAGTTGGAGTCATAAGGGATGGGAATAGACCAGTTCACTCCTTCATATCTAGTCCTCTGTAATGTAGTATTCTATGTAAATTTTTCTATTTTCTAGGTGAATCCGTCAGTCATACCACACAATCATCCAATGTTAGCCACCAACCAGCTAACATAGGCAACATTAACATCGCTAACATTACAGGGATACCACCCAATATAAACATACAGAACATTACAAATCTACCGGGAATGAATATTGCTAATCTGCAGGGACTACAGAATATGCAGGTAAATGTTGGAGCATAGATTCCTTTTTTCTTAATATGTCCATTATCCCTTTCCTACATAAAACAAATGTGCAGCAGACAGCTTTCAAAAACATCTTTGAAAAAATATGAAAAAATCTCTGCAAATGCAATTATAATAATTGAATAGAATTTAAAACATTGTGGAAAAAGGAGAAGTTGCTCATCATGGTCTGCAACCTTAGAGTCTTAATGTGTCTGTATGCGACAAAGGGTTATTGGGAACTATCAAATGTGAAGCCTTTTTTTTAAAATTCATTTTTAAAATGAAAGTAAAATAATTGAATTGAGTTGAAAACATGGTGACAAAAAGGAGAAATTGCTCGTTTTGAGCAATTTCTTCTTTTGTCAACATGTTTTCCAAAAGACGTCTGCTGCAGACGCGTGCGTCTATACAACAATTTTGCAGCAGACAATTATGTTTTCAAGAGTCATCTGCTGTAGATTTGTCAAAACACATCTTGAATTTGAGAAAAGGCTCACAGAACTGATCATTATACTTATTTTGAATGAGTAATCAGATTTTTAAACAACATGTGTTTTTGTAGGTATTGGCTTTCTGTGTCACATGCCTGTAATGCAGAATTACACTGGCATATCAATTACCGGTATACATCCATCTGCCACACTTAAACTTAGGTTATTGGCAGATTATGTGTGTGAAGGCATGTAAAATAGACAGTATCAGGTAAATTGTTGATGCCTCTCAAACAGTAAAATGGAAATTAAAAAAACAAGTAACAAATTATTTTGATTTTCAGGTTGAAAAAATTACAGAAAAAAAAGACAAATTGCTCATTTTTTAGCAAATAATTTTTAATCACAACATTATCTGCTGCAGAAACATCAAATATCACCTGTTTGATATAATCCAATGTTTATTTTCCATATCTAGGTATCCCTGTCTGTACCCGGTGGAATAGCTGTCCCAATAAGTATGATTAGTACCAATCCCATTCTGCAGAATCAACAGCAACAACAGCAACAACAGGGGGGCATGATCTCATCCACCACCACCACACTGACCAATAACCAGTCTCTGCCAGCATCCACCATATCAAGTCAAGGTCAACAATCTTCGGTGGTTACCATGATTACTCAGTTACCCACGTCATCAACGACACCTGTTCACACGAATACCACACAAGTTGTCACAGGTTTGTGTAAAATCATTTTAATCTTTATCAAGAGCTTTCTTTCTCTTGAAAACTAGAACATCTGGAAGACAGCTTATATTTTAGGCTTTAAATACCCTTTCCTGTCTGCAGACACATTTAAAGCAAGAATACTTTTACAAAACATCAAAATGAGCAATTTCTTCTTTTGCCACAATGTTTTCAGCCCTATTAATCAATTCATTGTCAAAGATTTAAGAAATATCTTTTAATAACTGATCTTTCATGTATAGAGAGTTTCCATATTTTTGACACAACGTTTCAACTTTATTCAATAACTGTTCTTTCATGTATAGAGAGTTTCCATATTTTTTCCACAACGTTTCAACTTTATGTAATAACTGTTCTTTCATGTATAGAGAGTTTCCATTTTTTGGACACAACATTTCAACTTTATTCAATAACTGTTCTTTCATGTATAGAGAGTTTGCATTTGACATAATGTTTCAACTTTATTCAATAACTGTTCTTTCATGTATTCCATATTTTTGACACAATGTTTCAACTTTATTCAATAACTGTTCTCTCATGTTTAGAGAGTTTCCATATTTTTGCCACAATATTTTCAACTTCATTCAATAACTGTTCTTTCAAGTATAGAGAGTTTCCATATGTTTGCCACAATATTTTCAACTTTATTCAATAACTGTTCTTTCATGTATAGAGAGTTTCCATATTTTTGACAAAATGTTTTTTTTTCAAAGTCGTCTGCTGCTGATAGTTTTACGTGTGAGTTAATTTAATTTAAATTCAAACTTATTTATTTTACATTGATTGCAAAACAAGATTTTAAGCTTATATTAATCATACTTCCTGGAGACATAACCGGTACTTGTGCCGCTTGCTTGGAAAAATCCAAAAGGCAGAACCCGTTCATCACAGGATTCGAACCCGGGACCTTTGGTACGAGAGGTCGATGCTCTACCACTGCATTCTTGTCTTCCACAAAAGGGTTAAACCTGTGTAATGCTTTTCTTCTATTTCAGCTGTACTGTCCTCGCCCAGTAATGTGATGACATCGCCCAGCATGTTATCTGTCCCGATAGGTAATTTAACCCAACTTGTACAATCAGGAGGCCTCAAGTCACATGGTCAACTTAGGACTTCTACATCCGTACCTGTGTTCCAGGTAGGTTAGGTTATTGATTGTGAACCATTTCCCTCATATAGATGCTTTCTGACGCCTTTGCAACTGACGACTTTTGAAAACATTGTGTGTGTGTGTGTGCCGAGCCCCGGTAGCTCAGTCGGTAGCGACGCGGGCTGTCAATCCAGGGGTTGTGAGTTTGAATCCCGGCTCGGTCAACTTTCTTTCCGAGGATTGACAAAAAGTCAATGCGACATGCGTCATTCGTCTTCCACCAATGGGCTAAGTCTATGTGGAAAAGCAGCCAGTTGCTTGGGAAGATTGTTGTGTGGAGTATTGGTGCGAGAAAACCAGGAAATGCATGAGTAGGTGAACTGGCCGCCGTGATATAACTGAGAAATTGTTAAAAACGGCGTTAAACCCCAATCAATCAATCAATTGAAAACATTGTGACAAAAGAAGAAATTGCTCACAATGTTTTCAACTGTTTTTATTAATACAACATTCATTTACAGAGACAAGGAATCCGCTGTGGTTAGCATTCGATCCCCAGTCGCGGCACTACGGTCATGGTAGAGTGCCCTTGGGCAAGGCACATTTTCTAGCCTATTACTGGTTTGTTTACCCAGGGATCATGAATAAGTGAACTGTCGCCGTGATATAACTGAAATATTGTTAAAAGCGGCATAAAACCCCAATAAATAAATAAATAAATAAATTTACAGAGACATTCCATTGTTTAGTTTAGATGATCTCAAAGTCGTCTACGGATTTGTCGTATGTGGGAAAGGGTTAATCCTTTCCAACATACTTAGATGTGCATCAGATAAATTTGACAACCACAAGGCAAAAGTATGGAAAATCTCAATAAATGAAGGGTTATTGTGGCAAGATGAAAAATGCTCATTATGGGGAATTTCTCCATTTGCAACAACGTATTTTAATGTAATTACCTGCAGATGCAACGAAATGCATATGGTTGTGGGAACGGGATTACATTTTTTCCTGAAACAATCAACAACTGGCATACATTTGGATCATTCTAGAATCTTACAGCAATTACCCAATACATGTGCAATATAATTAAACTTTCCCATATACAACAATTCTGCATCAAGCCATTTTGAAAACAAGTTGGCAAAGATATGGACAATTTGGATAATTATTGGATAGAGTTGGAATCATTGTGACAAAAGGAGAAAACGCGCATCAATCATGAATAGTTTAACCAAACAGTCGTTTATATGACGCTAAATTGGAGATGTAGTAAGACTCCCTTTTCCTAATGCAGCTCATGTTTATCCTCGTTCCACTTTTTGTGAAGTGATACAGACACTGATGAATTCTTTCCCTCATACAAAATATAAACTGCAGATGACTGTTAAACTAGCTAGGCAAAAACATTGTGACAATAGAAGAAATTTGCTAATTTTGAGCTTTTTCTCCTTTTGCCACAATGCTTTCAAAATACATCTGCTGTATATGTGTCAAATTCTGCTGCAGGTGGGAAAGGAAATGAATTATAGCAGATCTATGTTGTGAGTTTTAACCCTTTCTCACATATTGATGCTTTCTGACGCCTCTGCAGCAGTCAACTTTTATAAACATTGTGACAAAAGTACGAATTGCTCAAAATGAGCAATTTCTCCTTTTGCCACTATGTTTTCAACTCTATCAAACTATTAGATGCTAATTTGCAGAAATTATCAAATCCAAAATATAGAAAATCTCGATAAATGATAGTATGAATATTGAATAGAGGTGAAAAAATATGATTTTAAAAGCCCTCTTCTTCAGAGGCAATAGAAAACGTCTACTTGAGGGAAAGGGTTAAATGTAAAACTTTTCTACTATAGAAGCATCCAAAATTCAATTAAAAAGGTAAAGGAATGAATTATGAATGTCTGAACATGTTACCAATCAGTGCGCCTTTTCCCTTTCAGTTCAGTAATCAAGGTTTACAATTATTAACTATGCCTCAGAGAATGCCCCTGAAGGGTGGGGCTATTCCTCAAGGGGGTCAGATTGGTCATTTACAGACAGGAGTTAAATCTACCACCTCTGTGCCGGTTTCTCTTACAACTAGTAAGTCATGTGATTCTTTATCCCCTTTTTTTTTAGACAAAAATATAGAAAAATCTCTATAAATGAAAGTGTAATTATTGAAAATAGTTGAAAACATTGTGACAAAAGGAGAAATTGCTCATAATTCGTCTGCTGAAGAGGTGTCTGAAAGCGTCTGTATATGGGAAAGGGTTATTAGCTGAATTTATTTAACCCTTTCCCTCATATAGACGTTTTCTGACGCCTCTGCAGCAGACGGCTGTTTGAAAACATAGTGACAAAAGAAGAAATTGCACAAAACTTGCAATTTCTCCTTTTGTCACAATGTTTTCCACTTTTAGTCATAGGTTATCCATTTAATTATAGAGGTTTTCCATGATTTGACAAAATATGTTCAAAGTCCTCTGCTGCAGAATTGTCATATGAGGGAAAGGATTAACCATTCCCTTTACCACATGTAGATGCAATTTGATGCCCCTACAACTGACAGATTTTTAAAACATTATGGCTAAATAATAAATTGCTAATGATTAGAAATTTCCCCTTTTGCCACAATGTTTTCAACTCAATTAAACATTTCACCATTAATTTATTGGGAGTTCATATTTTTTGTCTAGTTTTTATCAACGTTATCTGCTGCAGATTTGCCGTATGCTGGAAAGGGGGTTTAACTCTTTCCAAAATAAAAGTCTGTAGCCGACCACCTTGAAAACATCTAGACAAGGATATTGAAAATCTCTATAATATAAGTGTATTTATTCAGCAAGGTTGAAAACATTGTTGTAAAAGGAGAAATTGCTGGTTTTGTGCAATTTCTTCTTTATGTGAGAATGTTTTCTTGAGGCGTCATTATTTCTGATTTTCTCTTGCATCAAAAATATTCATATTGTTATTCTTATTCTGACTAATAAGTCTGATATACAGAGGTTAATCATGATGAAAATTATTATCGAAGTTTACGTTAGAACCTTAATTCAGAATAAATTAAACCCATACATAAATACATAATAAATTTGCAGCAGAAAAATATCTGGGCAAAAAAAGGGATATTCTCTATCTGACAAAGAGAAAGTGTCATAATTAAATGAAATTAAAAAAACATTGACAAATGGAGAAATTGCTGATTTTAAAAGTCGGCAAGTGTGAAACGGTTAACAAATGAATTACATTATTGTTTCAGCTGTGTTACAAGCTGGTCACCAGCAGCCTCTTCTATCCCAGTTATCTGTTGGTAAAGGGAACCAGTCTGGTGGCATAGCAACAGTGACCCATCAACAACTCTTACAAATTCCACAATTAGCTCATTTACAGGTACGGAAACTTTATTGTTTATCTCTTTTGGCGGAAAAAGGCCGTGCTTTTCACACACTTAATTTCAAACTTGCACACAGAGGTATAGATAAGGGAAGTTTTTCATGTTCTTAACCCTTTACCTCATGTAGACACTTTCTGACGCCTCTGCAGCAGACGGCTTTTTGAAAACATAGTGACAAAAGAAGAAATTGCACAAAACGTGCAATTTCTCCTTTTGCCACAATGTTTTCCACTTTTTGTCATAGGTTATCCATTCAATTAAGGAGATTTTCTATTTTTTGACAAAATACGTTCAAAGTCATCTGCTGCAGAATTGCTGTATGAGGGAAAGGGTTAAATCCTTATTTAGGGGATGGCCGTATCTAAGTGGTGAGAACTTGTGGCCAGACCCGTTAGCCTATAACATGAATATTTGTAAATCTAAAGTTTATTCTGTATGTATATTTTGTGGGCAAGTAAAGTTTAAAGTAAAAAAACAAAAACAATTCTTATTTGAAACTCTAACCCTATGTTGTGGGTACCCACAACATAGGGTTTGGTTAAGTAATAAGCCAGCTATTGTGGGGAAAATATCTGTTTACTCTCTCCCCCCTTTATCTAAAGTGCAAGGTGAGCTATTGTAATCACATTTTGTTTGTCGTCCGTCCGTCGCGCGCCGTCAATATTTGAGCTTGTTAACACTCTACAGGCTATATTTTGCATCCAATTTTCATGAAAGTTTATCAGAACGTTCATCTCCATAAAATCTTGGACAAGTTCGAAACTGGGCCATATGAGGTCAAAAACTAGGTCACTAGGTCGAATTGAAGGGAAATCTTGTTAACACTCTGGAGGTTGCATTCAGAATAATTGTCTTGATGTGTTTTGCATTGCAGTACATTGTATAATTAAGGTGAGCGATCCAGGGCCATCACTGCCCTCTTGTTTAAAATATTCTATTTAAAAGGTAATTTCTTTTTATTATAAATTTGATATAGACCAGTTATTTTTAAATTTTTGTCAAACTTGCATAGTTAGTTTCTGCCATTGAAAGCTTGAAATCTATATAAAATCAACAAAACCTGTCTATTCATTCCAATTTAGAAATATCTTTAACCTTGTGATAAATCTTCTTTAGCAATTGAAAATATTTGAATATTTTTTCCGCAGAGGTTTATATTATATGTACTGTGTGTGGAAATTAACACATGTGTCAACTTTTCCCATGGATGTCACAGCTGACCAATCTTAATTAATCCTTTCCTTCATATAGACGGCTTTTTGAAAACATAGTGACAAAAGAAGAAATTGCTCAAAACGAGCAATTTCTCCTGTTGCCTCAAAGTTTTCCACTTTAAGTCATAGGTTATAGGTTATATAGAGATTTTCTATTTTTTGACGAAATATGTTCAAAGTCATCTGCTGCAGAATTGTCGTATGAGGGAAAGGGTTAAAATATCACATCAGTTAAACATTTATTGGCAAAAATTTTAGTAAAAATCTTTATGAATTAAATTGTAATTATTGAAAAGAGTTGAAACAATAGTGACAAAAGGAGAATTTGCTCATCATGAGCAAATTCCCCTTGTGTTGCAACAACGTTTTCGAAATTTGTCTACTGTAGATGTGTCAGAATGCGATTAAAAGTGGGAAAGGGTTAACCTTTTCCCAACATGCAACTAATCCGCAACAGACAACTTGACTTTGGAAAACATTTTGTCAGAAAAATAGAACATCTCTATAAATGAGTTGAATAGAGTTGAAACAATTTGGCAAAAGGAGAAATTGCTCTTTTTGCACAATTCCTTCTTTTGCCACACTGTTTTCAAATGTCATTGATGCGTCTTGAAATCTGGTGATAAAGAGTCATATTAAATATTTTCATTCCAGGCGGCCTTCCAGAAGCCCCAACAGCAACAACAACAACAGCAGCTACATTTCCATCAGATACTGAAGCCCTCAGTCCAATCTCAACCAACAATGACAATTGGGGGGAAACCCAAAATCAAGAAACGAACAACACCAACCCCGCCAAAACAGTGATTATCAATCTACCAATTTCAGAACTGCAGCAGAGATACTTTTTAACCATTTTCCACATATAGATGCTTTCTGACACCTCTGCAGCAGACTGCTATTTGAAAACAAGGGGACAATAGAAGAAATTGCTCAAAACGAGCAATTTCTCCTTTGTCACCATGTTTTCAACTCTATTCAATTATTTTACTTTCATTTAACCCTTTCCCTCATATAGACACTTTCTGACGCCTCTATAGCAGACGGCTTTTTGAAAACATAGTGACAAAAGAAGAAATTGCACAAAACGTGCAATTTCTCCTTTTGCCACAATGTTTTCCACTTTTTGTCATAGGTTATTCATTCAATTATGGAGATTTTCTATTTTTTTGACAAAATACGTTCAAAGTCGTCTGCTGCAGATTTGTTGTATGAGGGAAAGGGTTAAAGGGAGTTTCCAATTCATATCGGTTATGTTTTCAAAGTATTTTGCTGCAGATATGTTGTATGAGGGAAAGGGTTAAAGCATTTATTGAAGGGGGAGAAATTCCTCATGATGAGTAATATCTTTTTTCCGTAAGTTGTTTTTGTTAAAGCGGTGAAAAATCAGTAGTTACAATTGTCAAGCAGACGATCCTAGTTTTATCCCCTTTCCCCTCTACAACTTATATGCAGCAGACGACTTTAAAAACATCTAGGTTAAACAATGAGAAATCTCAATGAATTAATGTATAATTATTTAATATGGCAAAAGGGGTAATTGCTTATTATGATGAGCAATTTTTCCTTTTGCCACAATGTTTTAAAATGTCGTCTGCTGCAAAAGCGTCAGAATGAGGGAAAGGGTTAATCTTTGAAGTGTTGTCTAATCATTCAGGCAAGACCATTATGGTAAATCCATAAAACAAGATGTAACATTATTGTTAAAAATCAACTGTGGCGGAGGGGTTTAACCCTTTCCCTCATACGTCAATTCTGCAGCAGACGACTTTGAACGTATTTTGTCAAAACATAGAAAATCTCCATAATTGAATGGATAACCTATGACAAAAAGTGGAAAACATTGTGGCAAAAGGAGAAATTGCACGTTTTGTGCAATTTCTTCTTTTGTCACTATGTTTTCAAAAAGCCGTGTGCTGCAGAGGCGTCAGAAAGCGTCTATATGAGGTAAAGGGTTAAAAGTGGTTTGTATCGAAGTTATCGCGTCCTATCACACAGGGAACTTTTAATGGCTCAAACAGCAGACAACTTTTAAAACCATTGTTGGAAAAGGAGAAATTGTCATCTTCTCACAATAAGTCTTCGAAACCCTTTCCGACATACAGACACTATCCTTAGCCTCTGCAGAAGAAAACTTTTGAAAACATTGTGGCAAATGGTGAAATTGCTCATCATGAGCATTATCTTCATTTGTCACAATATTTTCAACTCAATCCAATAATAATACTTTGATTCACAGACATTTTCCATAGTTTTGCATGAATGTTTTCAAAGTCTTCTGCTGCAGATTTGTTAACATGTGAGAGGGGTCAAAATTTTACTTTAAAATTTCCAGATGATACAAAGGCATCCGATGTTTTCAAAGCTGGCAACTCTAAAATCGTATTGTTTCTGTATCAATGAATGGTTTAACCCATTCCCACATACCAAAGAACTGCAGCAGACAACTTTGTAAATATCTCGGCAAAAAGATGGACGATCTCTAAACAGTAGAATGTAGAAAACATTGTCGCAAAGGAAGAAATTTTCTCATAATGAGAGAACCTTCACTTTTTGCTGTGTCTTTAAATGTTGTCTGCTGCATATTATGAATAAAAAACCGTTGCATGTGCGAAAAGGAAAATGACAAGGTATAAATAAATGCATTTAAATATTTAGCTGTCCTAAGCACAAAGTGCTATTGTGATCACCTTTTGTCTGTCATGTGTTGTCAACAATTGCCTCGTTAATACTGTACAGGCAACATTTTGTACCCAATATTCATGAAAGATGTTCAGAACATACATGCTTGGGCAAGTTCAAAACTGGGTCACTAGGCCAAATCGGAGGAAAATCTTATCAACAATCTGTAGGCTGCATTTTTTACTTGAGCATGTTGAAACTTTGTCATAATGTTTGTCTTAATGATGTCTAGGTCAAGGTTGAATATTGGTCATGTCGGGTCAAAAACTAAGTGAAAAGGCCAATTTGAAAGAAAATCTTGTTTAAAATCTGGAACCGATATTTTTAACGCCAGTGTGTTGAAACTTGATCTGAATGGATATTTTGATGATTTCTAGGCTAAATGTGAATATGGGTCACGTCTGGTCAAAAACTAGGTCACTATGCCAAATTGAAATCTTGTCAACACTCTGGAAGCTGCATTTTTAACTTGAGCATGTACTTTTGTCAGAAAGATTGTTTTGATGATATCAAGGCCTCTATTGAATATGATCCCCAGTCGCGGCACTACGGTCATGGTGGAGTGCCCTTGGGCAAGGCACATTTTCTAGCCTAGAACTGGTTTGTTTACCCAGGGATCATGAATAATTAAATTTAATTGGGCGCTAAATGACCTTAGCTGTCGATGCGCCATAAAACAATATACATACATTCTATTGAATATGGTTTATGACGGATAAAAAACAATTTAATTCGACAAAATTGAAGGAAAATCTTGTTAACACTATTATTGGCTCACCTGACCATGGCCCTCTTGTTTCAATATATGATGTTAAGAATTTATCTGTTAATAAATTATAATGTAGCTGCTTTGAACACATATCTTATGTAGAAATGACAAAATCAGGAAACAAACTTACTATAAAATATTTAAACTTTTTTAACTCGCCCGAGCACAAAGTGGGGGGGTTGATCATTTACGGTTCGAGGTTGTCTGTCCATCTGTTCACATTTTCAAACAAACCACTTCTCCTTCTTACACCAATTTCAAAATAATTTTACATGAATGTTCCTTAACCCTTTCCCCATACGACAATTCTGCAGCAGACGACCATGAACATATTTTGTCAAATAATAGAAAATCTCTATAATTGAATGGATAATCTTTGACTAAAACCGGAATACATTGTGGCAAAAGGAGAAATTGCTCTTTTTGAGAAATTTCTTCTTTTGTCACTATGTTTTCAAAAAGCCGTCTGCTGCAGAGGCATCACAAAGCATCTATATGAGGGAAGGGGTTAAATATGAATATTCAAAATTGATCAATGAAAAATGCAAAACCTTTCAAAATCTTCTTGTCCAAAAGAACTGGTCATATTTGTAAAATTTATTCTGTTTATTTAAAACATGGCCGCCAGGTGGTTGAGTTTGTTTTCCCGACTTTTAAATAATTGGGCATAATTGTTTCTTGGTTGACCCTGTACCAATATTGTTGAAAATATTCTGATCCGTTGACAAACATGGCCTCAATTTCCTTATATGTTTAGAGTAAGAACATTGAAAACTATTCAAGTTCTATTAAATCGGGTGAAAGATATTGGACCATCATGGACTAACATTATAAAGAACATTACATGAGTATTTATATTTTGAAGGTCAATGAAAACGTTTATAAATCCATTCTGCTTTTAACTCTTTCGAACATGTAGACAACTTTTGCAAACATTATGGGAAAAGGAGTAATTTCTAATAATGAGCAATGTCTCCTTTTCCCAGTGTTTTCAACTACTCAATTATTTACTGCTTTTAAAGTCGTCTGATGCATATTAGTTGTACAAGGGTCGGAAACGATTATAAGCATTTTTTTTTTTTTTAAAAACATGATTACTTATTTTCATTAGTCTTAAAATGGGCATGTACTGGCATTATTTATTATAATGTTTCTGTGTTGTTTCAGTTTCCTAAACATTTTGTCAAAGGACTTGTTAAAAAGGTATTTGTTATGTGTATTTGGAAGATTTTATTTGTTTATAGAATTACATGTGCTTTTATATTGTCTGAATAAATATGATAAATATGTAACTGTGTCCCATCTCTACAATCCCAGCATATGAGCCTTGAAAACTGTGTAAAAAAATCAGCGCTGAAGCCATGGCCATTTCCCTCATCTGTGTAAAGCCCAGGTAGCTTAGACGGGCTGTCAATCCAGGGGTCGTTAGTTCGAATCCCAGCTCGGCCCACATTCTTTCCAACGTTTGACAAATTTCACTGTGACAAGTGTCATTCACCAATGGGCTAACAGTCTATGTGGAATAGCAGCCAGTTGTTTGGAGTAATGTCGGGAGAAAGCCAAGAAACACTCGAGTAGATGAACTGGCTGCAATTCACAAATTGTTGAAACGGCGTTTAGCCTCAATAAATCCCTCATCTGTATGAACAAAAATAATGAATGCAAGGACCATAACTGTTTGTAATTTTTGTGTTGCCTGCCTTACTGTTGTCCGTTTGTCATGCTTAAACTTACATATTGGTAGGCGATGCATGAGATCCTTCATTCATGTTGAACTTCAAAATCAGATGGGCATTAGCGAGTTGTTTTCATTATACTCCCTGTCCGTCTTATCATGATCCTTGTAAGTGCAACTCCTCTTTAAATGAAACGATATTCAGGAAACTTTACACAATAGAAGAACAATACCTGAGGATGTGCCTGCAAGAAGATAAACCTGGCCATTTCTAGATAATTGAATTTTTAGTTACATTAATATTGGAAATTGTGGAATTAACCTTGTAAGTGCAAAGTTAAATTTCAATAATCTCCCCTTTAATATTTAGGACTAGATTATCTTTTATGCAGGCATATCTTCAGGTATTGTACATCAACATCAAAATCCATTCAGCGGTTTAATCGGGTTGCGCTTGAAAAGAACGTAAACGGACAAGACGATTCCTATACAGGTTTTCCATTTTATGCCTTGATGTTTTTAAAGTTGTCTGCTGCTGATTGTCATGAGTGGAAAAAAGAAAACATTTAGTTTTCTTTGACAGTGATATGCAGAAAGATCTAAAACACAACAGAAACGTCCAATTTTGGCTTTGTATATATTTATTGTCATATTCATGAATATAACAAAGACACACCTACTAATAACAGTCTCTAATTTATCAACAATACTACTCATTATAAGATTCGGTGATTTGTGTTCACGATTCATATTCAAATACACTAATCTGATAATGGCAATTCGAGAATTGTCTACTTCAAAATCATCTATTGAAAAATAAAAAATCTGGAATATTTGAGGTAACAAAACTTTTTTTTGTAACCCAGTTGTAACCATAACCATTATGGGAAACGGAGAAATAGCATTGTTTTTGAGTAATCTCTCCTTTTCTTAACCCTTTTACTTCCCCTCTGACGCCTCTGCAGCAGACAGCTTTTTGAAAACATAGCGACAAAAGGAGAAATTTCTCCTTTTGCCACAATGTTTTCCACTTTAAGTCATAGGTTATCCATTCAATTATAGAGATTTTCCGATTTTTGACAAAATATGTTCAAAGTCGTCTGCTGCAAAATTGTCTTATGAGGGAAAGGGTTAATGTTTCCAGGTTCTCTGCTGCAGAAACATCTGTATGAGGTTGAGGTTAGAATAGAGGAGAAGACAATTCAATTTTGTGTCTTATATTTATCCCAGTCAAACACATCTATACTAATGAAACCGCACATGCATACAATGTAATGTAATGTGTTCAGTCCATTTTTCATACCAGAAAAAAAAGAGTTTCATCTGTTTATTGTGTATTGATTGATTGATGGGTCGACGGAACATTGTCCATTCATAACAGCACATTTTATTGCGATTCGCTTCATTAGATATCCCTTATTGTCAGGCTTTTCCGGCTGTCTGTCTGTCTGTTTGTTTGTAAAGCGACGCTCCACAGCCCAAGCCGACGGGCCGATTCTGATGAAACTTGGTGAACAGGTGCCATACGGGCTCAGGGTGTGCCTGTTTGAGTTTTGTTGCTATGGACCCACAACCAAGGCGAATCCCACGTTGCCTACCGGCTTGTTTTATTTAATTATCTGCAATACCTCAACCTGTATTTCAAAATTGTTCAGTTGGTCCCTCAGTCTATTCCAGCACTTTCTTTCATGAACAAAATCTTCAGTAGACAACTTCTTAATCCTTTCCCTCATATAGACGCTTTCTGACGCCTCTGCAGCAGACAGCTTTTTGAAAACATAGTGACAAAAGAAGAAATTGCACAAAACGTGCAATTTCTCCTTTTGCCACAATGTTTACCACTTTTTGTCATAGGTTATCCATTCAGTTTTAGAGATTTTCCATTTTTTGATAAATTATGTTCAAAGTCGTCTGCTGCAGAATTGTTGTATGAGGGAAAGGGTTAAATGTTTAGGCAAAATATGGAAAGTCTCCATATTGAAACTTAAATAACTGAATAGGCTTGAAAAACTGTGCTTTGGCAAGGAGCTATTTCTTATTTCATCCTTTGTCAGAACGTTTTCAAGTTATCTGCTGTAGATGAGTCCAAGAGCGTCCACATGTCGGCAATGTAACAACCACCAAAATAAACTATGAAGAACGTTAAACCCTTTCCCTCATATAGACGCTTTCTGACGCCTCTGCAGCAGACGGCTTTTTGAAAACATAGTGACAAAAGAAGAAATTGCTCAAAACGAGCAATTTCTCCTTATGCCAAAATGTTTTCAACTTTTAGTCATAGGTTATCCATTCAATAAAGAAGATTTTCCATTTTTTTGACAAAATATGTTCAAAGTCGTCGGCTGCAGAATTGTTGTATGAGGGAAAGGGTTAAAATAACATTAGAGAAGAGTATTTAGAGAAACATATATATTGTCTACCAATAACGAAATACATCATAGAACTATGGACAGACGACAGAAATTTGATCACAGAGTGCCATCCAATCAAAGAAGCCAACACAAACATTACATGTAAATGAAAAGTGTCTAATTCCACCAACCTTACTTAGCGTTAAGTAATATTTTAACCCTTTCCCGCATAAAACAATTCTGCAGCAGACGACTTTGAACATATATATTTTGTCAAACAAGAGAAAATCTCTATAATTGAATGGATAACCTATGACTAAAAGTGGAAAACATTGTGGCAAAAAGGAGAAATTGCTCGTTTTGAGCAATTTCTTCTTTTGTCACTATGTTTTCAAAAAGCTGTCTGCTGCAGAGGCGTCAGAAAGTGTCTATATGAGGGAAAGGGTTAATACTGAAAAGCATATTTCATCATTTTTGTTTCTCTCATAAAAATGCCAAAATATTTCATTTCTTAACAAATACCGTTAGTCAGCAAGGTAACAATTTATTCCAATTTATAGCAATACATTCCATCATTTGTGCTTAACAAAATATTGGGGAAACCAAAATGAGTAAATATGCCACAATGTTTTCCACTTTTAGTCATAGGTTATCCATCCAATTATAGAGATTTTCTACTCTTTGACAAAATATGTTCAAAGTCGTCTGCTGCAGAATTATCGTATGAGAGAAATGGTTAAGTATTATTAAAAGTATCACTTGGCACTATCAGTAAGGTTGGTAGAATTGGACCCAGGAGTGCAAAAATGGCCCTATTAGAGCACAAGAGTAAATGTAAATACTTTTTTAAAATGTCATAATACATGTAGCTTATATCACTAAACAAGAGGGCAAATGAGCATGGCTTGAAGGAATCTGATAGAGGGTGTCCCAAGGAACATTTCTACAAAATTATTTGAAAATTGGCCAAACACTTTCAGGAGAAGATTTTTTAAGTTTTCACTATAGCCATATACGGCAAAATATCCCGGCCCCCTGGCGGCCATGTTTTTTCGATCAATGAACTTGGCTTGAAGGAATCTGATAGAGGGTCACCCTTGGAACATTTCTACAAAATTATTTGAAACCTTTCCAAAAGCAACAATAATTTGGCTATTTATACTTCCCAGAATATCATGGGATAGGTTTTCAGGAGATAAAGGTGACATTGAAAAACTTAACAAAAAAGGCAAAAAATTAACTGTACCATTTCAACTTTTGTTTTATCTAACCCTAAGGGGAGATCACTCTTCATAAAATATATAGACAAGGTTTCTTCCACCCTGATTTTGTTCATTTGACAGATATTGGAAATGAGTTTTTCATCTTCTCTGTTGAGGAGGCTATAGAAGACTTAACCCTTTCCCTCATATAGACGCCTCTGCAGCAGACGGCTTTTTGAAAACATAGTGACAAAAGAAGAAATTGCACAAAACGTGCAATTTCTCCTTTTGGCACAATGTTTTCCACTTTTTGTAATAGGTTATCCATTCAATTATGGAGATTTTAAATACGTTAAAAGTCGTCTGCTGCAGAATTGTCGTATGGGGGAAAGGGTTAAGGCCTATGCTTTTGGGGGACAAAATATATACACATTTTGCTGTGGCGGAAAATTCTAGGCTTCTGGGGATGGGGTGGTGCTGCTCTCAACTTAATTTAGCTATTTTAAATAATTTACAAAATTATTCAATATGTTACATAGGGTATCTTTGAGATGACCAATTTGGAGGGATGCCAGCCATTAATTGGAACAAGTGGACTTAAAGTGGTGACAATTTGATAAGAATTAATATTATAGTATATGGAGACAGGAATGGTAAAGTATATATGATGCTAGATATATACATTTACTGGATGGAATATTGAGACAAATTTAAGGGAGGAAACTTGAAATATTATTTCTGAAATTTCTTAAAAGAAGTGGCACCGTACCGTCCTATCTCCAGCAGCATGCATTCCATAATTCCATAATTCCATATGGCAATCATTTCAAGACCAGTGGAATTAAGCTATTGGTATTTTAACTGCGGCCATATCATGCCAAAATATTTGGATAGAGGATTTACTTGTGAATCAATAAAATAACTGGAATGTTAACTGTCTCCCTATTTTTTTTCAATGCCCATGACAGTAGGTTAGGTCAATAGCTAATAACATGGATGCAGTTCAAGTTCTATCTTGGAATAAAGGATAAATAGTTTTGGAAGTGCATTATTTTCTGTTATTACTTACTTCTATATCTAGATTACAATCAAGAATGACAGCTTGGTTATTATAAACAACATGCAAACACATACATTTATGATCTACCTTGTAGACAGCATTAACACATCATGACTATTCTCCATATAAATTGAACTGTCACAGTCACATGACTATTATGTCAGGGTTAACTACATATTTCTATGCAACCGTTAATTATATGGGTTACCTTACCTGTTTTATACAGAAAGGTTTGGTAACTGACAGTTTGATTGGCTGAAACAAATCTGAGGTCAATCTGAGACAACTTGTATGGGGCAGTCATCAGATTGATATACGAGGTTTTATACAGAAAGGTTTGGTAACCGACAGTTTGATTGGCTGACACAAAAGTCAATCTGAGACGACCGGTATGGGGCAGTCATCAGATTGATATACGAGCGAGCAAGTTAAGGTATGGTTTTAATGAGATTGATTTCTATGTAAATGAATTCATCATTGGACAGTTCAATTTACACAGACTATACCAACGTCTAATGATTTGGTTATCATCTTCAGACATTCAAATCACTTTCAAACATCAGTATTAGGACAGATAGGATACAAAAAACAACTTTTACAAGGAACACATGTGTCACTTGTGGTAAGTGAAAGTGTGAAGGACGGACAGACATACAACGAAGAAGTGATCCTTAGTTGTCTCCTTGCCAAGGCAGGCAACACAAAAATGTAATTGAAAATTGAAATGCCGTAACATGAAAGACTAGGTTAATTAAAAGTAATTGCAATTTAAAACCTCTTACAGGGGGTGTTCAAAAGGTTCGCGGAAAAGTGTTTCTATTTTAGCATTTATGTAAAATTGCGCTATTATGTATTATGTAGATCACAAGATGCCCTATGCAAAAGGTAATTTACAGATCTGTTTTCTTTGTTGAGAATGAGAAATTGTTACTATAGTTACATCGACGTTATTCCGGCCAAATTTTCAGTGTTTCTAAATGTATATGTTTTTCGGAATATTACGTCCAATATCTCAAATTTTAAAGGCAAGTCTACCGAACAACAGGTAATTATTCCTGCCATCTTCTGACATGATGTTGATAAAGTCATTTTGATTTCTGACGCCAGAAACATAAACATCCAGTATGTTTTCTGATAAACGGTGTTAAAAATAGTGAAGAATAGTGATCGGTCATAAGATTTTGTGTTCTGAATAGAATTTCCAAGGCAAAACGCATGGAGATGTTGAAAAATGCCTTTTGTGAAAGGCAGTGAGGAAATCATCAGTCTACTAGTGGTTTTAACTGTTCGAGGAGGGAAGAGAAAACATTAAGGAAAATGAGCGTAGCGTTAATCCAATATTAATAACGTCATCACATATCGCCGCTGTCAGAGAGCTGCATGATAAAAAGGCTTACTTCAGCAGCCCATGTGTTCATGTCTAACATTAAGACAGCATAATTTAGACGCTTTTTCTAGATTCATGGCTTGAACATATGAAGTGTATTTCATTTAATTGCGAGTATTTTTAACATTGCACTGAATAACTTTCAAAGAGCATTTATCATGTAGATATGTTGACGTCAAAATGTGTTGGGCCGTTATTTGTTAATTGACGCTACTCTATATGCTTGTGAGTAATGAATATGACAGCTTGTGATCAAATTGGAATTGAATCAAACAATATTTATTAAAAGTTCCAGCATCATTTCTGCCATGATATAGAAATAAGAGCCCTTTTCCGCGAATTATTTGAACATCCCTATTACTTCATTTGTTATTGTCGTTCATAAACAGAATTTTGGTTTTCATAGTGCATTTATACAACAAGACATTTGGCAATGTAACAAAACCAGGTTTCAACTATGACATTAACCATTACACCAGTGACAACCACATGATGAATTTCATCATGAAGACAGATTTCTCCTTTTGTTACCATGGTTTAAACTTTATCTAATAGTTATAAATTTACTTTCATTTATAGAGATTTCACAAATGCTTTATCAAGATGTTTGCAAATGTCACAGCAAATTTGCTGCAGAGGATTTAAAAAACATCTTTAAACAATAATATGGAAAATTCAAGTAAATGAAAGTATCATTATTTGATAGAGTTTAAACAATTAATCCTATTGCCACAATGTTTTTAAAAGACTGCTGCAGATCCATCAAAAAGGTGTCTACATGTGGGAAAGGGTCAAACAGAAGACCATGAAAAAATACTTTAAAAATGGTGTTTTCTTTGTTCCTCAGAAGTGTGTGGATAGCATTATAATTGATGCTAGCTTCATTTCAGGACTAACCTACCAATAATTATTCACCAATCCATGATCATAGTGAAACTGATTAAGAACTGACAGCAGCAGAAATATTTAAGCCAATAATCAGTCAGAGAGTGGCTTGAGTTCACATAAACAGGCCAAACAACAAAATGAGATCCATATACGACTATGAATTTGCATTGACAGTAGCTATATATTTGTATGTACACACATATTTGTATATTTAAACCCTTGCCAACATACAACAAATTAACATCTGACCATTTGGTAAATATGTATATCTAAAATATGAAACATTTCTTTAAATGAAAGCAATATTGAATGGATGTGAAAACATTGCGGCAATGGGGAGAAATTGCTCAATATCAGCAATTTTTCTATTGCAGCAATACTTTCAAGACTTCTGATATATATTGGGTAAGTTAAAACCCTTTCCCACATACATCAGTTTTGCAGCATAAAGATTTTGATATCATCATTGCACAAATTTGGAAAATCTGCACAAATTAAATTGTAATTATTATTTAGGGATGAAAATATTGCGGCAAAAGCATATATTGCGTGCTTTAAGCAATTTCATCGTTTTGTCACATTGTTTTCAATAATCGTCTGCTGCAGAGGTGTCAGAAAGCATGTATATGTGGGAAGGGGTTGGATCAGGAAGACTAATTGATTGATTGATTGTTTTGTGTTTAAAGCCGCTTTCAACAATTGTTCAGTTATATTATGGCGTTTCCTTGGTAAGTTACCAGTACTACTGGTCCATTTATCCTGACAGCAGCCAGTCAGTCGTAATGCTAACCTCGCAACCCTGAGCTCCAAGGAGGGCAGCCACTACTACCATTCTTTAAGTCTTATCTGGAAGACTATCAACAACCTTCCTGGTGATAAGGACTATAAACCATGTAGCTTTCTTTACACATAGACTCATTTACATGTACTATCATAACTGCTTTGATAGTAAGGGGAAATAACTCATAAACCCCTGAACGTATACGGTTCAAAATAATGTTTGCACATTTACAATTCAAGATTATCATATGTACCAATGTTGGTTTTATAAAATATCTTAACCCTTTCCCACATATAGACACTTTCTGATATTTTGTAGAGATAGAACATAATCATTGGGATAGCACTTTTGTTACTAATACTATTTCATACAGCTAGAACTGAATATTTTATTGTGATAGCACTTTTGTTACAATACTATTTCACACAAATAGAATTTAATTTTGTATTGTAATAGCACTTTTGTTATATTTAAATACTATTTGATACAGCAAGGACTTAATCTGTTTTGTAACACAACTCACTATGGTTCAAAGTAACAGGTTTAGTAATAGTTTATCTCTAGTCATTCCGCTAACTGTCCCTGTTTGGCCGGAATCTGGCCGATTTACTTTTTTCAATGAATACCCCATCGGATTCATTTTTATCACTAACACTTGGAAATTGAACACCTTGACGAACTGGAGAAACTGGTATGCTTGGAGTAAACGATGGAAGCGAAATATCTAGCGAGACTTGGTCTGATTCGGGGAGACGTTGTTTCAACTTTGTCACTGCATTCAGCAAAGCTGATCTCTCTAATTCTAATGTCTGAATGTGAGATTTTAGCTTATTTTCCTGTGTTTGGTACTTATGTATTGAACTTTGCAGACTCCGTTCATGACTTTGAGCTTGTTGAAGTTTTTCGATCAATTCCATATTTTGTTGTTTTAAGCTGCGATTGTCTTGTTCAAGTTTGTCTATTAGGTCAGATTCCTCTCTCTGTGGCGAGTATATCATTTCCTCTTTAAGTACATGATACTCAACCTCATAGGCTTGCAGTGGTTTGGCAATATCCATATCAAATACCTGAAACAAGTATAAAAGTCTCCTTTTATAATATATCCGCGCCAATACATGCAGATTGCCATACACAGAAACAAAACATAATAGAATAAAATTCTGCATTTGACAAGGTCAAATACGGTACCAAATATTGTAATGGGAGGATATTGAAATATAATTTCACATCATTGAATATGCTGTAGTAGGATGTCCTTCACGTGCCATTCATAAATTTTACTTGAATGTGTAATTTGTTTGTTTTACTAGGTACATGTATATGATAAAATATAAATAATGTTGCAGTAGCAATACCTTGGTTTGTATTCTACTACTTGAAGAGTGGGACAAATTGAAATCTAACTCAACCTTTGGTCTCTTAAGATAAAATTTCCCCATTCTCCTAGCAGTACAATTCAAACAAAAGTATCATTACAGCAACATAAAATCCACATGTATAAATGTTTATTTATTGAATCAAGTTAAAAAAACTTGTTGAAAAAGGAGAAATTGCTTATTATGAGCTATTTATCTTTTTGCCACACCGTTTTGAAAAGTCGTCTGCTGCAGATACATCAAAATGCATCTGTATGATAGATAGGGTAAAGAATGATTTTCATACAGTTAAAAAGATAGCGGGAAAATGAGAAATTGCTTGTCTTAGCAGTTTCTTTTTTTCTCTGAAATTGTTTCCAAAAGCCATCTGTTGCAAAGGCATATTCAGCTGTTTGCATCAGCAAAACGGTTAACCCGTTACCATAAACAACACATCTGCAGCAGACGACATTGAAATCCTCATGGTAAACATCTGAACAAATCTCTCTAAATGACAGTATAAACCTTGAATCGAGTTAGGTCAAAATGTGACTTCAAGTGGAACAAGAGCACCAAATGTCACAAAATACGCCTGTCCTGTTTTTTTGAGACCAATTAAGTATAGTGACAATTGGTTATACATCAGGCAAATTTAGAGAGCGGACACTGTTAGTACAGTTTTGGCCATTTCGAGGGACATTGGACAAAGGCTTCTAAAGTTATTGAGCTGACAAGACCAATATTAGGTAATTTCTATAATTAAAGAGCGATAACTCTCATTTGACTAAAGCGATATGGCTAGTTATCAAACTTATGCGAGATATTATGCCAATACACATTCTGACCAAATTTGGTGATGATTGGACAAAGGCTTCTAAAGTTATTGAGCCGACAATACCAATTTTGGGTAATTTCTATAATTAAAGGGCGATAACTCTCAATTGACTAAAGCGATATGGCTAGTTATCAAACTTGTCCGAGATATTATCCCAATACACATTCTGAATAAATTTGGTGATGATTGTACAAAGGCTTCTAAAGTTAATGAGCTGACAACATACTGGACGCCGACCGCAGGTAAAACTATAATACGATCCGTTTTTTCAAAACGGGCGTATAAAAAGGTTAACATATTACATGGTATATTTTTGTAGTCCTCTACTTTAACCCTTTCCCTCATGTAGATGCTTTCTGACTCCTCTTCAGCAGACAACTTTTGAAAACTTCATCTAGGGAGATTTTTCATATTATTGTTGAGATGTTTTCAAAGACATCTGCTGATGATTTGTTGTATGTAGGAAAGGATTAACACATTGGAACAAAAGTTTAATTTTTCAGAGCAGAAAACTATATGGTTTGAAAAGATATTGCTTGTTTTTTAAAAAGTTGGATGGAAAAAAAAAGAAATTCTATACATATAAATACTTTTTCCAATTCATGTCAAGAAACCAGATTGCAAAATACTTTATTACAGCAAAATTGTTCTTTATCCCTGCTTTTTTCACAAATAATTACACATATAATTTGGAGGTCATAGCAGAAAACATTGATTGGAAAATCAGCATTTTATGAACCCTTTCACCTTTGTACTCAATGTTTTCAAAAGTTTGAATCTTCTGTTTCCATGGAAAAAAAAGAAATGAAAATGAAAGTATAATCTTTTATTCAGACTTCTAACATTTTGGATAAATGGAAAAATTGCTTGTTTTGTCTTTTCACATGAAGTTTTTAAAGGTCGTCTGCTACAGGGGCATAAAAATTCATGTTGTATCAGGGAACGGTTTACCCTTTCCCAAATGTAGACACTTTCTGACGCTTTTGAAGCAAACCCTTTCCCACATGTATATGATTTTTGACGCCTTTGAAGCAGAAGATTTTTGTAAAAATTGTGGGAAAAGGAGATATTGCTCAAAACAAGCAATTTCTCCTTTTGGCACAATGTTTTCAACTATATTTAATAATTAAACTATCATATATGGAAATTTGTCTCACATTGATTGCCAAGACATTTCCAAAGTCGTCTGCAGCATATTGGTTGTATGAGGGAAAAGGGGGTTTAATCTGATTATCATACCTGATTAATAACTCTTTCCATCTGTATCATTCCCATTTCCGGTAAAGTCGTCTTTATAAACTCAACTATCGTCTCAAAGGAATTGCATTGCATTATCAGCTCTTTATGGTTGCCTAGCAACGCCAGAGCCACTTTGAATATCACATCAGTGCCTTGAATAAATATCAAATCTGAAATAAAAAAAAGGCAACATAAATGTCACTGGTCTCACATTTCAATACTTTTTCCCCTAGGAAATTGCTGTATGCTCTTCATTCAGAAGGGAAACCTAGACAAGTAAAACTAATATTGCTGTATGCTCTTGATGTAGAGAGGAACATTTTGGGGGAATGGATAATTCGTTCTTTTATTATCAATATCTCATTTTCCCTAAAAGATTTGTACATTTCTAAAGGAGAAAAACTAATTTTGTCAAAGGATTCAGCTCTGTCTGTGGTACAGGAGACATTTCACGCCTTTTTTAGCAGACAGTTTTTTGTGAAATTCTCTTGATCGTATGCTAGCAAGCCGATGAATATTTGTGACATATAGCCTCACAGCTGCTGTTTTTCATGATTTTCCATTTCCCACATAGGACAAGTTTGCAGCAGACGACTTATTTAACATCTTGCCAAAAATATTGAAAATCTCTATACATGTATATGAATGTATTATTATTTAATAGGGTTGAAAACATTGTGACAAAAGGAGAAATAGCTAATTATGAGCATAAGTTGTCTGCTACAGAGGCGCCAGAAACAGTCTATATGTGGGAAAGGGTTAACATTTTAACTCAATGGAAACATAATTTTGATATACGGTAGTTGATAACATTGTGAAAAGGCTGCTTCTTTACCCCGTTCTAAATACAAAACAAGAGGGCCATGCCAACCTCAAAAACTCATTTGGTGTTCAGGTAAGCCAATACAAGAGGACTAGTTAAGCTCCTCTGCCACAGAGCAAAAATCTGATTCCCTTTGTTGTCTGTCTTTTGTCAAGTTCATATGACTAAGAAGGTCACCAAAGAAATGTTTACCAGTTAGTATTTAACAAGAAGATTTCCCTATATATCTCTATGTAAAACAGGTGACCCCCAGGGTGGGGCCAATTTTTACCACGGGAGTATAATTAGAACAATCGTGGTAGAAGACCAGTAGACCATTGTACTCACCATATATCTAAGCTTTCGGCCTTTCGTTTTCAGACAAGAAGATTTTCAAAGTTTTTCCCTATATATGTAAAACAGGTGACCCCCGGGGCAAAATTTGAACAATCTTTGTAGAGGACCAGTAAACAATGATACACATTAAATATCTAAGCGCTAGGCCTTTCAATTTCAGACGAGGTTTTTCCATATATATCTCTATGTTAACCCTTTCCCTCCTTTAGACGCTTTCTGACGCCTCTGCAGCAGACCGCTTTTTGAAAACATAGTGACAAAAGAAGAAATTGCACAAAACGTGCAATTTCTCCTTTTGCCACAATGTTTTCCAATTTTTGTCATAGGTTATCCATTCAACTATGGAGATTTTCTATGTTTTGACAAAATAAGTTTAAAGTCGTCTGCTGCAGAATTGACGTATGAGGGAAAGGGTTAACAAATTCGAAAGAGGATCACCCAAGGATGAATCCTACCAAGTTTGGTCAAAATCCACACAGTGGTTTAGGAGGAGATATTGTTTAAAGAAATTATTGACGATGCATGACAGACGTACACAGATGAGCTAAAAATCGGCAGCAGACACATTTGAAAACAAAGAGGTAATAATATAGAAAATCTCAATAAACGAAATTATAGTGTGCTGATAAAATTGTGATAAAAGGAGAATATGCTCATGATGCGTCAAATTAAGTCTGAATATATGAAATATGAGTTATAAGTCTGAGTTATGTTTCAAATATCATCTGTGTCAAAGGTAAAAATTGAATATATAGACAACAACATCAACTGACCAAAAACCCTAGCGACAAATCCCAGAGGGAACTGTGAAGCAAAAAGGGTCAGGAACCAGGGAGCTGCATACAGTGTTGGCCCTATCTCATGGATCTCAAAATGAGTGTAGAGATCTTTGTAGTTATCGTGGATCAGGCGGGTCAACTGGTACAATTGTATCTGAAATTGATGGCAGTTTTATCATTAATTTAATTCTCCTCTAAGGTATTTTACCATTTCCCATATGCAGGCATATTTTGATGCATTTTCTGCATACTACTTTTTAAAACATTTTCCATATTTTCTGAAGTTGTCTGCCTCAGAATTGTCACAGATGAGAAATGATTCGTAGTATTTTTTGGAAAGCATGAATTATTTTTGTTTTTTGCCAAATATTCATTGTCAGAAATGGTTTTGTTTCCAGGAAGCACAATCAATAAACATTTAACAATTAATATAAACTAAATATCTTTTTTACTAGACTTCCTTTAACAGCGGATGTCATAAAACATTTCTTAAATTGATATCAGATGGAGTCTTCGCTGACGATGTTTACACTCAGAAGATTATCTGTATTTTTTATCATGTACTATCATTTTTATACATTATACATGTAGTAATATAGAGCAAAAATGCTTTAACCCTTTCCCACCTGCAGACGCATTTTAACGCAATAGCAGCCGACAACTTTTAAAAACATTGTGGCCAAAGGTGAAATTGCTCATGATGAGCAATTTCACCTTTGGCCACAATGTTTTCCACTTATTGTCATTGGTTATCCATTCAATTATAGAGATTTTTCATTTTTTAACAAAATATGTTAAGTCGTCTGCAGAATTGTCGTATGAGGGAAAGGGTTAATAAGCTGCCAACAACTCATCAAGTAAAGGTATCATATTTGGACGGTAACATTTTCAAAGACATCGGGCTTACCTGTAAAGCTATCATATTTGGACGGTAGAGTTTTCTAAGACCCAAACTGTACATCACATGTATCCAGGCATCAAATGCTACAGGTTCTTCCATCTGAAATATCATTGTTTACGTTATGGTTTCAACAACAAACCAGAGCCCAAGAGGGCTGGTATCCCTACACTGTCGAAAATAACTGCACCTTCTGTTAGCTTTGGCTTTTGTCAAATTAATATGACTTGAGGAAACTGATAGAAAGTCATGAAATAAGTATTTATGAGAATGTTTTTCATCAGGCAGGTATTTTCCTAAGATACAGTTTTCAGTAAATTGTGTCATCATCTAAACATTTATATTAAGTACTGGAGGCCATAATGTTTTTCACGAATCGGCATGATTTAAAGGAATCTGGTAGAGGGTCACTATTCTATAAATTAATATGAAAATCGGACCAAAATGTAAGAAAGAGAAGATCGCAACCAGAATTATGCATGGATTCAAAAGTTTTACAGGAATGTAGGAGAAGACATTGTGACGATGCTAGCCATGAAGTTTCGTCCCAATTGGTCTAGTGGTTATAGAGAAGAAATGGTTCAAAGCCAAAAGTTAACACATGGAAGGACCTTCAATGGACAATGCCCTCCAAGATAAGCTTGATGGGCTAAGCTTGATGGGCTTTCAGTACTTCTCCCCTTGGGATTAAATAAATATTGCATGGACTTTTCTCTTACATACATACTATATTCTGGCTACAATTTGAGGGCTCAACGCAACAGTGGTTTAACTCCAATTTTGTTAAACAAATCAGAATTATTTGAACAATCTCATTGCCAAATTATTTTCAAATCAGGCAAGTACTTTTCATCAAGAAGATTTTTAAACAAGAGCTGTCGGAGGACAGCGCGCTCGACTATTCCACCGCTTATTTAAGTTACTGAGATAATGGATTCTAATGTAGTTGCATGCAAAACATTAACCACAATTTCTTAGTGGGTGATAATTTGCATTATATGCAGGATAGTTTTATTTAACATGATTATTTTCATGTGATGGTTAGATAGGGTTGTATAACCTTTCAATGGAATGCATCAAGTAGTTACTAAGATATGGACTCTTAATGTAGTTGCACGCAAACCTTTAACCATAATTTCTAAGTAAAAAAAGGACAACAATTTGCACCATATACAGGATAGAGTTATCTTAATTGGTTGTGTTTATAGTTGTGCAATTGGGAAAGGTTGTATAAAGTTTCAATACAATTTTTCAAGTTGTTACTGAGATTACACTCTAAATGTAGTTGCAAAACTTTAACCAGAACTTCTAAGTTCAAAAAGGTCCATAACTTGCATAAAATGCTGGATAGAGTAATCATACTTGATTGTTTACATAGATGTGATGGTTGTTAAGGGCTGTATAAAGTTTCAATGCAATGCATCAAGTAGTTACTAAGAGATGGTCTCTTTATGTAGTTGCATGCAAAACTTTAACCAGAATTTATAAGTCCAAAAATGCCACAACTTGCATAAAATGCAGGATAGAGTTATCATACTTGATAATCTACACAGGTGTGATAGTTGGGTAGGGTTGTAGAAAGGTTCAATGCAATGCATCAAGTATATACTGAGACGTGGACTCTTAATTTAGTTGCACGCAAAACTTTAACCAGTATTTCTAAGTAAAAAAAGGGCCATAACTTGCATAAAATGCAGAATAGAGTTATCATACTTGATAATCTACACAGGTGTAATAGTTGGGTAGGGTTGTAGAAAGTTTCAATGCAATGCATCAAGTAAATACTGAGATATGGACTCTTCATTTAGTTGCACGCAAAACTTTAACCAGAATTTCTAAGTAAAAAAAGTGCCATAACTTGCATAAAATGCAGGAAAGAGTTATCTTAGATGATAATCTACACAGTTGTGATAGTTGGGTAGTGCTGTAGAAAGTTTAAATTCAATGCATCAAGTAAATACTGAGATATGGACTCTTACTTTAGTTGCACGCAAAACTTTAACCAGAATTTCTAAGTAAAAAAGGGCCATAACTTGCATAAAATGCAGGATAGAGTTATCTAACTTGATAATCTACATTGGTGTGATAATTTGGTAGGGTTGTAGAAAGTTTCAATGCAATACATGTAGTATTTAAGAACTTGCATGCAAAACCTTAACCAAAGTGTGACGTGGACGCCGACGCCAGGGTGAGTAGTATAGCTCTCATATTCTTCGAATAGTCGAGCTAAAAAGGAAAACAAGCCCCATCCCCTAGCAGCCATGTTTTTCAACTGATCCGAATAGTTTCAACAAGCTTGGTAGTGGGTCCCTCAAGTAACATTTGTGCCAAATTATTTTTTAAATCGGGCCAGTTCTGTTGAACAAGAAGGTTTTTAAAGTCTTTACAATACACATATAAGAAAAACAAGCTCCACCCCCTGTTGGCCATTATTTTCAATGGATAAGAATAATCTGGATAATCTTGATAGAGGGTCACCCAAGGATCATTCGTGCCAAATTATTTTTAAATCGGGCCAGTACTTTCGACAACAAGATCTTTTAAGTTTTCACTATATATACATATAAGGAAAACAAGCCCCTTGGTGGCCAATTTTTTCAACGAATCGCAATACTTTGGTAGAGGGTCACCCAAGGAACATTTGCGCCAAGTTATCTTTTAAATCGGAACAGTACTTTTGAACAAGAAGATTTTTTAAGTTTTTACAATGCACATATAAGGAAAACAAGCAGACAGACAGAGACAGACGGACGGATGGACGCCGGACGAAAAGCGATCACAAAAGCTCTCCTCGCACTTCGGGCTCAGGCAAGCTAAAAATGGTAAAAATGTTGTATCTCCGTAAGTATCATTTCCACCACATTGTTGCAGTTAATGATGGTTTGAGTTAATTAAACAGGGCTAACTAATCATTTATTACAAAATTGGTTGTGTGCTACAATGGTACTAAATGTATGTACTTACATGCATCAGCAGTATACCAGCTACAAAACTGAGCCCCTGACAATATCCCACATCTTGGTCCATCAGACTGTAGGCTTTGAGTAAATTAAACAGGGCTAACTGACCGTTACCAAGCTGCATGGTAAAATAGGGATGACCAGGAAATGTTCTGCCTACAATGACAGAATACATGAATCAGTTATCATGATGATGTCAACCCATCCACAGAAACATCAAATCCACAACACAGCAGGCAAATTAAAAAGATGGCCCTAATTCAATCACCCGAGTGATAGTATAGTTACAAATGCTACTGTTAATAAAGGTGATTTTTTTGTTTTATCAAGAGTGGGAATGAACTGTAAACGAAACAGCTTATCAGTAAAAGATATTTGTAAAAAGTCATTAAATCTTTGAACATGTTGATATCGGACCTCATTAAATCTTTCATAGGCATCACCACAAAAAGCCTCTTTGAACATTTTGATATAGGACCACATTAAATCTATCATAAGCATCACCACAAAAAGCCTCCTCATACACTAGTCTGACAAGGTAGGGATGAAATTTATCAGATGTTCAATGATTTAACCCTGTAAATGCATTTAACACATCTGTAAGAAGGAAAGGGTTAACAGCATAGTGACAGCATAGATGGGCACACTCAGTCATCTGTAAAATACCTAAAAATATCATCAACATTAAAGTTGAGCCTAAATCTATGAAAACTCAATTTGTTGACAAGAATGAGTTGAGACAAAGTGACATGTGACAATCATAAGGACTGTCTGAGACATGAATTTAAACGTAAAACTTTACCAAAGCTTTCAAGAACAGAGGGATGCTATATTCATCTGTCTTCTCCTTTGTAAAAGGGTACACAAAGCAGACTTTTGATATGTGATTGTAAATACTTTAAAGAAATTTAATGACTTTGGAAATATCTGCTTTGCATCTAAAATGCATGAAATTTGTTTTATCACAATTGTTCCAAGATACAGATGCACTTTTTGTATGGTTTACTGCCGTCATGTTGAAGTGTGCGTATCCTAGCCTAGTTGTAAATTGTACGGTGTTTTACGTTGCTATTAATAATTTTTCAATTACATCACCGCATTTCTTGTGTAAGTTACAAGTATCCGGTACTACTGTTCCATTTATTCCAAAACCAGCGAAATGATAACACCAAAATACTGATGATGCCGCAGAAACATAATTTATAAATCAAATTTAATTCTGTGAAGCTTGGTTGAAATTGGCCAAATGGTTTAAGAGATGTTAAAAGAAATTGATGACGATCCATGTCAGACACAGAATGAAGTCTGGTGAGATAAAAACAATAACAAGTTACAAAGTAAAGCATATGATTTGTGAAAATATTGTTGGAAAAGTAGAAATTGCTAGAATATGAACAATCTCTCGGTTTTCAACAGTGCTTCAGCTCTGCATCAAAATAACAATTTCAGTTTACCAAAAAGTCACATTTTTTCTCAAATAAATAACTTTAACCCTTTCCCACATATAGATGCTCTTTGATGCCTCTGCAGGAGACAACTTTTGAAAACATTGTAACAAAAGTAGAAATTGCTCAAAAGAAGCAATTTCTCCAGTTGCCAGTGTTTTAAGCTTTTCTTAGTAATATAACCTTCATTTAGAGATTTTCTGTGCTTTTGTCTTGGTATTTTCAAAGTTGACTGCTGCAGATTTGTTGTATGTGGTAAATGAGGGGAAGTATAAGTGAACTTACCAAGATCAATAAGTATGGCATGTTGGTGAGTTGTAAGTTGTTTTAACAGTTCTGTGTATTCAACTTCGGGAACTTTCTTCGTCAAGTCGGGATGTTGAAGTTTGTGTTGTTCAACCAGGAACCACCAGATATCCCCTCTTTTAGCCTGGGGTAAACCTGCAATAGAGGCAACCGTGTGACCCCTGTTAATCATCAATAATACAACTAAGATCAAAGAGTCACAGATTGATTGATTGATTGATTGATTGATTGATTGGGGTTTAACGCCGTTTTCAACAATTTTTCAGTCATATCACGGCGAATAGTTCACCTACTCATATGTTTCCTGGTTGGCTTACACCAGTACTCCACACAACATACTTTCCAAGCAACTGGCTGCTTTTCCACATAGACTGTTAGCCCATTGGTGAAAGACGAATGACGCTTGTCACAGTGACTTTTGTCAAACGTCAGAAAGAATGTTTAAAGTTGTCTGCGTTGAAAAAAGGAAAACAATGTATATCTGGAATATTTAACCTGTTCCACATATAACAAATTTGCAGCAGACAACTTTATGAATTAATTAATTAATAGAAAATATTGTGGCAAAAGATGAAATTGATTATCATGAGCAATTTCTCTTTTTCCACTTAGTCTTCAAAAGGCGTCTGCTGCAAATTCGTCAAAATGTGCCTTCATGTGGGAAAGGGTTGAAGACTTAAAGTACAGTTTTGACTCATGAGAGGGAATATCTTGGGAAAAGGAGCAATTACTCACTCTTATCACAATATTTTCTTCTGCAGAGGCATCAAACACATTTTGAAAACATTGTAACACAAGAAACCGCTGAAGACGGTAAGGCCGGATTGTCGGCAATTTGACCTTGAAAATAGACAAACCAAGGTCAAGGTCAAAGTAACCATAGAAATCAATAGAACTTGTTACTGGTTACCTTCAGGCAAAGTTTCAAGTTTGTAACCCTTTCCAGTGCTGAGATTTTGCCTCAACCTGAAACTTTAACCAAAATGTTGACGGACAGACAGACAGACAGACGGACATCGCCAATCTATAGACCGGAATGGCAATAGCAATCCGGCCAAAAAGGAGAAATTGCTCATTCATTCAATCATTTTACTTCCACTTCTAGAGATTATTCACATTTGTTATGCATATGTTTTCAACATTGTCTGCTACAACTTTGTTTTATGCGGGAAAAGGTTAATCGATATTTGACTGCGTAATCCTTACCTTCTTTCACACATGTTAGCAGTTTTTCATTGTCAAATTTTACAGAGGGCCTGTCAGGTGTCAGCAACATTTCTTCCCAGACTCGCGACACCTCCTTCAAACAGGGCGTTATTTCTACATAGTCCAGCTTCTGTCTCTTCATGTGGACTTCATCTTGTCTTGCTGTAAATATAAAATATCAAGCACTTATTTTACAGATGGCATGGCATGGGTAGACAAGAGATGTCTCAAATATTGTCCATATAGTCCAACTTGTTGCTTTAATCCTTTACCTCATAGAATAAATTTGTAGCAGGCCAATTGGAAAACCTCAGGGCCAAATATGGAAAGTCTCTATAAATGAAATGAACAAGATGTGTTTGTGAAACACTGATGCCCCCCAATGGCAACATCTAGGTCAAAGGTCAAGGTCGCAAGGTCAAAAATGTTGGTACTGACAGAAAGGTCATGTCACAAGGAATACACATGTGAAATATGGTAGCCGTACCTGTTATGGTTCAAAAGTAGTGGTCAATGGTACTGACAGAAAGGTCATGTCAGAAGGAATACACATGTGAAATATGGTAGCCGTACCTGTTATAGTTGAAAAGAAATGGCCAAGGTTATAGTTTTTTTTCGAGAATGGCAACATCTAGGTCAAAGGTCAAGGTCGCAAGGTGAAAAATGTTGGTAATGACATGTGAAATATGGTAGCCATAACTGTTATGGTTCAAAAGTAATGGCCAAGGTTAAAGTTTTTTTCGAGAATGGCAACATCTAGGTCAAGGTCAAGGTCGCAAGGTACTGACAGAAAGGTCATGTCACAAGGAATACACATGTGAAATATGGTAGCCATACCTGTTATGGTTCAAAAGTAATGGCCAAGGTTAAAGTTTTTTTCGAGAATGGCAACATCTAGGTCAAGGTCAAGGTCGCAAGGTGAAAAATGTTGGTACTGACAGAAAGGTCATGTCACAAGGAATACACATGTGAAATATGGTAGCCGTACCTGTTATGGTTCAAAAGAAATGGCCAAGGTTAAAGGTTTTTTTGAGAATGGCAACATCTAGGTCAAAGGTCAAGGTCGCAAGGTCAAAAATGTTGGTACTGACAGAAAGGTCATGTCACAAGGAATACACATGTGAAATATGGTAGCCGTATCTGTTATGGTTCAAAAGTAATGGCCAAGGTTAAAGTTTTTTTCGAGAATGGCAACATCTAGGTCAAAGGTCAAGGTCGCAAGGTGAAAAATGTTGGTACTGACAGAAAGGTCATGTCACAAGGAATACACATGTGAAATATGGTAGCCGTACCTGTTATGGTTCAAAAGAAATGGCCAAGGTTAAAGTTTTTTTTCGAGTATGGCAACATCTAGGTCAAAGGTCAAGGTCGCAAGGTCAAAAATGTTGGTACTGACAGAAAGGTCATGTCACAAGGAATACACATGTGAAATATGGTAGCCGTATCTGTTATGGTTCAAAAGTAATGGCCAAGGTTAAAGTTTTTTTCGAGAATGGCAACATCTAGGTCAAAGGTCAAGGTCGCAAGGTCAAAAATGTTGGTACTGACAGAAAGGTCATGTCACAAGGAATACACATGTGAAATATGGTAGCCGTACCTGTTATGGTTCAAAAGTAATGGCCAAGGTTAAAGTTTTTTTTGTGCAGACAGACGTGCAGACCAACAGACAGACAGACAGACAGACAGGCCAAAAACTATATGCCCCCCGAATTGGAGATTCCGTGGGGGCATAAAAATGGAGAAAATAATTTATTACAAGCAATTTCACCATTTGTCACAATGTTTTAAAAAGTAGTCTGCCGCAGATGCATTTAAGTGCATCTTCTTCATGTGGGAAAAGGTTAAATGGATTTCATCCTGTTTCAATGTAACTTAAAGAATTTGTCAATTATAAATACTTATTTCATCATTTTGTTTCCCTAAAAAATGCCAAAATATTTCATTTAAATAATTACTGTTAGTCAGCAAGGTAAATATTTAAGTCCAACTTGGTCATTTACTTAAATACATTCCACCATTCATGTTTCACAAAATAGTAGGGGAAATATGCCTTTAATTAAGTATTTAACTATAACTTAGCGCTAAATAATGTTGGTAGAATTGGATCCTGAACAGATGGGCAGAGAGAGAAGGAAGTCAAAAGTTAGGGCCAAATTTTAGTTTTTGAAAAAAAGGTCAGAAAGCATATTAACTTCTTACAAAAAATACACATGAATTATATGAAAGCCCTATCTCCTGTAGATCAAATGTTTTCCCAATCTTAAAGTTGTTGCCAAAGACAAACAGAGCTAACACTTTTTCACCTCAAAATCTTGGATTCTAGGGGCAAAACAACAAAAAGTTATTTTTTACATCCAACCTTCAAATTAAATGTATCAGATAAAAATACCAATTATCAGATTTTACAGTGCTCAGTTAGCCTGAAACCTGTGCAGAATCAATACTGTAAAGATAATTGCCAAGAAAGCTATTTAATTCAATGTAATTTCCGGTTTCTAACCTTTCCCTCTCTCATAAACCCATGTAGTCAAACTAGAAATAGTTAATCTTGTATTAACCCTTTCCGACGCCTCTGCAGCAGACAGCTTTTTGAAAACATAGTGACAAAAGAAGAAATTGCTCAAAACGAGCAATTTCTCCTTTTGCCACAATGTTTTCCACTTTTAGTCATAGGTTATCCATTCAATTATAGACATTTTCTATTTTTTGACAAAATACGTTCAAAGTCGTCTGCTGCGGAATTGTCGTATGAGGGAAAGGGTTAAGAGAAAAACAGATTTTCCATTTTGGTCAAATGGTACCAACAGCATGGTTGAAAGAAACATGTCATGTGCTGCCTGATATTAACCCTTTCCCACATATCGATGCCTTATGACGCCTCTACAGCAGACGACTTTTGAAAACTTAAAAACATTGTGACAAAAGCAGAAATTGCCCAAAAACAAGCATTTTCTCCTTTTGCCAAAATATTTTCAAATTTATTCAATAACCCTTTCCCTCATACGACAATTCTGCAGCAGACGACTTTGAACGTATTTCGTCAAAAAGTAGAAAATCTCCATAATTGAATGGATAACCTATGACTATAAGTGGAAAACATTGTGGACAAAGGTGAAATTGCTCATCATGAGCAATTTCACCTTTGGCCACAATGTTTTCAAAAGTTGTCTGCTACTATTGCGTTAAAATGCGTCTGCAGGTGGGAAAGGGATATAAACAAACTTTCATTTAAAGAATTTTTTTTTCACATTTTTGCCAAGATGTTTTCAAAATTGTCTGCTACAGATTTGCTGTATGTGATAAAGAGTTAAATCAAAGTTTGTTTTAACACAATGTTTTCATTAGACGATTGCTGATGACACAGCAAACATGTCTGCAAGGGGGAAATGATGAAGCTTGGACATTGATAGACTGGGTGCAAGTCAGGATGTGACAACAACACGAGAAATCAGTGCTGCTGTAATAACTATTGGGATCCATTCCTGTCTATTATTTTTGTAGATTGTGACTATGTAACATGAAATGGCTTTAGGTGATCCATTTTTAGATTTTCTTCTACCCATCTTAAACTTTTTAAAAGATACACTAATTAAGAGTTGTCTGCTTTTAAACATGATTGACAGAAATTATTAAAGTTGAAAAGTCAGAAAAATTTGAAGTACAATTTTGAATATAAAACTGAACAAATACTGTGGGATTGAAGGAGAAATTATTCAATTGTCCAGTATTTTCTCCTGATATATATGCTTAATTGGGTGAATCTATAACTACTATATCAGATAATTCTATTCTATTATCCCTTCTCCTCATAAAGCCTCTGCAGCAGACAGCCTTTTGAAAACATATATAGTGACAAAAGAAGAAATTGCTCAAAACCAGCAATTTCTCCTTTTGCCACAATGTTTTCCACTTTGAGTCATAGGTTATCCATTCAATTATACAGATTTTCTATATTTTGACAAAATATGTTCAGTCGTCTGCTGCAAGCTTGTTGTATGAGGGAAAGGGTTATAACACTCTGGCTTTTCGAGGGAAACACAACAAATCTTCATGCACTAGTTTAAACCCTTTTGAATATATAAAGGCAAACACATAAAAAAACAAGAAAATGTGTCCATGGAACACGGATGCCCCGGTTGTTAACTATATTTTAAAACAAAACTTTTATCTAAATAATTGATACAATTTTTTAAACAATGATATGTTGATTGTCATTTGTGTGAAGTTTCATAATGATAGGACATCAGGTTCACTAAAATCTAACTTGACCAAAAACTTTAACCTGAGAATGGAATGGACGAACAGACAGACGAACAGACGAATGGACGGACGAACAGTTGGTCCAACCTCAAATTGATACAATTTTTTAAACAATGATATGTTGATTGTCATTTGTGTGAAGTTTCATAATGATAGGACATGAACTTCACTAAAATCTAACTTGACCAAAAACTTTAACCTGAGAATGGAATGGACGAACAGACAGACGAACAGTTGGTCCAACCTCAAATTGATACAATTTTTTAAACAATGATATGTTGATTGTCATTTGTGTGAAGTTTCATAATGATAGGACATCAGGTTCACTAAAATCTAACTTGACCAAAAACTTTAACCTGAGCGGGACGGACGAACGGACGGACTAACAGACCGGAAAACTATATGCCCCTCATACTTCGTATGCCGGGGCATAAAAATATTTATAAATGTATAATGCTATAATACAGTTAAAAACATTGTGGCAAAGGGAGAAATTGCTCACCGTATTGTGTACGAGGGAAAAGGTTAAAATATGCTTATCACACGATTGTAGTGAATCTTTTCAATATCTAGCACAAAATCAGAACTAAGTCAACCATTTCCTTCATCAGAGAGCCCAATGTTGGTGTAGATGCATGCAGCCAATGTATAAACTATCTGAGCTGAGCTCAAAGAAGCTAAGAAAAGGGTGACTGCGACTTTGTAGATTAAAATCAACTTGTAAATCCAGGCAGACTGATCTTGATCTACACTTATTCTCTAATGAGTCACAGGAATAATGGAGAAGCTTATAACTAACAAGTACACTACAGCTGGTTTTCCAAGGATGCAGCTTATTTCTACTTGTCTTTAACCCTTTCCTGCTTGCAACTGCAATTTATCGCATCTGCAGCAGACTGATTTTGAAAATATTGTGGGAAAGGGATGAGCAATTTCAGATTTTGCTACTTTCTAGCTCTTTTCAGTAGATTTCCATTTTATGCCTCGATGTTTACAAAGTTGTCTGCTGCAGATGAGTTTTATGTGGAAAAGGGTTAAAAAAATATTACTTCTTTGTCTTAATTGATTTTCCTTTTCTTTTCTTTAGTTGTTTATATGAAAAGTTCACAAAAATGCTCATCATGGAATAGGTTTTCATATTTAACACAACATACATGTTCTAGAATCTACCCATTGACATGCATTTCTACTATAAAACTAATCCTGATAAATAGTTTCCATTGTAGCAGGATTCAAACAGTAATAATGATGTATGGCTGATCTTAGGGTTATTTAAATCCCAAACTTTCTTCTTGACTACTGTTACATTTTCAGGGACAAAAGATGATATTTTGGGGAAAACTAAAGATTGCTCATAAGTATGCATAGCTTTCTATTCTCTATACCAGCAAAGGTGACAATTATTTATGTTCTCTGATCTTTTTTTCAATGTTTTTCATATAGAAGAGTCTGAATATATTAGGCAACACTTTCATCCTTACCCTATATCGACTTTTGACACCGCTGCAAATTAACGACTCTTTTAGTTCTCTTTCCCCACAATGTTTTCAACTATGTACGAAAAATCAAATTTTATCTTTGCATATCAATTTCTTTTCTCTGCAGATTCTCAACTATAACCAGACTATCCATATGGAAATGACTAATTTGTGGTATAAGACTTCTGAAATTTTTGTGGAAAATTTCTTACTTTGGCCACACAGGTGCCCGTCTCGTTTAAAATCTAAAAATAGCATTTTACTATATATTGACAAGGTACATTGTCAATATATAGTAAAATGCTATTTT
The DNA here is from genome assembly GCA_031761405.1 of Serripes groenlandicus. Taxonomy (NCBI): domain Eukaryota; kingdom Metazoa; phylum Mollusca; class Bivalvia; order Cardiida; family Cardiidae; genus Serripes; species Serripes groenlandicus. Next base: position 38,516,182 of record JASEVX010000008.1, on the reverse strand, counting down.
TAGATTTTAAACGAGACGGGCACCTGTGTTTGGCCATAATAATAAATAAACTTTCATTTACAGAGGTTTTCCACATTTTTGCCTGTTTTTGATCTACCAGTATGTCTTCTGCTGCAGATTTGTCACATGTGGGAAATGGTTAAGTTGTACTGACATTTTTCGTCCTAATCTGACAAAATTATCGATCCAAGTTTGTATGTAGCTGACATCTGTGACTAGTTATTATATATAAACATTCCATACACTCGTAACGCTTTCCCACATACAGACACATTTCAATGCATCTACAGCAGAATGTTTTCTTTCGAAAATTAAGGCAAAAGGAGAAATTGCTCATTATGAACAATTTCTTTTGCCACAATTCTTTTCAATACTTATACTTTTGTTTAAAGAGATATTCCATAATTTTGCCTCAATGTTTTTGGAAGTCATCTCCTGCAGAATTACAGTATGTGGGAAATGGAGAAATATATAATTATGTGCTGGTGATAAGGGATCTTGATTTACTTCCATAACAACATGATAACATGTAGGGGCACTGTAAGTAAAGCCCGAAGTGCATTTTTATTTTTTTAAACCCTGTTCCACCTATTGACTAATTTTGACACATCTACAGCAGACAACTCTAGAAAACAGTGTGGCAAAACTCTCCCTTTTCCACAATATTTTCAACTATTTCCAGTAACTACTTATACCTTCATTTATAGAGATTTTTCAAATATTTACCTAAATGTCTTCAAAGTCATCTGCTGCAGATTGGCTGTATGTGGGAAAGGGTTAACAAAAAGGTATATTTGAGTAGTACTCCAAAAACATAAATAGAACTATCACTGAAGATGATAAATACCCCCTAAAACAGCACCTTGACTTACACCATGACTTAATAAGTAAAAGGGCCATTACTCTGTAAAATAACAAGCAATTGTAACCCCTTTGTGATATGCACATCTCCTCTTGGTATAGAAGCTTCATGTAAAATTGTATTGAATTTCACCCAGCGGTTTGTAAGAAATAGGCCGGACAAAATATGGCTTCCGGCCGACCGACAGACAGAAAGACAGCCCGACACAGTGACTCCTATATACCCCCTCTTCTTCAAAGGGGGTATAATAAGCATAATTATTACATTTGTAAACAAGAGCGCCAAATGTCACAAAATACGCCCGTTCGGTTTTTTTGAGACCAATTATAGTAGTAATTGGTTGTACGTCAGCCAAACTTAGAGAGCGGACACTGTTAGTACAGTTTTGGCCATTTCGAGGGACATAAGTGTGTAGTGACTAAGATAACGTTGTAAGTTATCAAACGTGACCAAGATATTCTGCCCATAAACATATTGTCTCAATTTGGTGATGATCGGACAAAGGCTTTACAAGTTATTTAGCTGACAAGACCAATTTTAGGTAATTTCTATAATTAAAGGGCAACTACTCTCTATCGACTAGAGCAATATGGCTAGTTATCGAACTTGTCCAAGATATTACGCCAATACACATTCTGACCAAATTTGGTGATGATTGGGCAAAAGCTCCTAAAGTTATTGAGCTGACAAGAGCAATTTTAGGTAATTTCTATAATTAAAGAGGGATAACTCTCGATTGACTAAAGCGATCCAGTTATCAAAATTATCCGAGATATTATGCCAATACACATTCTGACCAAATTTAGTAATGATTGGATAAAGGCTTCTAAAGTAATTGGGCTGACAAGACCAATTTTAGGTAATTTCTATAATTATAGGGCGATAACTCTCAATTGACTTAAGCGATATGGTTAGTTATCGAACTTGTCCGAGTTATTATGCCAATACACATTCTGACCAAATTTGGTGATGATTGGACAAAGGCTCCTAATTTTATTGAGCTGACAAGACCAATTTTAGGTAATTTCTATAATTAAAGGGCAGTAACTCTCGATTGACTAAAGCAATATGGCTAGTTATCAAACTTGTCCGAGATATTATGCAAATACACATTCTGACCTAATTTTGTAATGATTGGACAAAGGCTTCTAAAGTTATTGAGCTGACAAGACCAATTTTAGGTAATTTCTATAATTAGAGGGATAACTCTCGATTGACTAAAGCGATATGGCTAGTTATCGAACTTATCCGAGATATTATGCCAATACACATTCTAACTAAATTTAGTGATGATTGGACAAAGGCTTCTAAAGTTATTGAGCTGACAAGACCAATTTTGGGTAATTTCTATAATAAAAGGGCAATAACTCTTGATTGCCTAAAGCGATATGGCTAGTTATCGAACTTGTCCGAGATATTAGCCCAATACACATTCTGATCAAATTTGACAAAGGCTTCTAAAGTTATTGAGCTGACAAGACAAATTTTGGGTAATTTATATAATTAAAGGGTGATAACTCTTGATTGACTAAAGCGATATAGCTAGTTATCGAACTTGTCCGAGATATTATCCCAATACACATTCTGACTAAATTTGGTGCTGATTGGACAAAGGCTTCTAAAGTTATTGAGCTGACAACATACTGGACGCCGCCCCGCCCGCATGCCGCAGGTAAAACTATAATACGATCCGTTTTTTTCAAAACGGGCGTATAAAAACATTTATGCTAAGGATCCAAATGGATACTGCTTTACCAAAGTTTCTTGTCTATGACTAATTGGTGAAAAGGGCAGAGTCAGATGAGACTGTGCTGATGCATGTTGGCTGATCTAGGTCTTCACTGGTGGCAAAAATGCCTTGCAGGTGATTTGTGGAGAGCACCCCTAATATAGAGCTTGTGTGAAGGCCCCGAGACTGTGGATGTTCACAGGCTGAGCTAAATCATCACTCTCCACATATTGAATAAGAACTTGAATCGCATGACATGGCTTGAATCCTGTCAGGACGAGCAACATATCCTTTTTACTGCAATATTTTCAAAATGTGTCTTTGTCAGAAACTTCAAAAGTGGTTTGAATACATAAATCAACATTATTCTTGGATAGTCCCAGTTATCCCTTTCCCTCATATAGACGCTTTCTGATGCCTCTGCAGCAAACAGCTTTTTGAAAACATAGTGACAAAAAAAGAAATTGCTCAAAATGAGCAATTTCTCCTTTTGCCAATGTTTTCCACTTTTAGTCATAGGTTATCCATTCAATTATAGAGATTTTCTATTTGTTGATAAAAATATGTTCAAAGTCGTCTGCTGCAGAATTGTTGTATGAGGGAAAGGGTTAAACATGTTCAAGCCAGACCTATCCCTTTTGGAACTGGTGACCAGTGAAAATCCGAGATCAGACGGTGACTCTGTGAAGTCTTATCATGATCTTCACTGCTCATCATCTAGTCATACAGGCATGCCAGTTATATCTGGTAAATGATGATGACAAAAATAAAAGAGAGCAAGTTTCCAATTTCTTTTAAGCCCATTCCCTAATACAGCTAAACTACAGCGGAAAACTTTGAAAGCACATAGGCAAAAATATGAAAAAAATTCTATAAATGAAAGTAAAACTATGTGGCAAAAGGAGAAACTGCTCATCATTCAAACTTCTGTTGAAAATGTTGTTTCTCTTATATCGCCTAGTTGTATATCAAGCATCATCTCATCTATCCTCATTGTGACATTTACCCTTTCTCACATACAGCAAATATTCAGCAGACAACTAGGCAAAAATATAGAAATTTTCTTTAAATGAAGGTATAATCACTAAACAAAATTGAAAACATTTTGGCAAAAGGAGAAATTGCTCGTTTTGAGCAATTTCTCCTTTTTTCACAATGTTTTCAAAAGTCGTCTGCTGAAGAGGCATCAGAAATCATCTGTTTGTTGGAAAGGGTTAAAGACAATTTATTTCATGCTTTCCAGTGGATTATAATCTGATAAACAGCAAGTTCTATGAGGTAATAATTTCACTGTTTACGTGGTCTTAAACCCTACCACTACATTTCAAAGCATGAGACAAACATAAGTTTTAATTATTTAGACATGATCTATTTCTATTTGTGTCTATCAAATGTGTCATTTTTACTAGTGGCAATACCTTTATATGAAAATATCACTTTTGATGCGCTTACTCAATAGTAAATATATTGTATATATCTTTATTACACCGAAATATTTAATGATTGGGGTTTAACGCTGTTTTCAACAATATTCCAGTCATATCACCGCAGCACACCAAAATATACAATTATGACCTTTATCTTAACCTTCTTGTCCAGCCAAATGATACATACGATAATAGCATACATTCAAATCCTACATCAAATGGTAAAACAAACATAATTTTACACATGGAAAAAAATAATAAATAATGAACAGTCTTCTAAAGCTGTAAGTGGGAAAAGGATAAAATGAGAATATCGATTTTTTTTTTATTCTTTCACATACATATATAACTGCAGCATCAGCAGAATATTTTCTACAAATAAATACCCCAAAGCATTGTATGTCTTGAATAACAATAGGTAGTGCTAGTAAATAGAGACTGCTTTAACCCTTTCCCACATACATCAAATATGCTGCAGACGATTTGGAAAACATGTAGGCACACATATGGATCAGTTAAATGAGGGCAAGTTTAATAATTTAAAGATAACAAACATTGTGGCAAAAGAAGAATTTGTTCAATATGAGCAATTTCTACTTTTGTTAAGTAGTTTGTTGCAGATGCAATGTGTTAAACCCTTTCCCTCATATAGACGCTTTCTGACGCCTCTGCAGCAGACGGCTTTTTGAAAACATAGTGACAAAAGAAGAAATTGCTCAAAACGAGCAATTTCTCCTTTTGCCACAATGTTTTCCACTTTTACTCATAGATTATCCATTCAATTATAGAGATTTTTCCATGTTTTGACAAACTATGTTCAATGTCGTCTGCTGCAGAATTGTCGTATGAGGGAAAGGGTTAATGTGAGAAAGGATTAGAAGACACCATTTCTTAAGAGTAAAGCATGTGACACAGTGAATAAAATGAAATCATATCATTCTAAGTTTGTAATAAGCAAGGCGTCAATGACATCACAAATATCCGTGGTGACAGTGACATCACGAATATGTGTGGTGACAGTGACATCATGAATATGTGTGGTGCCAACGACATTATCAATATCTGTTGTGATAATAACATCATGAATATGTGTGGTGCCAATGACATCATGAATATGTGTGGTGCCGATGACATCATGAATATGTGTGGTTTACACTGACATCATCAATTTAGATCACTTCTTGACAGCGACTAACTTTTAACATTGTGAAAAAATTATGACTCAATTCTCATAATGCTTTCTATGTGTCTGCAACTCCCTATCCTGTTCTTCAAATGTTCTCAGTTAACCCTTTCCCTCTTACGACAATTCTGCAGCAGACGACTTTGAACATATTTTGTCAAAAGATAGAAAGTCTCTATAATTGAATGGATAACCTATGACTAAAAGTGGAAATCATTGTGTCAAAAGGAGAAATTGCTCATTTCTTCTTTTCTCACTATGTTTTCAAAAAGCCATCTGCTCCAGAGGCGTCAGAAAGCGTCTATATGAGGGAAAGGGTTAAGTCAAGAAGGATGCATAGGATAGGGGAGAAATATAGACAAAAAACTTAAATCAAATATAAACTTAAATGTGGCTATAAAAAACAACAGCCCAAAAAACACTCAAACCAGGTATAACAACATAGCCTGTACCCTGTGGGACAAAATCATTACCTTTGAATACGACAACAGACCGGGAGCCATACAGGACAAAATATCCTTGAACGCCATGGTAACAGAAAAAGAGAAGACATGAGAAATAGCAGAAAAAAGAAAAGGTAAAGCTGCAAAACAGTAATGTAATATGGAAACTAAAGACAAATCTAGAAGTCATCATCTATTAAACAGTCTTAAAAAAGATAATGATGATAATGTTATAACAATGATTTTAAAAATGCTGTTATCTGTTTCATCCCAATCCAACTGCATGCAGATGCAACAGATGACTTTTGTCACAACTTCTTTCAATAATTATTCCCACCCCAAGGATTATTTCAGATTCTGTCTGCTGCAGATTTGTTGTAAGCTTAACTTTATTTAATGTAAATAAATGGTTGCAGTTCTATTTGAAACTAATTTTGAATTACCTATAGATACACAAAATATATAAACTGTTCCCATAGTTATATACACTTTTTGATTCAAGGGTTTAGTCAAGGGGTGTTACTCTGGTATTACTACATGGAAGCCAAACCATAGCCCAAGTGCAAAATCTTGTTAAGACTGCAGAAAGTACAGATGGACAGACAGATAAAGGTAAATATAAACACTATCTCCTCTCTGTGAGTGCGAAAAAACCCATTGACTCTTTCAGCGCCGAATTGTTGACTATTTCATGGTCAAAATCGGAGACCTCCATTCCTCATGTAATAAGAATTTTGGACTATTTTGATAACTAAGAGTAAAACAATGCTGACTTCAGGTGAACCAGTTCGTTACAAGCTGACTCGCCTGAAATCAATTTTATTTGCAAAAACCTCAATATTGCCATTGGCGCTGAAAGAGTTGGCCCTAAACCAAAACAATTTCTTACTGTCACGAGTCCTTTGACTGGAATCTTCAAATGCAATCATAAAGAATTACATCAGATTTTGTATATATTTATATAATCAACATCTATAAGATCTAATTCAATTGAACAATTTAACCCTTTCCCACATACAACAAATCTGCAGCATTGATTGATTGATTGATTGGGGTTTAACGCCGTTTTTAACAATTTCGTAGTTATATCACGGCGGCCAGTTCACCTACTCATGCATTTCCTGGTTTTCTCACACCAGTACTCCACATAACAATATTCCCAAGCAACTGGCTGCTTTCCCACATAGCAAATCTGCAGCAGACAACTTTGATCAGAAAATAGAAAATCTCTATAATTGAATGGATAACCTATGACGAAAAGTGGAAAACATTGTAGCAAAAGGAGAAATTGCTCATTTTGAGCAATTTCTTCTTTTGTCACTATGTTTTCAAAAAGCTGTCTGCTGCAGAGGCGTCAGAAAGCATCTATCTGAGGGAAAGGGTTAACTCTCTCGCTATCTACAGCTTAACCCCCTTTCTAAAATAAAACAAAACTGCAACAGACGACTTTGAAATCCTTAACTAATATAATACGGAAATTCTATATGTATATAAAAGAACCATTATTGAATAAAATTGAAGACATTTTGGCAAAAAGAAAAATTACTCCTTTTGCCACGTATTCTTAAGTTGTCTGCTGCAGAGGTGTCAAAGCATCTGTGGGAAAGGTTTAACAGTCAATAGGACATACATGGAAAACAATGGGTTTTGTTGTTGTCAAATGAGTTTATAACCAGTAAGGATTCACCAATCTACACAGAGGCATTATAAATTTTGAATCTGCAGCAGATGACTTTGAAACAATATAAAATCTATATTGTAATTTTGAAACTAATATGGCAATAGAAGAAATTGCTCATTAAGCCATTTCAATAACTACACTTTCATTTATTTGAAATTGTCCTTACTTTTGCATAGATGTTTAAATGTAATCTGGTGCAGACAACTTTTGAAAACATTGTGGTAAAAGAAGAAATTGCTTATAATGAGCAATTCTCCTTTTGTCACAATGTTTTCAACTATATATAATAATTACATCTTTATTTACAGAGATTTTCAACATTTCTGCCAAGGTTATTTCAAAGTCATCTGCTGTATAAATGTTGTATGTGGGAAAGGGTTAAACACACACATATATACTACCTTTCATTGCTCTATTACTATAATTTAACCTTAACCATTCCTCTAGATAGACACATACCACCAGACTATAAAAAGCCCATGTATAATTCAAGCTAATCATGAACTCCTGTCATGTAGTTATGATCCATTTATCAATATTAATATGGCAAGTAACATTTTTAACTCTTTCCTACATAAAAATCTGCAGCAGATGAATTTGAAAAATAATTTTACAAAGCAGTAGAAATGTCTTTAACCCTCTCCCTCATATAGATGCTTTCTGACGCCTCTGCAGCAGACGGCCTTTTGAAAACAGTGACAAAAGAAGAAATTGCTCAAAACGAGCATTGTTATACGACAATTCTGCAGCAAACGACTTTGAACATATTGTCAAAATATAGAAAATCTCTATAATTTAATGGATAACCTATGACTTAAAGTGGAAAACATTGTGGCAAAAGGAGAAATTGCTCGTTTTGAGCAATTTCTACTTTTGTTACTATGTTTTCAAAAAGCCGTCTGCTGCAGAGGCGTCAGAAAGCGTCTATATGAGGGAAAGGGTTAATAATTAAAATTTCAATTTTGGAAATTTACCATATAATAGTTATGTGCCTAGATAAGTTTTCAAAGTCGTTGAAAAGGTCAAATAAAAGTTCAAGCTATATCATCCACATTTCTTACATACTTAACCCTTTCCCTCATATATATGCTTTATGACGCCTCTGTAGCAGACAGCTTTTTGAAAACATAGTGACAAAAGAAGAAATTGCTCAAAATGGGCAATTTCTCCTTTTGCCACAATGTTTTCCACGTTTAGTCATAGGTTATCCATTCAAGTATAGAGATTTTCTACTTTTTGACAAAATATGTTCAAAGTCGTCTGCTGCAGAAATGTCGTATGAGGGAAAGGGTTAACTGATTTGACTAATAATCATTGATTTTCTCTATTCAGACTCGTATCTTCATTCATCGTCTTATATTCCCCAATAATAAGCCTCATTTATTATCATCCACATAGATCTTTATATAAGCCTTTCGTAACAAGGCTGTGACATTTAAAAATGTTAATACAAATCAATATATTGTGATACTTAAGTTCAGAAACATGCATGCGTAGTTAGTTCTAACATTTTTTGAAGGTCCAAACTGACAATATCAGATGACAGTAATGGGTAACTTGTAACAAAAAGTTTCTGTGCTTTTTTACACCCCTTTCAATATTTTTTCATTTATATCACAGCATTTCCTGGGTTAGTTACCAGTACAACTGGTAATGACACTAGCGAGTCAGTTCTCATGCTAACTCAAGTCATGAGCTCCAAGGAGGGAAAGCCATTAACCCTTTCCCTCATACGACAATTCTGCAGCAGACGACTCTGTACATATTTTGTCAAAAAATAGAAAATCTCTATAATTGAATGGATAACCTATGACTAAAAGTGGAAATACTGTGGCAAAAGGAGAAATTGCTCGTTTTGAGAAACTTCTTCTTTTGTCACTATGTTTTCAAAAAGCCGTCTGCTGCAGAGGCGTCCGAAAGCTTCTATATGAGGGAAAGGGTTAATTGTTATTTCATTAAGAGTTTAAAAAAAAAAAATCCCCATTGAAATGGCTTCTTTTGTCGCAATGTCTGCTGCAGATGCGTCAACATGTGTCTGCAGGTGGGGAGTTATTCAGTTCAGCCTATGCTTCCATGTAATCTGGTTTAATGGACAATGTTAATCAACAGTTTCTTTGACACCTAATGTGGCTTATTAGTGAACAACAGTGCAGAACCAGATCAAACGGCGCAGATGGCAAAGTTGTTCTGCTGATAAATGCCCAAGGGTTTGTTTTTTGTAGAGCTCAACTTGAATGATCATTATCCCTTTCCAACATGCAGGTTAATTTGGACGCATCTGCAGCAGACAAAATTGTAAAACGTTGCGGCTGAAGGAGACATTGCTCATAACTGGCAATTTCCCATTTTACTTAACCCTTTCCCTCATACAACAATTCTGCAGCAGACAACTTTGGACATATTTTGGACATATTTTGTCAAAAAATAGAAAATCTCTATAATTGAATGGATAACCTACGACTAAAGGTGGAAATCATTGTGTCAAATGGAGAAATTGCTTGTTTTGTCAATATGTTTTCAAAAAGCCGTCAGCTGCAGAGGCGTCAGAAAGCGTCTATATGAGGGAAAGGGTTAAAGGTTGTCAACTCTAATAAATAAATATCCTTTCAGTTATAGGGATTTTTCCTATTTGCAAATATGCCTGCTGCAATTTGTTGCATGTGGGGAAAAGTGATACACTATTTCTAGAAACCCCCACATGTAGATGCTTTCTGTGACCTCTGCATCAGACAACTTATAAAAGCATTGTGGCAAAAGTAGAAATTGGTCATAATGACCAATTTCTACTCTAGCCACAATGTTTCCAATTCTATGCAATGATTAAATTTTCATTTGTAGAGGTTAACCATATTTCTAAAAAAATATTTTCAAAGTTGTCTGTTGCAGAGTTGTAGTAAGTGGAAAAGGGTTAAGAGTTGCATGCAGATCAATAATAATTCCTGGAAATCACTACATGTAGATGCTTTCTGATGATTTTTGAAAATATTGTAACAAAAGGAGAAATTGCTCATAATGATTAATTTCACCTTTTGCCACATTGTTTTCAACTTCACTCAATACTTACACTTTCATTCATAAATCTTTTCCATATTTTTGCCAAGATGTTTTCAAAGTCGCCTGCTGCAGATTTATGTATGATGTAAAGATTTAACCTCTTAAACCTTTCCCACATACAACAAATCTGCAGCAGATGACTTTGAAATAATTGAGTCATATAAATGGAAAATCTGTTTTGATGAAAAAATGGTTCTTCAATAAAGTTGAAAACATTGAGGCAAAAGGAGAAATTGCTCATTATGAGCAATTTCTCCTTTTGTTACATTGTTTTCAAAAGCCATCTGCTGCAGAGGCATCAGAAAGTGCCTGTATGTGGGAAAGGGTTGGATCAAGGTATAGACCTACACTGGTTGTAAATGCCCTATGGTTGGCTTTTCATAGAGCTTAGCTCAAATGATAAATAAAAACAGTTAAACACACAGTGAAAACGATTTCTTGAAACCCCCCTCAAAAGATTTAGCCAACAATACCTCTTAAATCTATGTTCTCTTTTTCCATCCTGATCAAAAGCAAGGTCTCTAAGATGGCTTTCCTCCACAGCGCCCTCAGCTCCTCGGGGGTTTTCTTCTTCACCTTGCCGTCCTCTGTCCAATCTTCATCCAGCTCTGTTCAATCAAACAATACAATCCTTCGATAAGTACATAACAACATGCAGTCAAACTTGTGGATAACAGGTGGCTGCTTAATACAAGTCAAAAACAGTAGAAAATGTTTATCTTAAAGTGTCTGTTTAACAGTGGTGACCGCTAACACAAGTTGGCTGCTTATCAGAAGTGACCGACAACACAAGTTTGACAGTATTGAAAATTGGCGTTTTATTACAGTATTGAAAATTGACGTTTTATTTATCTTTTCCCGCTTGAAGATGCATTTGAATTGGGTTTCCAAAAGTTGACTGGTTCCTAATTCAACTAGAACTATCACTGAAGATGATAAATACCCCCTAAACAGCACCTTGACCTACACCATAACTTTATAAGTAAAAGGGCCATAACTCTGTAAAATAACATGCAATTGTAACCCCTTTAGGATATGCACATCTGCTCTTGGTATAGAAGGTTCATGTAAAATTTTATTGAATTCCACCTAGTGATTTGTAAGAAATATGCAGGACAAAATATGGCTTCCGGCCGACCGACAGACAGACAGACAGACAGACAGACAGACAGAAAGACAAACCAACAAAGTGACTCCTATATACCAATTAGTAACTGTTGATATCCAATATTCTTATACATCTGAAGCAGAAGGCTTTTGAACAAATTCCAGATTTATAAATTAACTAGAAATACTGTGAGCAAAGCTCACTAAAGAATACCCCCCGCTCCCCTCCCAAAGCATCGGATACATTGGTAAAGTTTCTACTTTGCTTATCTTCCCTTGGAAGAATCTGAGGAGAAAAATCTTCCTTCATGCATATCTACATATAATGTGTAGCCTTCATATACAGTTTGACTCAGTAGTGCTTACAAGAAATGTAGAGGTATGTGCACAGGAGTCCCTCGCAGGCAACCTCTAAGTTGAATTATCTGCCCTTGGAAGAATCCGAGGCGTATGATCTTCCTTCATGCATATCTACATATGATGTGTAACCTTCATGTAAAGTTTGAACCAAATCCATTGAGCCGTTTAGGAGGAGTAGTGCTTACAAGAAATGTGGAGGTATGTGCACAGGAGTCCCTCGCAGGTAACCTCTAAGTTGAATTATCTGCCCTTGGAAGAATCCGATACATATGATCTTCCTTCATGCATATCTACATATGATGTGTAACCTTCATGTAAAGTTTGACCCAAATCCATTGAGCCATTTAGGAGGAGTAGTGCTTACAAGAGATGTGGAGGTATGTGCACAGGAGTCCCTCGCAGGTAACCTCTAAGTTGAATTATCTGCCCTTGGAAGAATCCGAGGCGTATGATCTTCCTTCATGCATATCTACATATGATGTGTAACCTTCATGTAAAGTTTGAACCAAATCCATTGAGCCGTTTAGGAGGAGTAGCGCTTACAAGAAATGTGGAGGTATGTGCACAGGAGTCCCTCGCAGGTAACCTCTAAGTTAAATTATCTGCCCTTGGAAGAATCCGAGGCGTATGATCTTCCTTCATGCATATCTACATATGATGTGTAACCTTCATGTAAAGTTTGAACCAAATCCATTGAGACGTTTAGGAGGAGTAGTGCTTACAAGAAATGTGGAGGTATGTGCACAGGAGTCCCTCGCAGGTAACCTCTAAGTTGAATTATCTGCCCTTGGAAGAATCCGAGGCATATGATCTTCCTTTATGCATATCTACATATGATGTGTAACCTTCATGTAAAGTTTGACCCAAATCCATTGAGCCGTTTAGGAGGAGTAGTGCTTACAAGAAATGTGGAGGTATGTGCACAGGAGTCCCTCGCAGGTAACCTCTAAGTTGAATTATCTGCCCTTGGAAGAATCCGAGGCATATGATCTTCCTTCATGCATATCTACATATGATGTGTAACCTTCATGTAAAGTTTGAACCAAATCCATTGAGCCGTTTAGGAGGAGTAGTGCTTACAAGAAATGTGGAGGTATGTGCACAGGAGTCCCTCGCAGATAACCTCTAAGTTAAATTATCTCCCCTTGGAAGAGTCCGAGGCGTGTGATCTTCCTTCATGCATATCTACATATGATGTGTAACCTTCATGTAAAGTTTGAACCAAATCCATTGAGCCGTTTAGGAGGAGTAGTGCTTACAAGAAATGTGGACATACGGACAGACAGACAGACGGACAGACGGACAGACAGGGTGATTCCTATATACCCCCCCAAACTTTGTTTGCCGGGGGGTATAAATATTGCTTATGGACCTTTTTGTTTGAATTTTAACCCTTTCCCTAATATAGACGCTTTCTGACGCCTCTGCAGCAGACAGCGTCTATTTGAAAACTCGGCGACAAAAGAAGAAATTGCTCAAAACAAGCAATTTCTCCTTTTGTCACCATGTTTTTAACTCTCTTTAATTATTGTACTTTCATTTAAAGGGAGTTTCCGTTTTTGTCGGGTATGTTTTCAAAAATGTCTGCTGCAGATTTTTTTGTATGTGGGAAAGGGTTAAATAGTCTAAAAGTAGCATATCAAGGAAGTGGAATAAGCTTACCATTTAGTGTTGGAGAGCAAGGATGTTTGGCAGGGGTGACAACTCTGTTGAATATTGCTTGCCGCCACGACCCTTTTCTATTTGGTGAGGATGCATCGAGATTTGCTTGACTAGTGTCGTCACTCTGTCCAGAGCTACTATGACCAGAACTCCTACGTCTTGGGGAACCAGCTGCATTGGCGAGAATAAACCTAAAATAGAGAAGTTTTTCAGAATTTGTGTTCTATCACTTTCCTAGATACAGACGGAATTTAATGCATCTGCACCAGAAGACTGTCAAGAAGCCAAAGCTTTAAGTCTTACCATCGTACAAAAGATCTGCATCATACGTCTTCAAAAAAAATCCAGACAAAATTTTGGCAATTCTACATAAATGAAAATATAATTATTGAATAGTGTTGAAAACAATGTGGCAATGAAAAAATTCCCATTGTGTCATAATGTTTTTAAAAGTTGTCTGTTACAGCTGCATCAAAATGCATTTGCAACTGAAAAAGATACTGACAAACCTCTGCAGATGAAAACATTGTTGTTAAAGGAGAAGTTTCTCAAAACAAGCTATTTCTCCTATCAGACTCTGTAACCAAATTACATTTTTACATTAAACAAGGAATCGGTGGAAAAATGATGCTCCCCATAAGGGCTTTCTTTGTCAAGTGATAATAGGCATTGTCTGATAGAACTACCTTTAACTAGTGATCATACCTGCAAATTAGTAACATAAATTTGTGCAGATATATTATTTGTTTTATTTGTTATTTCATTGTCGTGTAAAGGAAAACTTCCGCTGATCCATTGCCATATTTCATTGTTGTGTAAAGGAAAATTTCCGCTGATCCATTGCCGTATTTCATTGTCGTGTAAAGAACCTTTCAATTTCTTAACACATATGCAAAATAGTTGTCCATTATATTTATATAATACATAAAACAGACTTCATTAGTGTCCATTATATTTACATAATACAGACTTCATTAAAAGAAAATAATAAAAACAAGGGAATTAATTTTTATTATAGAGTTATGGTTCATGTGTAATGCACTTCCTCTCTTTAATATCTCTATACATTTCAAGTTTCATCGAAATATCTTTAGTACTTTTCGAGTTATGGTCCCGACATGGTAATATAGTCTAACAAGGGAGATAATTTGAAAATGATTCACTATAAAGTTATGGTTCTTGTATTATGCACTCTCTCTTATTGATATGTATGTACATTTCAAGTTTCATTGAAATATATCCAGTACTTTTAGATTTATGCTCAATGCAAATAAAGTGTGAAGGACGGACGGACGTCGGACAAAGCGACAACTATATGCTCTCCCAAACTAGTTTGGGGAGCATAAAAATAACTCATCAGTGACAGGCTAAAAATAAATATCATGTAAAAAGTTAACTTACATGTGTTTCATAGGACTTTCACTTGCCCTCCGTTTTTCTTGTTCAATTATTTCCGCTTTCTGTCTCTCCTCCTGCCGAGCTGCCACTCGCTCTAAGGTCTGGGAATCCGGCATGGCACCCACTGTAGAACTTCTAGGGCGACTGCCCGGGGATGCAGGAGGGCTTGGAAACTCAAAGTTAACATTGTCCTTGTAGGGAATGGCAGGAGATGGTGCTGGGGACTGCTCAGGTGTAGATCCAACAGAGTAATCCTGTGATCAATGAATTTAATTCAAATATATTTGTATGGTCAAGAACATCATTTTATTCACAAATAAACAATAAAAAAGAGGGTCATGTAGCCCTGAATGGCTCATCTGATCTGAGTACTTTTGTCAAGTTACGTTTCTGCCAAAAATCTTGAAATCAAATCAGCAGTTTCAGAGGCAGCCATGTTTTTTAACCAATCAATATTGATGGACAATTAACCCTTTCCCTCATACTACAATTCTGCAGCAGACGACTTTCAACATATTTTGTCAAAACATAGAAAATCTCCATAATTGAATGGATAACCTATGACTAAAAGTGGAAAACATTGTGGCAAAAGGAGAAATTGCATGTTTTGTGCAATTTCTTCTTTTGTTACTATGTTTTCAAAAAGCCGTTTGCTGCAGAGGCGTCCGAAAGCGTTTATATGAGGGAAAGGGTTAACATTCACCTAAGGATCATTTCTGTAACATTATCTTGAAAGACCGACACATTCAGATATGAAGAGTTTTAATGTTGTGCCATATTACTCGCTTTCTGATGCTGTATGGCGACCATGTTTTTCAAACATTGAATCAATATTATTGCACAAATTTTGTAGATGGTCATCTTAGGAACATTTCAGCCAAATATTTTGAAATCAGAATCATGGTTTCAGAGAAAATGAAATTTTATATTTTGTCCTTTTGCCCCCTTTACTGAATAATACTGATGATATCCATGTTTATCAACCAATCAATACTGCTTTACATGTTTTGTACTGGGTCACCTTAGGAACATTTATGTCACATTATCTTGAACCAGACAAGCATTTGTAGAGAATTTTAAACAAGAGCACCGCGTACGGCACAGACGCTCGACTGATAGAAAACAGGAAAAAAGCTGAGCTGAACAAAAATCCTTAACCAGACGACGACGCCAGGGTCATGACAATAGTCAAGCTAAAAAGTGTTCATTTAACTCCTTTTATGGTGAAACATTGTTGGAAAAGACCAATTACTTCATTTGCATCCATGTTTGCAAAAGTAGTATGCTTTTCATGTGCAGATATATCAAACTGCATGTGCATGTGGTAAAACTCAAGATACTTACCACAGATTTGCTGAAGCTTCCATTCTCACTCTCGATGGTTCCACTACGAGTTCTGAAAGCTTCTTTTACTTCATCCTTTTTATGCTGGACATTGGTCAGAATTGTCTCAAATGATGTGGCCAGAGTTTTCTTGGCTCTGTTTCGCAGATTATCAAATGCTGACTTGCCTGTCCTTCCCTTCGCATCTATGAGGTAAAACTGTAAGAGAGCAGACACAATAACTAAACCCTTTCCCACATACAACAAATCTGTGAAAGAGGACTTTGTAAACATAGTGACAAAAACATGAGAAAATCTTCATAAAAGATAGCTTAATTGTTAAATCAAGTTGAAAACATTGTCACCAACCCGTTCCTATATACAACATGAGTACTAAAGCCACAAAATACGCCTGTCAGGAAGGTTATGAATGGTACTCGATGCATTCACAAACTAGAACTATCACTAAAGGAAGTTCATACTCATGAAAGGGCATAGTTTAGGAAATGTGAATTTTATAAGTCTAAAAAAGGGGAATAACTTTATCAAAATAACAGTCACAATTATGGAACTTGGTATGTGATGTTGTCTTATGAAACTAAACACAAATATAAATTTTCAAAATAATTTCTGTAACAGTTCCAGAGATATTGAAGGAAATGTGAATTTTGGAATATTTTTAAGTCTAAAAAGGGGCATAACACTAGGAAATAGGTACGGAGTTACCTCCTTTTTGGGCGCACACAATATCATGTGCTGGTGATTATTTCTACCAAGTTTGGCATCAATATCTTAAACGGTGTAGAAGTAGTAGGCCGGACAACATTTTTTTAAGTCTAAAAAAGGGGCATAACTCTAGGAAATAAATACAGAGTTAGCTCCTTTTTGGGCGCACACAATATCATGTGCTGGTGATTATTTCTACCAAGTTTGGCATCAATATCTTAAACGGTGTAGGAGGAGTAGGCCGGACAAAAAAACAGACGGACGGACAACGCCTTGCCATAATACGTCCCGTTTTGAATCTACAACAGATCACTTTGACAACTTGAAAACATCTAGGCAAAAATATGTAAAAATCTCTATAAACAAGAGTATAATTATTGAAGCGGGAATTAACTACATTTTTTAAACAAGAGGGCCATAATTGCCCTGGAAACGCTCACCTGAAGATTTTTTAAAGTTTTGACTATGCATATAAGGCAAAACTGCCTCGCCCCCTGGTGGCCATGGTTTTATTTACCAATCTACATGGCTTGAAGGAATCTGATAGAGGGTCAGCCAAGATACATTTCTACAAAATTATTTGAAAATTGGCCTTACAATTTCATCTGAGAAGATTTTTTAAGTTTCCACTATAGCCATAAAAGGCAAAAAAGTCCCGCCCTTTGTCGGCTATGTTTTTTGACCAATCAACAGGGCTTGAAGGAATCTGACAGAGGGTGATCACCCAAGGATCATTTCTACAAAATTGAAAGAAAATCGGCCAACCAGTTTGGGGGAATTTTAATTTTGTTTTCATTTGTTTGCCTTGGAAAGCAGAATTCTGCATGGATCCCAAAAATTTGAATGAATTCTGGTGAGGTCATTGAGAGGATGCTTTCTGTGAAGTTTCACCCCATTTGACCCACTGGTAACTGAGAAGATGTTGACGGATGCACGACACACACCGGACATAGGGCGATCACAATAAAAAAAGTATCTGCTCATTAACACTTTCCTACATACAGACACTTTCTGATACCTCTGCAGCAGACAACTTTTTAAAACATAATGACAATAGGAGAAACTATTCATGATGAGCAATTTCTCCTTTTGCCACACAGTTTCCAACTTCTTTCATTTATAGAGTTTCCATTTTTTTTTAATTAACTGTTTTCAAAGTTATCTGCAGCAAATTTGTTATATGTGGGAAAGGGTCAAGAGCAAATTCTTTTTACCTTGAAGAATTTAAAAAGCACAAATATTCAACATTTTGTCTGCTGCCGATACATCAATATGCATGCGGGATATGGTTATACTTACATCACTCTTCTGTGATCCCTTATTACTGTCAGAGATGTGGGAGTGTTCACGTTGTCGTAACTCGCAGATCTTTCGAATACCGATCATTAATACTTCTACAGATTCCTCGTAGCATTGGGGGTTTTCATTCTGAAAAATGATTACATGTATACCATTACCTCCAATTCTCACATAGATAACTTTAACCCTTTCCCTCATACGAAAATTCTGCATACGACTTTGAACATATTTTGTCAAAAAAATAGAAAATCTCTATAATTGAATGGATAACCTATGACTAAATGTGGAAAACATTGTGGCAAAAGGAGAAATTGCTCGTTTTGAGCAATTTCTTCTTTTGTCACTATGTTTTCAAAAAGCTGTCAGAAATCGTCTATATGAGGGAAAGGGTTAAGTAACTCTGCAGTAGATAACTATTGAAAACATTTTATGTAAAAGAGAAGTTTTTCAGAACGAGAACATTCTAAACTTCTCACTATGTTCTGCTTCAAAATTTACTGTATAAATCAATTTTTCAAAGCATTAATTGTTCTCCCTTAATAATTTTAACCCTTTTCACTAGAGGCTTTCTGAGGCCTTTGCAGCAGACGACTGTTTAAAACATTATTACAAAAGGCGAAATTTCTCAAAATGAGCAATTTCGCCTTTTGCAACAATGCTTTCAGAGATTTTTCTCATTTTTGCCTATATACTGTCACAGTTGTCTGCTGTAAAATTGTTGTATGTGGGAAACGGTTAACCCTTTCCCTCATACGACAATTCTGCAGCAGACGACTTTGAACATATTTTGTCAAATAATAGAAAATCTCTACAATTGAATGGATAACCTATGACTAAAAGTGGAAAACATTGTGGCAAAAGGAGAAATTGCTCGTTTTGAGCAATTTCTTCTTTTGTCGCCATGTTTTCAAAAAGCCGTCTGCTGCAGAGGCGTCAGAAAGCGTCTATATGAGGGAAAGGGTTAAAAGAAGACAACTTGGAAACCTGATATGCCATGTGTGGGTTATTTCAATTTACTTCTGAGGACAAGAAGTCAAAGTTTTGACAACTTTAACCCTTTCCCTCATACAACAATACTGCTGCGGACGACATTGAACATTTTTGTCAAAAAATAGAAAATCTCTATAATTAAATGGATAACCTATGACAAAAAGTGGAAAACATTGTGGCAAAAGGAGAAATTGCAACATACAGACACTTTCTGAAGCCCCAGACATTTGAGAACATGTTGGCAAAGGAGAAATAGCTAATTATGATCAATAAATGGTGCATGCATTTTCTAAGATGGGAACCTGTCAATTCAGGAGTATTTTCTACTTTACCTGTAGTGTTTTAATATTTTTAGTTGCAGACAATTATAATGAAAGGTTTGCCTTTAGAAGGTTGAATAATTCACCCTTTCCCATCTACAGATTTATTTTGACCCATCTACAGCAGGTGGTTTTTTGAAAACATAGTGGAAGAAGGAAATATTACTCATAAAAAGCAATATCTCCTTTTGTCACAATGTTTCAACTCGATTTAATAACTATACAGTACTTTCATTTAAAGAAGAGTTTTCATATTTTTGCCAAGATGTTTTCAAAGTCGTCTGCTGCAGATTCGTCGTACATGGGAAAAGGGTTAAAAGAAAGAAGAGAAATAAAATTTGCATTCCAGTTGATTGACATATTCCAACAAATTCTGTCAATATTAAAATCACATGTCTTCCGCTTTGCATCTTAATTATCATACTATCGGGAGTTTGTATGAACCCTTTTTTCTGCCTGTATACCCATTTCATCAAATCTGCAGCTGATGACTTTTGAAAACATTGTGGCAAAGGAAGAAATTTGTCACATTGAGAGAGCATTTTCTCTTGTTTGCCATGATATTTTCAACCCTACACAATAATTATACTCTAATTTATAGTGAGTTGTCATATTTTTGATTGGATGTTTTCAAATTCGTCTGTTGATGATTTGATGTATGTGGAAGAGGGTACATTGTTCTAGAAGATAGGGACAATGTATGAAGCATAGATTTGAACGCATTTTGTCATCTGATGAATGTTTACATCTGACTTCTAAATTAATCATTTCCCACATATAGACGCTCTCTGACGCTTCTACAGCAGATGACTTTTGAAAACAATGTGGCAAAACAAGAAATTACTCAAAATGAGCAATTTCTCCTTTTGGCACAATGTTTTCAACTTGATAATTATATTTTCATTTACTGAGATTTTTCACATATTTTTTCGTCTAGTGCAAAATTAACCCCTTACTTAACACTGACAACATTTGATGCCTGCTGTTGCAAACTTTTGAAAACATTGCAATAAAAGTTGAAATTGCTCAAAACAAGCAATTCACCTGTTAATGCAATATTTTCAACTCTTTATCAATATATAGAGGATATTACATGAGTGGTCATTCAATACGACATTTTATTAAACGAGTTTAATAAAATTTTGTATTGAATGACCACAAATGTTATATTCTATTTATATCATAATTTCCAATTCGACGATTATTAGCGCAAAATATATATATCGTTGCTATATAGCGCGGTCATTTTCAATGCTTTTCATTATGACGTTACGTAGCATCATGTTATTACACTAGTTGAATACGCAATTTAAACAATTGCTTTATTACACTCCCGGCGACGTCATTTATGATATAAAAAGCTTTGTTTTCTAGATTGTTGAAATTGCTCGTTTGATGATTGTAAAGCAGACGACCTTTGAAAGGTCATGTAAAGAAATTAGTTCAACTTATACTACCCATTTTTCATAAATACTTGAACCAACATTTTTCTTCAGATGTTTTCCAAGTATCACATCAGATAAACGCTTAACCATTTCCCATATGCAGACACATTCAAATATATCTGCAGCAGAATACTTTTTAAAACACTGAGGAACAAGATGTGTTTGTGAAACACTGATGCCCCCGAATGGCAACATCTAGGTCAAAGGTAAAGGTCGCCAGGTCAAAAATGTTGGTACTGACAGAAAGGTCATATCACAAGGAATACACATGTGAAATATGGTAGCCGTACCTGTTATGGTTCAAAAGTAGTGGTCAAGGTTAAAGTTTTTTTTTCGAGAATGGCAACATCTAGGTCAAAGGTCAAGGTCGCAAGGTGAACAATTTTGGTATTGACAGAAAGGTCATGTCACAAGGTATACACATGTGAAATATGGTAGCCGTACCTGTTATGGTTCAAAAGAAGTGGTCAAGGTTAAAGTTTTTTTCGAGAATGGCAACATCTAGGTCAAAGGTCAAGGTCACAAGGTGAAAACATTTTGGTACTGACAGAAAGGTCATGTCACAAGGTAGACACATGTAAAATATGGTAGTCGTACCTGTTATGGTTCAAAAGTAGTGGTCAAGGTTAAAGTTTTTATCGAGAATGGCAACATCTAGGTCAAAGGTCAAGGTCGCAAAGTGAAACATGTTGGTACTGACAGAAAGGTCATGTCACAAGGTATACACATGTGAAATATGGTAGCCGTACCTGTTATGGTTCAAAAGTAGTCGTCAAGGTTAAAGTTTTTATCGAGAATGGCAACATCTAGGTCAAAGGTCAAGGTCGCAAGGTGAAACATTTTGGTACTGACAGAAAGGTCATGTCACAAGGTATACACATGTGAAATATGGTAGCCTAACCTGTTATGGTTCAAAAGAAGTGGTCAAGGTTAAAGTTTGTTTTGAGAATGGCAACATCTAGGTCAAAGTTCAAGGTCGCAAGGTCATAAATGTTGGTACTGACAGAAAGGTCATGTCACAAGGAATACACATGTGAAATATGGTAGCTGTACCTGTTATGGTTCAAAAGTAATGGCCAAGGTTAAAGTTTTTTTCGAGAATGGCAACATCTAGGTCAAAGGTCAAGGTCGCAAGGTCAAAAATGTTAGTACTGACAGAAATTTCATGTCACAAGGAATACACATGTGAAATATGGTAGCCGTACCTGTTATGGTTCAAAAGAAGTGGTCAAGGTTAAAGTTTTTTTCGTGCAGACAGACATGCAGACAGACGTGCAGACAGGCCAAAAACTAGATGCCCACCGAATCGGTGATTCCGGGGGCATAAAAAGGAACAATTCCTCATAACAGGTAATCTCCCCTATTGCCATGTCTTCAACTCTATTCTATAATAATACTTTCATTAACAGCGATTTAAAATATAATTGTCAAAATGTTTTTCAAATAAAAAGTATGCTGATATGTTATATCAGGGACACTATATTACAGGATTATGAAATGCGTGCGGTTACATCAGCCTTATCAGTAATATGTTGGCCTCGCCTAGTACAGGTGTTGGCCATTTTGTTTTACCCATTCCGGTAGATAACGGCCTTAACTTGCGTAAGATAACGGTTACTTGCGCGTAAATATGACTGTTTTCGTTTATTCTCTCTTGCTTTCATGTACCAGGGACACACAATATAGACTCCTTTGCATTATTATTTCAGCTATATAAGCCACGATTCTCCGACATAAATCATCGAAATTCTTTAAAAAGTACCAAGCGAAGTAAATAACCATTTGCCGTTTTAAGAATTTATGATTCATGAGCATTTTTTCCGTTTAAAAACATTTTTTGCCATTTATTTTAATCATAATTACATTTACAATCTTATAGATAGATATATTTGCAAAATGTATTGCCGAGGATGATTTCGAGTTTATCTGCTGCAGAATTTAAGAATGTTGAGAAGGGTTATATAAGAAGACTTTAATTGCCAATTAGCCTAAGTCCCTACATGTATGCAGAATAAAGGGGTTATAAAACCAATTAATAAATGTGTTACCAACACACATGTGACAAGGCCGGAAATGATTGCATAATGTTACGTAACATAAGTCACCCTGACTTCTGGTAACTGTGATATGGTAGACCTCTTTAGAATTGCATATATTTTATTGTTTGGGACAATTCAATCAAGAGATAATCCCATGTTTTCAATAACCAACTATTCCGTTATCAATCAAAATATTTTATAATTATCAGTTATTGTTTTTATTTCACAAATAAAAACTTGAAGATACAAACAGTTTGTATGACACTTTTGATTATCTGCTTCTCATATTTTGACCAAGTTACAATCATCTGGCATTATATATTTACTTTTATCAGGGATTATTATACTGCTCAAAGTATGCAGTTGCTACATACTTTGATTAATAGTAAATTCACTACTGCAGAGAGGATATATTTATTCCATAGAAGTCTATTAATTTCCTTCTAACTTCCTGGAGCTGGGAACACACACACAAACACTTCTTTGACATAAATTAAAGTGAAACTGAATATATAATATAACATTTAAATGTGTTTATATAACGGCAATTTAGAACACAAAACGGTCCTATGTATAGCCTGTATTCTTCGTTATGACATTTTTTACCACAATTTTGTTAAATTTCATCACATTTTTTCTCCAACAATATTAGATTCTTCCTTACAACATGTTTGTAAAACTAATTTAAACCAAGATTGATCATTTAACATTTATAATCTGACGTTTAAATGTATTTATAAAGGCAACATTGAACAGAAAATGATGTTTTGCCTAGCCCGATTCGTCATTTGGCAAATGGCCGTGATCTTTTTTAAAATTCATCGCATTTTTTCACAGATTTTCACAAACAATTCTAGATAATTCTCGGCAACCATCAGGTATAATCAAATGATTAAAACAAAGATTGATCATTCAGCATTTATAATATAACATTTAATTGTGTTTATAACGGCAATAATAGAACAAAAAACGGTCCTATGTAGAGCCTGTATTCTTTGTTTTGACTTTTTTGACCACAATTTTGTTAAATTTCATCGAATTTTTTGTAATTTTTTCTCCAACAATATTAGATTCTTCCTTGCATACAACATGTTTGTAAAACTAATTTAAACCAAGATTGATCATTTAACATTTATAATCTGACGTTTAAATGTATTTATAAAGGCAACATTGAACAGAAAATTATGTTTTTGCATAGCCCCGATTCGTCATTTGGCAAATGGCTGTGATCTTTTTTAAAATTCATCGCATTTTTTCACAGATTTTCACAAACAATTCTAGATAATTCTCGGCAACCATCAGGTATAATCAAATGATTAAAACAAAGATTGATCATTCAACATTTATAATATAACATTTAAATGTGTTTATAACGGCAATATAGAACAAACAAGAGCTGTCGGAGGACAGCGCGCTCGACTATTCCACCGCTTATTTAAGTTACTGAGATAATGGACTCTAATGTAGTTGCATGCAAAACATTAACCACAATTTCTTAGTGGGTGATAATTTGCATTATATGCAGGATAGTGTTATTTAACATGATTATTTTCATAGGTGTGATGGTTAGATAGGGTTATATAACCTTTCAATGGAATGCATCAAGTAGTTACTAAGATATGGACTCTTAATGTAGTTGCACGCAAACCTTTAACCATAATTTCTAAGTAAAAAAAGGGCAACAATTTGCACCATATACAGGATAGAGTTATCTTAATTGGTTGTGTTTATAGTTGTGCACTTGGGAAAGGTTGTATGAAGTTTCAATACAATTTTTCAAGTTGTTACTGAGATTACACTCTAAATGTAGTTGCAAAACTTTAACCAGAATTTTTAAGTCCAAAAAGGTCCATAACTTGCATAAAATGCTGGATAGAGTAATCATACTTGCTTGTCTACATAGATGTGATGGTTGGTAAGGGCTGTATTAAGTTTCAATGCAATGCATCAAGTAGTTACTAAGAGATGGTCTCTTTATGTAGTTGCATGCAAAACTTTAACCAGAATTTATAAGTCCAAAAAGGCCATAACTTGCATAAAATGCAGGATAGAGTTATCATACTTGATAATCTACACAGGTGTGATAGTTGGGTAGGGTTGTAGAAAGTTTCAATGCAAAGCATCAAGTAAATACTGAGATATGGACTCTTAATTTAGTTGCATGCAAAACTTTAACCAGAATTTCTAAGTAAGAAAAATGCCATAACTTGCATAAAATGCAGGATAGAGTTATCTAGGTGTGATAGTTGGGTAGGGTTGTATAAAGGTTCAATGCAATGCATCGAGTATATACTGAGACATGGACTCTTAATTTAGTTGCACGCAAAACTTTAACCAGTATTTCTAAGTAAAAAAAGGGCCATAACTTGCATAAAATGCAGAATAGAGTTATCATACTTGATAATCTACACAAGTGTAATAGTTGGGTATGGTTGTAGATTCAATGCAATGCATCAAGTAAATACTGAGATATGGACTCTTAATTTAGTTGCACGCAAAACTTTAACCATAATTTTTTAGTAAAAAAAAGTGCCATAACTTGCCTAAAATGCAGGATAGAGTTATCTAACTTGTTAATCTACATAGGTGTAATAGTTGGGTAGGGTTGTAAAAAGGTTCAATGCAATGCATCAAGTATATACTGAGATATGGACTCTTAATTTAGTTGCATGCAAAACTTTATTCAGAATTTCTAAGTAAAAAAAGAGCCATAACTTGCATAAAATGCAGAATAGAGTTATCATACTTGATAATCTACACAGGTGTAATAGTTGGGTAGGGTTGTAGAAAGTTTCAATGCAATGCATCAAGTAAATACTGAGATATGGACTCTTAATTTAGTTGCACGCAAAACTTTAACCAGAATTTCTAAGTAAAAAAAGGGCCATAACTTGCATAAAATGCAGGATAGAGTTATCTAACTTGATAATCTACATAGGTGTAATAGTTGGGTAGGGTTGTATAAAGGTTTAATGCAATGCATCAAGTATATACTGAGATATGGACTCTTAATTTAGTTGCATGCAAAACTTTAACCAGAATTTCTAAGTAAAAAAAGGGCCATAACTTGCATAAAATGCAGGATAGAGTTATCTTAGATGATAATCTACACAGGTGTGATAGTTGGGTAGGGTTGTAGAAAGTTTCAATGCAATGCATCAAGTAAATACTGAGATATGGACTCTTAATTTAGTTGCACGCAAAACTTTAACCAGAATTTCTAAGTAAAAAAAGGGCCATAACTTGCATAAAATGCAGGATAGAGTTATCTAACTTGATAATCTACATAGGTGTGATAGTTGGGTAGTGCTGTATAAAGTTTCAATGCAATGCATCAATTAAATACTGAGATATGGACTCTTACTTTAGTTGCACGCAAAACTTTAACCAGAATTTCTAAGTAAACAAGAGGGCCATGATGGCCCTGGAATCGCTCACCTGATCTTATTTTTTTTCACTTTAGCCATATAAGCCCCGCCCCCTGGCAGCCATAGTTTCCGACCAATCAACTTGGCTTGAAGGAATCTGATAGAGGGCCACCCTAGGAACATTTCTACAATTTTTTTTTTAAATCGGCCAGACACTTTTGGAGGAGAAGATTTTTTAAGTTTTCACTATAGCCATATAATGCAAAATAGCCCTGCCCACTGGTGGCCATGTTTTTTGACCAATCAACATGGCTTGAAGAAATCTGAAAGTGGGTCATCCAAAGAACATTTCTACAAAATTATTTGAAAATCGGCCGGACACTTTCAGAGAAGAAGATTTTTTAAGTTTTCACTATAGCAATATAAGGCAAAATAGCCCCGCACCGCCTGGCGGCAATGTTTTTCGACCAATCAACTTGGATTGAAGGAATCTGATAGAGGGTCATCCAAGGAACATTTCTACAAAATTATTTGAAAATCGGTCTAACACTTTCGGAGGAGAAGATTTTTTAAGTTTTCACTATAGCCATATAAGGCAAAATAGCCCCGCCCCCCTGACAGCCATGTTTTTTGACCAATCAACATGGCTTGAAGGAATCTAATAGAGGGTCATCTAAGGAGCATTTCTACAAAATTATCTGAAAATCTGCCAACCAGTTTGGGAGAAGAAGATTTTTTATGTTTTCACTATAGCCATATAAGGCAAAATAGCCCTGCCCACTGGCGGCCATATTTTACGACCAATCAACATGGCTTGAAGGAATCTGATAGTGGGTCACTTAAGGAACATTTCTACAAAATTATTTGAAAATCGGCCAGACACTTTCGGAGAAGAAGATTTTTTAAGTTTTCACTATAGCCATATAAGGCAAAATAGCCCCGCCCCCCTGGCGGCCATGTTTTTCGACCAATCAACATGGCTTGAAGGAAACTGATAGAGGGTCATCCAAGGAACATTTCCACAAAATTATTTGAAAATAGGCCTGACACTTTCGGAGGAGAAGATTTTTTAAGTTTTCACTATAGCCATATAAGGAAAAATAGCCCCGCCCCCCCTGGAGGCCATGTTTTTCGACCAATCAACATGGTTTGAAGGAATCTCATACAGGGTCATCCAAGGAACATTTCTACAAAATTATTTGAAAATCTGCCAACCAGTTTGGGAGAAGAAGAATTTTGAAGTTTTTTTCATTTCGTTGCCATGGAAACCAGAATTCTGCATGGATCCTAAAAATTAGAAGGAAATCTGGTGAGGTCATTGAGAGGATGCTTTCTGTGAAGTTTCATCCAAATTGACCCACTGGTTACTGAGGAGAAGAAGTTGACGCACGACGCACGACGGACGACGCACAATGGACGCCGGACGCCGGACAAAAGGCGATCACAATAACTCACCTTGAGCAAAGCTCAGGTGAGCTAAAAAGGGCCATAACTTGCATAATATGCAGGATAGAGTTATCTAACTTGATAATCTACATTGGTGTGATAGTTTGGTAGGGTTGTAGAAAGTTTCAATGCAATACATGTAGTATTTAAGAACTTGCATGCAAAACCTTAACCAAAGTGTGACGTGGACGCCGACGCCGACGCCGACGCCAGGGTGAGTAGTATAGCTCTCATATTCTTCGAATAGTCGAGCTAAAAATGGTCCTATGTAGAGCCTGTATTCTTCGTTTTGACTTTTTTGACCACAATATTGTGAAAAAAAATAGACTTCAGAAACTAATTGCAATAACTATCATTTTTTGTTTAAATACAAGCTCAAAATTAATGTAAATGTAAGAAATAAAGATCGAAATGATGTTATGTACTTACATTCTTGGTTATTCCTATTTAAACTAATGATTTTTAATAAAACAGCATACGAAAAAGAATTTACGAAGTGGATAATGACAAGAGGGTCTAATGTCCGCTTTTCTTATAGCGAGGCGAAGATAACGGAACTTATCGATGCGTTTCATATCCCTGTAATATAGTGTCCCTGGTTATATGTAGGGAAAGGATTAACTCTTTTCAACATACAACAAATATGCAGCACATGATTTTGAAAACATAATTAGCCAAATCGTGAAAAATGAGGCGGAATTCTTCTTTCGCCACAATGTTTTGAAAACATGTCTGCTGCATAGGAACCAGAAAGCATTTGCATGTTGGAAAGAGTTAACCCTTTCCCTCATACGACAATTCTGCAGCAGACAAACTTTGAACATATTTTGAAAAAAAAAAAATTAGAAAATCTCTATAATTGAATGGATAATCTATGACTAAAAGAGGAAAACATTGTTGCAAAAGGAGAAATTGCTAGTTTTGAGCAATTTCTTCTTTTGTCACTATGTTTTCAAAAAGCCATCTGCTGCAAAGGCATCAGAAAGCGTCTATATGAGGGAAAGGGTTAAAAAGAAATTGACAATCAGTCACAGAGCCCCAATCATACCTGTAAGCCATGATAAAGATCCGTTGCTTCTTTCTCGGGTAACTGTTGTATTCTCTTACACAATATGTTGTATGCAGCTTCTGGAGCTTGACCTTAAAATAACATGTACATGTATGTATATATAGTTAACAATAACAGTTCACAGTCATTCATTACAACAGCTCTATAAATTGTTTTTGCAATTCCTAACAAAGTTCTCAGCTCTAAAAAAACTAGAAGATTGCTACAGGGTGACATTTCCAGCCAGTCAAAATGACCAAGCATTAAAAATTGCATAAAGTAATTCAAAACATCACTGATGCTTTTATCAGATAAATCTGATAAATTAACCCTTTCCCTCATACGACAATTCTGCAGCAGACGACTTTGAACGTATTTTGTCAAAACATAGAAAATCTCCATAATTGAATGGATAACCAATGACTAAAAGTGGAAAACATTGTGGCAAAAGGAGAAATTGCATGTTTTGTGCAATTTCTTCCTTTTGACACTATGTTTTCAAAAAGCTGTCTGCTGCAGAGGCGTCCGAAAGCGTTTATATGAGGGAAAGGGTTAACAGTACTTCTGGTTCATTAATCCCCACCCACACCAGTGAGTCGGTCATAATGCAAACCCTACAACCCTGAGTGCCAAGGAGGGAAATCCATTACTACCATTTTTAAAGTCTTTAATATGACCGGGCTGGGTATGGAACCTGCAACCTCCTGCATACAAGAGGTAAGCTCTACCACTACAACTCAAAGGTGGTCAGATAAAGAACAGACTAGCTAAATCTCAAATTGTTTTCATCTTGAATAGCAACCTTGACCTTCAGACAAAAGTTCTTGGTCTAACATTGTATTATACCATCTCATTGAGGTGCCAATATGGCCTAGGTTCTAGGAAATCTATTGATGCCTGTATAAGCTGTAGCCCCTGACAAGCTCTATTTCAACTTATTTGGACATTGAATCTTAATATATAGATGATTTGCAGCAGATGACCTTGAACTTTGAAAACATCTAGGCAATCATCTGGAAAATCTCATTAAACTAAAGTATAATTATTGGATAGCATTGAAAACATTTGGGAAACAGGAGAAATGGATCAGTATGGGCAATTCCATCTTTTGGCAAAGTGTTTTTCAAGGTCATCTGCTGCAGATGTGTCAAAATGCGTCATGAGTTAAAGGGTGACCTTAACCATAGAGTGTGCAACAACCTTGAACCATGAAGAGAGAGAATGGTCTGATCCAGGTAAAGAAGTGTATTAACCCTTTCCCCCATATAGACGCTTTCTGACGCCTCTGCAGAAGACAGCTTTTTGAAAACATAGTGACAAAAGAAGAAATTGCACAAAACGTGCAATTTCTCCTTTTGCCACAATGTTTTCCACTTTTTGTCATAGGTTATCCATTCAATTATGGAGATTTTCTATGTTTTGACAAATTACGTTCAAAGTCGTCTGCTGCAGAATTGCCGTATGAGGGAAAGGGTTAAGTTTTTTGAAAATTCGTAAAAACATCCACACACACTGCAATTGTGGCATCAATGTCTCACTCATTGCTAGCATCCGGGGGTAATAGCACGTCCAAATGCTTCCAACTTTTAAAGATGATCTTCGGACATTTTCAAAGGGTAATAAATAGAGGATATTACATGAGTGGTCATTCAATACGGAATTTATTAAACGAGTCTAATAAATTTCGTATTGAATGACCACGAATGTAATGTTCTTTTTATATCATAAATACTAATTTAATAATTTACAGCGCTATATCCATATAAGCGTCGCTATAAAGCGCGTGTATTTACAACGCTAAACGTTACGTTAATTGTTATTACACTAGTTATATATCAAAAATATTACACTGGTTATATATCAAAAATATATAATGACGTTATTTCATGCTGGCGACGTCATTTATGATATAAGATCTTATATTCATTCCTGCTCGCACACTCAAATACTTCCAATCTTTAAGACAATCCTCGGACATGTTTCAAAGCATAAAACAAATGGATAAATACTGTCCACCTACCATTAATATCCTGACAGAGTTTATGATACTGATGTAGAGGACAGTTGATACAGATTTGCTGTGTCTTTAGGCGACTGTGTTGAAATGCTGACTGAAAGGATGTTCTTAATGCTAACATTATTTCATCAACCTGGAAAAATACAATAATATGTCAAAAAGCTCAACACAAATGTATTTTAGTGAATCTATTGAACCTTTTACCACCTGCAGACACACTCTGAACCTTCTGCAGGATATGACTTTTGAAAACATAGCGGATAAAGGAGAAATTGCTCATAATTAACAATTTCTCTATTTGCCACAATGTTTTCAACTCTATTAATATCTTATGATTTTATTCAGGAATATATATGAAGATTTGTTGTATGTGGGAAAGGGTTAAATGTTTGGCTTCTTCATCTTTAAACAGCTTATATGGTAAAATATAAACAATTTACCCGTTACATTACATTTATCGAGTATCCATTTTGAGTAAACTAAAGATATCTGTGGAAGGAATTTTTTTCAGAATTTGTAAACATCGTGAATAATTATTTCTCCTTTTCCCAATTTACATATGCTGTTCATAATTTTTGGCATGTCTCAAAAGTGTGTGAAGAATGCATATAAACAAACCACTGAGAGCAGAGCCATATGCCAAACCACTGAGAACATAATAACACTACTGTACTTACAAGTTCTCCCGTACAGGCCCTCAGTAAGTGACAGACAAGCTGATGGCCTTGTTCCCTGCATATAAAACCAAACACATCCGCCTTGATACTACCCTGAAACGAAATTGATGAGCAAAATTTGTTTATCTGATAAACTGTCAAAGAAAGAACAAAGGGTACATTGCTGCCACTGTTACCAATTAACCCTTTCCCTCATAAGACAATTCTGCAGCAGACGACTTTGAACGTATTTTGTCAAAACATAGAAAATCTCCATAATTGAATGAATAACCTATGACAAAAAGTGGAAAACATTGTGGCAAAAGGAGAAATTGCACGTTTTGTGCAATTTTTTCTTTTGTCTCTATGTTTTCAAAACGCTGTCTGCTGCAGAGGCGTCAGAAAGCGTCTATATGAGGAAAAGGGTTAACTAGTTGTGGTGAACTATGAATTTTGCCTGCTTAACCCTTTCCTGCATATAGACGCTTTCTGATGCCTGTGCAGCAAACATTTTTTAAAACATTGTGACAAAAGTAGAAATTGCTCAAAGCAAGCAATTTCTCTTGTTGTCACAATGTTTTCTCAATTTTTTTAATAATTAAGCCCTTATCTATGGAGATTTATTCATGTCTTTCTTTGCCAATATGTTTAGGAAATCGTCTGCTGTAGATTTGTTGTATCATGTGAGAAAGGTTTAATGTATGATGAAACTTGTTATCTTGGCTTTGCATGTACATATAATGAATTTGCAAAGTGAACTTTTGCCAATTTACGTGTTCTTCTGCACAATGAATTTTTTCATACTTACTGTACGATGAAACTTGTAATCTTGGTTGGCTTTAAATGTACACATAATGAATTTTGAAAGTGAACTTGTTCAGGAGATATATCCACAAAACATGATTGGGGTAATTATGCCTGTAATTTTCAATGGTACACTTATTCAAATACATAACTGTGTAAATGTATTAAATATGTATTAACTGATGAGCACACTATTAACCTGGGCTGCATGATAGATGGAGAAATATATTGCCATTAACACATGGTGAGCAAATGAAATATTTAACCCTTTCCCACATACAGACGCAATTTTGACAACTCTGTAGCAGATGACTTTAAAAACATTGTGACAATAGGACAAATTACTAATATTGAGCGATTTCTCCTTTTACATCAAAGTTTTCCCTCTATATTTAACAATTATTCTGTCATTTTTAAGGATATTTAATATTTTATCCTAGATGTGTTCTAAGTCGTCTGCTGCAAATTTGTTGTATGTAGGGTTTAATGCCCCTTAGTCTGTTACATTTCACCATTATTTACTTACCCCTTTCCCTTATACACAAGCTTTCAGACAACTTTTTGAAAACATTGTGCAAACAGAAGATATTTTTCAACTCTTTTTAATTGTTAAACATTTATCTATAGGTTTTCTATATTTTGATCCAGATGTTTTCAAATTTGTCTGCTGAAGATTTGTTGTATGAGGGAAAGGGTCTACATGAAAATTAGAATCATATTCATAATAACTTACTTGGGATACAGATGAGATATTCTTGAACTTTCTTTCGATGATTGTCTGCTTTTTATCCAAACTGATCAGAGAGATTTCCTGCTGACCTATCCTGAACAGCATTATCTTATTGGAAGTCTTTGCACTGTTACCATGGAGAGGTTGACCTTCACATTGATCGGTGTTTGAAGAATCTGAAAGTTCCTGATTTTCAGGGTAAGGACATTCAGGGTGTCCATGAAGGGCAGAGAACATGTCCCCCATAGGGGCCAAATGCAGCCCTTCCGATAAATTCTCCCCTGAACTGTGACCTTCACTTAACTGATCACTACTGTTACTCTTCTCATCACCTTGACCTGATTTGTGGACATCTTCGTTACTCCCATTGGGTGACTCATTGTGCCACTCAACACCCTGAAATATGATCTTCTTGCTGATTTTTTGAAGTTCATTTTCCTTCACCAGGTCACTGTTAAGTACTGTTGGCAGACTCTTTATACTCGAATCACTTTTATGTCTTCTTCTTGAAGACACATCCTCCTCTTTTAAAGGTTTATTTAATTGTTCTTTGGCTTCCAATCTCAATACAAGGTCATCTATATGTGACGAGAGGATCTTTTTGCCCTTGACCTTGGCCCTCCCTACATACATGACCTCAAAACAGGCTTTGTCAGCTTCTGGCTCCTTTTGTTCCATCTCGTCAAACAAGTCATGCTGCGCAGCTCCTCTGATACTTTTGAACACTTCTGGTACCTGCAATATACAGTTAACAAAATGAAGATGCGTTTTAAACTATTTACAGCAGACAACTTTCCAAAAAATTATAGCAAAAGGGGAATTTACATATAAAAGGTAAATCTCTCTTTGGCAACAATCTTATAAAAGGTAAATCTCCCTTTGGCTACAATCTTTTTAAACTTTATTCAATACCTCTCCATTCATTATAGAGATTTTTCGTATTTTTACCTAAATGATTTTAACACTTTCCCACTTGCAGATACATTTTGACACATCTGTAGCAGACAGCTTTTGAAAACATTGTGACAAAAGAATAAATTGCTCATGATGAGCAATTTCTTCTTTCGTCACCATGTTTTGAACTCTATTCAATGATTAAACTATCATTCATAACAATTTTCTATACTTCTATGTAGTCGTTCTCGAAGTCGTCTGCTGCAGATTGTTTGTATGTGGAAAAGGGTTCATCTGCTGCAAAGTTCTTCTATGTAAGAGGTAAGTAAAGCATTTAATATTGTGACATTTTTGTATTTTTCTCAAATCATGCATAATCATACATTCTAAAATCATAATCTCTGGCGACATTTTGCCTATATGCAACTGTTTGGACATGAGTGTGTCGTCAAGTCACTAAATGAGAGAGAAACAGACAACCCGAGGAGAAGTGTTCGAGAATTTACCTATGTGTCATCCTGGAAAATCAGCCGACATAAAAACTAATCTTTACAAAGATTTACTGATAATCAAATATGGAGATAAATATACAAAGGAATTGGACATTTGATATAAGAACCATAATATGGTGTCAGGGATTTTGTGTTACATCACAACCACTGTGGTTTCCTCTTTTGGTTTGATGTAACATAACATCACATGTGTAACAAGACACCAATGGCTGCACTAAGTGTGTAACAGAAGGCACCAAACACGAAACAAATCACATCAAAGCATAAACCTGTTCAGTATAAACTATTCTCACTTGAAATTAATATAAAATGACATGTATATATATACAAACATGAATTTATTATGCTGAGTGGCTTTGAGAGTAGAATATTCTGTCCATTACACTAAAGTCTTGACATAACAAAGAGACACAAATCGCCATTTTCTTCAGTCAAAATTAAATAAAAAATCATATTAGTAAATTAAATACTATAGGTTTGCAAAACATCTTCAGACAATTTAAATCAAGAAATAAAAGGCAAACATTTGTTGCGAAACCATCTGAACAACCACTGATTAATTAAATTGGTGTTGTCAAGGTAACAATGTTTTCAAAGTCTCACAGCAACTGTTCTCAACCCGCACTGTTGACACAATCTGTCATAAAACGGTTCAAACTGTCAAAAATCAGTCTATAGTTAATGTTATAAAAAGAACGGACAAATTCATATTTCTTCTTAGACGATAGACGAAATATTTGTTAATTATAAAAAAAAAAAAAATGTGACGAAACAAAGAGACACAATTTTCATACTCTATATATTGACTTCCTGTCAAAATTAAACTATGTGTCCGAAAACAACCTGTTTACGACATTAATATAGACTTTTAGCAAAGATGTGATTATAATGCATGGGGAATGAGCTAGCGATAAAGCTTTCTAGATTGGATGCTTTTTAGACATGACGTAACTTGGAGGGCACATTTCGTTACATCACATTCCAAGATTTTATTTAGAAAAAAAAATCATATTTACGCTCCCCTATAACATGTTAAAATGACATATACAAAATTAATAATGTGTTTAGTTATTATTTCACACAAATAAGTTTGCAGTGTTTGCATGAAAATAAATAAATTATGATTTGGTTTTCAAATACCCATCCATGAAAATGTCGGTGAGAACAAGTCATGCAAAATGCACTAGAAATGTGTAATTTAAATAAATTAGCAGTTCTTTTAAAGGTCAATGTTATATATCAATTAATACAGTTAGTTGTTTCTAACAGTTTCTGACATATTTATAAACTATTTAACACAGACTTTTTTAAATGTAAGTAATTAAACCATTGACAAATCTGTGATGTACCAGAAAATTCCGGACACCATATTATGGCTCATAAATAATCTTGATCAATGGCTTTTGAAATATTTTTACTTTATTGCGTCTTCCTTAGAAAATATCTTTGCAGAATAATGTAGATCAATTGATTTTCCCTCATATTTGATCCATACAATTAGGTTTTTAGATCCGAAAAGCCCTTTCCAACATTCAAATGCCTCTGCAGCAGATGACTTTTGTGGTTTTGCCACAATGTTTTTTATTTTATTCAATTCATTTTGTAGAGATTTTCCATATGTTTTTAAAGTTGTCTACTGCAGATATGTTGTATGCTGGAATGGCTTGAAAATATTATATCAGGTAGACATGTTAATGACACCTAACTGATCATTTGTTAATGTCATTTTCCGGAAATTTGCCCATATCACAGATTACAAATAATTACAAGGCATTAAAGCAATAAATTCACGACTTTTCGATGGAAATTATTGTTTTCCCTCGTCTAATTATACTCTAATTTCAAGAAATAAAACTAGACAGCTAATTAAACCCCTCCGCTTTTGAACTTCAGTCTGATTTTGTCATTGATTTCACATTTCCCTGACAAGACTTGGGAAATTTCAACAGACAATGAAAATGTTACGGTACAAGGAAATTATTTCTCTTTTCTCAATTCTACATAAGCAATATCATACATCCAAATGCGTGTGTTATTTATTATCTAACATTTATCAAAAATAGATGGCACTATGAATGGCAAAGTAGGAAAAGGGATAAATATTGACGTTTTAATATTTCTATCAGTACTGCAGATTTGTGTAGGAAAGAATTAACAAAGAAACATATAATTCAGTTTGTTGAAAATATTGTGAAGCTCCAATCAACATTCAAATAATATAGAACGTGAACAAGCCATTGCACAGAGGCTGAGATCAGATGGAGTAAAATGATCTTTGTTCATCAATTATATCATTATTACACATTTAACCCTTTCCCACATGTATACACCAAATCTGCAACAGATTACTTTGAAAACATCTAAAGATAAATTGGAAATATCTCAAATTTAATTAAAAATGTCTTCAATAAGAATTGAAAACCTTTTGGCAAAAGGGGAAACTGCTTTTTTTTTTAACAATGATTTTGAAGGTCTGCTGAAGAGGCATTAAACCCTATGTTGTTCATACTAAAAAAAAAAGGTTTCATTGCACAAAGATTCTTTACAGGGTTTGGTGGTCAATTACGGTTATCGAACATGAAATACCTCCATTAACCAAAGCTCTCTGATTGCATGCAGTTTAAGGTATTGCTTTGCATTTAAATAGGCTGATAATTTCTTGAAACTGATATGGCTTTTTTTTCCTTACATTTGGTTTCAGCAATCATTCAATATTAACCCTTTCTGACATACAAATGATCTGCAGCTGATGACTTTAAAACATCTGGTTAAAAATATGGTTCAACTCTATAAATGAATGTTTTATCATTGAATAGAGTTGAAAACATTGTGGCAAAGGGAGACCTTTTTTCACAATGTTTTCAAAGGTCATCTGTTGCAGAAGTGTCAGAAAGCGTCTGTACGTGGGAAAGGGTTAAAGCAGGCCTTTTCTTTAAATGATATGTAAACAAGAGGACCATGATGGCCCTGGAACACTCAACTTTGATCGCTAAACGATTCAACGTAATTTGTCATGCCAACAACAATAACTCTTTTTTTTACCAATATACATGACTTGAAGTTATTTCTTAGAGGGTCAACCAAGGAACAGTTTTACAAAATTAATTGAGATCGGCAAGATCGATACTTTTGGAGAAGATTTTTAAAGTTTTCACTATAGCCATAAAAGTAAAACTTGTGTAAGCGGTCACCTGTGTTAAGCAGCCACTTGAAGACAAACCAAAACAACATTTTCTTCTTTATTTGACTTGTACTAAGCTGCCACCTGTGTTCATCAGCCACATTTTGACTCCCCCCTTAGTGGCTGATTAAGACAAGTTTTGTTGTAATGCCAAAGACCATTTCCCCCTGGTGGCTACATTTTTCAACCAATTAACATGGCTTGTAGGAATCTTATAGAGGGTCACTCAAGGAACATTTTGACAAAATAATCTAAAAATTGGCCGACTGGTTTGGGAGGAAAAAGGATTTAATGTTTTTGCTTTCGGGTGCCATTTAATTCAGCATGGATCAAATTCATTTGAAGGATTCTTGTTGAGGACGTTTTCTGGCTCTGGTCAATTCAAAGAAGATTCATCCCAATTGACCCACTGGTTACAGAGGAGAAGGTGTTGACAGACTAGGCGCGTCGCCTGACGCCGGACGATCACAATAACTCACCTTCAGCACTTTGTGCTCAGTTGAACTAAAAAGATCATTACACTGTACTATATGTAAAGGACACATCCTCATTACTATTAGTTTGGCTCAATTACCAAGCAATTTGCCATGACTTATGGGATTGAAAGGAGTTCACCAGATGTTGGCCACACACCCCCCCTAAAAACTCTTTGTGCAATTTCAAATAGTCTAAAAATTCTTGTTGTAAACTCAAACCTAAGAACTGTGAGTGAACTCACAAAGATACGCCCCGTTGCGCTTACAAGACATATGGACAAATATATTTCCGACCGGGATAATCTTACTTCATGCACATCCTCAGGTTGTGTACTGCAACTGTGTAAAGTTTCATCAGAATCGGTCCAGCCGTTAAGGAGGAGTTGCGCTTACAAGACATATGGACAGATGGACAGATGGATGGACAGACAGGGCGATTCCTATATACCCCCAAAAAACTTGTTTGTGGGGGGTATCATTACACGAATGCAAGGTCTTAACAACTTAGTTATTATGAGTCGTCGGGCAGAAGCCTGTGAATTATATATTTTTAATAGGTTTTCAGAAATGACAAGGAGGACGTCAGTTATTATTAGATTTTTCTTTTTTAAATGTCTTGAACATATTACAATTGCGTTTGTATAAAACCACTAAGTTATGACACATTTAAAATGAAATAAATATTCCGATGTTTTTTAAAAGTATTTGCAGTTTCTTTACTTTGACTCGCAATTTTTTTTTTTTTCTTTTTTACGAAAACAAAACAGTCCCTATAATAGCTACACTGAGGTACTGTATTTTCCTATACTACATGTAATCACAATGCGATAACTACAAACCTTTACGTCACACAGTCTAATGCACTGTATTTTATTTTACTTTTGATATCGCAATGTTACTGTGTACAGTCTAATAGATAAGTTTGTGCAGCCGGTGCATTGATAATTTAGTAAACAAAGATGTCAAAGTGCAAAATAACAAGTTTCTTTATGTC
This sequence comes from Serripes groenlandicus, assembly GCA_031761405.1. NCBI lineage: Eukaryota > Metazoa > Mollusca > Bivalvia > Cardiida > Cardiidae > Serripes > Serripes groenlandicus. Next base: position 38,477,008 of record JASEVX010000008.1, on the reverse strand, counting down.
TTTAGAAGATAAAAACAACAATAATGATGAACAACAAACAACTGTTACTCCCAAAAGAAATGGGACTGAGCTCCATATTCACTTGCGTCATGAAAGCAATAATCTGTAAAGATTTTTCCGAAAAAGGAAGGAAAGAATTACAATAAATTAACATGTTGTAGGGTTCAGTTTATGCTCGAAATTAAGTTTGAAATTATACAACAATTTCAATGAAATTTAACTGTTTAGCTGTTATTATATTTCGAGGGTGGTCTAATTTATAAATATTGGACTACATTTTAACATTTGTCAAAGTATGATATAATTAGGATGCCAAGCTAATATCATTTTGAGAAAAAGAGAAAACTCATGTCTTCAGCGATTTAACCCTTTTCTCATTGTTTTAAAAGTAGATTGCTGCAAAGGTGTCCAATGTTGACTTTAATAGGGGAAAGGTAAAATGACGTGCTATTGCATGCACATCCTAAATTGTCTGTTTTGTGGTTTTATTGATAACAAAATAATAAAATTCAAATATTCTGACAAACATACTATACATACTAAGACTGATGATTGGCAAGATTGCTCATTTCCATTACTGTTTATGATCAATAATTAGATGGCTGTGTGTATTGTCAACCTACCTTAGAATGGAGATTGATCATAAACAATGAAAGGCTTCAATTATATTTCAATGAAGGACATTCACTTTGTTGACAAAAAAATGCAAGTTATAATACATTTTCACTTGACCCCACCCCTTATGTACCAATATGCCCCTCAGTTGATAACTGTTTTTTCAACTACTATAATGTAAGTGTTATGAATAACTGCAGTATGGATTTCTGGCGACATTGATGCGTTGCATCAACTTTTTCGTGCACATTATGAGTTTCTGGGAAATGGCTTGAAACAAATATAAATACCAGTGTCAACACAGAAAGAGGACTCTTTAAAATGTTCCTAAGCTAAGGTCAATCTAAGGGTTGGTATTTTTGTGCATTTTCTATTATCTTATTTGAAGATTGTTATGCCTAAAACCTCAAACAATTTCAAAGACATAACAATAAATTATAAACAGCTTCTATTTTTAGGTTGTTTGCAGTTAATGTATAAATGAACGAGAATGATTATGTCACTGAATATTCACATCTATCATTTTTTGTAACCCTTCACAAACCGCTAACCATGCTTTCCTGGTACTTTCAACAGAGGACTAGATAAGATGGAGTAAATGGGTCTTTCTTATATGATATCTCTCTTAGCACTCATTAAAACCGATGTTGTGGGTACTCAAAAGTATAGTCTCACTAAGACGATTCTTTTAAGTATCCACAACATAGGCTTTGGAGGTCAAATAAAGATTTTAGAGCATGAAAATTAAACGCTCCTTATCTCTGTTTCGACATCTTTGGGTTCCCATGTGAGCTAAACTTTCAGTACTCTGAGTACTTTGATTTTCCTTTTTGGTATGCATAACTGATACATTATAAATAGCAACCTGTATCTACGCCAGCATACCAATTGACACTATAAGGCATGCAGTAAATCTGAAACTCATATTTGCAAGACTCTAATCTATCAAACAAAATTGATGACTTTTAAATGCAGCATATACAACAAATTGGAAAACATCCAGGCTAAAATATTGAAAATCTCTGTAAATCATTCAATGAATATGTTTAATTGCGTTGTTTTTTATTCCAACTGAAGTTATAATCTATTATAATTGTACTTATGATATCATTTTAAAAGGTATCATGGGAAAAAAAGTGTTAAAATCTATTTCTAATATAAGCAAGAGCATCACTGATAACACAAATGCCTTGCAGTGTTTTTTATTGTAAATGTATATATATCTATAGTCACTTGGATCTTGACCTTTGACCTATGTTAGTGAATTTACTGAAACATGAACAAACCAAGCTCTTTTGACACTAAACCTGTGTATGAAGTATGAAGGAATTCTGCCCAATAATGAAAGTGCTGGAGCGATGACATCATTTCATACAGTATTATAGTCACTGTGACCTTGACCTTTATATAAGTAAGAAAAATGCAGACCTTTCAAAGATATCTTGACACTGAATCTGTGTATGAATTATGAAAGAATACCATCCACAAATGAAAGTGCTAGACTGATGATGTAGTTTTGTACAAACATATTATAGTGGCTGTGACAATGATCTTCGACATAGGTCGGTGAAAAGGAAACCTGTCCATGCTCTCTTGACAATAAATCAGAGTATAAAGAATGAAGGAATTTTGTCCACAAGTGAAAGTGCTATAGAGCCAATTAACTCCTTTCATACAGACATATAATCTATCACTGTGACCTTGACATTTCACCTAGGTCGGTAAAACACAAACTCGTCCCAGCTCTCTTGACACTGACTGACTAAGCCTGCATATGGAGAATGGAGGAAATCTAACAACGAAGAAAATGCTAGAGGGATGACTGTAATGATGATTGTTCTGTACAGATGTATCAGTCACTGTGACCTTTACCTTTGACCTAGGTTGGTGGAACACAAACTTATACAAGAGGCGAAGTTGGTGAACATATGTTTATAGTTTCATAACAATCGGATAAGAAATAAAGTTGCTAAAGCTATGACGTCGTTGACTCGTTGCGACACGTAGCTAGAACGTACAGGCAAATCCCAATATCCTCATGATTACATTCAGAGGTAAATTTCTGACCCTCAGGTCATGTCAAAGATCATTGCAGCAAAAGGAGAAATTGCTTATTATGAACAATTTCTTCTAGCAACAACATTGTTTTCAATAGTGGCCCGCTGCAAATGCATTAAAATATTTCTTCAAGAGGGAATGGGTTAAATGTGCAACAGGAGTGTAGAACAAAGAAGATTATAATGTTGAGTGGTTTATAATGAGATGTCAAGTGCTATTGTGTCTGTATCATGCCATTCTGTTTTGTTTTAATAGCACTCTTTATGGTATACCTTTTCTTTGTTTTGTATGATCTTTCATTTAATCCTTTCCCATATACAACAAATAAGAAGCCAACGACTTTAAAAACATGTATTCAAAGATTATGGATTTTTTTTTTAAAGGAACGCATTACGGCAAATATCGTCTGCTGCAGAGGGGTCTACATATGGGAAAGAGTTAAATCAGTTTTCTTTTAACCCTCTCCCTCATATAGACGCTTTCTGACGCCTCTGCAGCAGACGGCTTTTTGAAAACATAGTGACAAAAGAAGAAATTGCACAAAACGTGCAATTTCTCCTTTTGCCACAATGTTTTCCACTTTTTGTCATAGGTTATCCATTCAATTATGGAGATTTACTATTTTTTGACAAAATACGTTCTAAGTCGTCTGCTGCAGAATTGCCGTATGAGGGAATTTTAACAGTTTGCCATCCAGGAGACCTCTGATACCTCTGCCTCAGTAATCTTTTAAGACATTTCTCAACATAATCTTTCCTTGTGGTATAATGTTTTCAGCTTCATGTTTAATTAACAGTATTATAATTCCAATTTTACAGATCTTATAATTCAAAGAAAGTTTAATTGGATAGGAACTTGCAGTCAAATTGGGATTTTTATTTCTTTCATTTTTTTATGCCAGGTCATATAAAGTCGTCTCATTCTGTATATAAAAGTTAAAATCTCTATAAATTATTCTAGAATATACAAACTTGGAAGTAATTTAAAACAAAGTTGGAAACATTGTGCGAAAGGGCATGAAATTGATTGTTTTTAGCAATTTCCCGCAAAGTTTTCAAGTCTCCGACTGAGGCGTCAAAAATCATTCTGTATCAGGGAGAGTATTAACCCTTTTCCCACATACAACAAACTTGCAGCAGATGACTTTGAAAACATGTAGTCAGAGATATGGAAACTGTCTTTACAAATATAAGCACAATTATTGAATAAAGTGGAAAACATTGTGACAAAAAGAGAATTTGGTCATTATGAGCAATTTTTCCTTTTGTCTAAATGTTTTCAACTTTATTTAACAATTAAGCTACCTTTTATGGAGATTATTCAGGTTTTTGTAACTACGTTTTCAAAGTCGTCTGCTGTATGTGGGAAAGGTTTAACGCCCTTATAATTATGAGCCCATTATTGGTACTAGTTGGTTTTTGTGAACAGTGTAGATCCACACACTCTGATCAAAATTGTGACAAATTACTTACATAAGCATGTTAGAAAAATTTCTGTCAACTTGTAAAGGTTCTGATAAGACTAAGCAGATAGAAAGGGTCATCTGAACCTTCACTGTTCAAAACAAGAAGGCCATGATGGCCCTGGATCGCTCACCTTAATTATACAATGTACTGCAATGCAAAACACATCAAGACAATTATTCTGAATGTAACTAGAGCTGCAACGATTCACTTAAAGCTCGATTCGATTCGATTCCGATATCAAACATGTCGATTTGATTATTTTCGATTCGATTCATGTTTTACTTATTGCTGCTATTTAATATTTTGTTATATATTTGAAGGGTGTTTAATCATTGCAATTATGAAAAACGAGGATATTGTTTAGTCAAGTACAAATTTTAATTAACAAAACTTCCTGTTTATGACTGAATATGTTTGAGGCAGATTTTGTTTTCAAATTGTTGATATATTTACTGTGACAGGTGAGAACAGATGAGAAAAAAAATAATTACAAACAAAATTATTGTTTACCGAAATTACCTGCAATCAATAACACACATGTTTACACTAAAACAATAACATCAACCAGAAGTCACCTTAGAATTGGTAAGTTTATGAAATGTTCATGCAAATTCAATCATTAGGATAGTTATTCCAAACAAGAGGGCCATGATGGCCCTATATTGCTCACCTGATTTAATAGAACTTCAATAGTTTTCAAAGTTTTTACTCTTTTTAGGCCAATACTTTTGGACAAGAAGATTTTTAAAGTTTTAACAATGCACATAAAATAATTATAAGGAAAACAAGCTCCGCCCCCTGGCGGCCATGTTTTTCAACGGATCAAAAATATTTAAACAATCTTGGTAAAGGGTGCCCCAAGGAACATTTGTGCATAATTTTTAAATCGGGCCAGTACTTTTGGACAAGAAGATTTTTAAAGTTTTAACAATGCACATATAAGGAAAACAAGCTCCGCCCCCTGGCCGCCATGTTTTTCAACGGATTGACAAATATTTGTACAATCTTGGTAAAGGGTGCCCCAAGGAACATTTGTGCAAAATAATTTTTAAATCGGGCCAGTTCTTTTGGACAAGAAGATTGTTAAAGTTTTAACAATGCACATATAAGGAAAACTAGCTCAGCCCCCTGGCGGCCATGCTTTTCAACGGATCGGAAATATTTGAACAATCTTGGTAAAGGGTGCCCTAAGGAACATTTGTGAAAAATAATTTTCAAATTGGGCCAGTACTTTTGGACAAGAAGATCTTTAAAGTTTTAACAATGCACATATAAGGAAAACAAGCTCCGCCCCCCCTGGCGGCCATGCTTTTCAACGGATCAAAAAGATTTGAACAATCTTGGTAAAGGGTGCACCAAGGAACATTTGTGCAAAATTATTTTCAAATCGGCCCAGTACTTTTGGACAAGAAGATTTTACAAAGTTTTAACAATGCACATATAAGGAAAACAGGCTCCGCCCCCTGGCGGCCATGTTTTTCAACGGATTGGAAATATTTGAACAATCTTGGTAAAGAGTGTCCCAAGGAACATTTGTGCAAAATAATTTTCAAATCGGGCCAGTACTTTTGGACAAGAAGATTTTTAAAGTTTTAACAATGCACATGTAAGGATAATAAGCTCCGCCCCCTGGCAGCCATGTTTTTCAACGGATTGGAAATATTTGAACAATCTTGGTAGAGCTCAAGGAACATTTTTGCAAAATAATTTTCAAATCGGGCCAGTACTTTTGGACAAGAAGATTTTTTAAGATTTGGCAATTTTTCCCTTTTCTGATGCCGCAGCAACCAAAGTTCTACTTGGAATTAATTTCTTTGAACAACTTTGAAAGAGGACTACCTAAGGACCATTCCTGTGAAGTTATTTTGAAATATGTTCATTGGTTTAGTAGGAGAAGTCATTTGTAGGAAATTGTTAACAGACGCCGACGACAACGACGCAGACGGACGCCGGACGGTGAGTGATCACAAAAGCTCACCTTGCACTTCGTGCTTAGGTGAGCTAAAAACATGCATGCACATGACTAGATATCATCAAGACAACATTCTGACAAAGTTTCAACTTGCTCAAAGTAAAAATGCGGCCTCCGGAGTTTGAACAATATTTTCCTTTATTGACCTAGTTTCTGATCCAATATGACCCATATTCGAACTTGACCTAGATATAATTCAGACAAACATTCTGACCAAATTTCAAGCTGCTGAAGCAAAAAATGCGGCATCCAAAGTGTTCACAAGATTTTCCTTCAATTTGATCTAGTGACCTAGTTTTTGACCCAGCATGTCCCATATTCGAACTTGGCCTACATATCACCAAGAAAAACATTCTGATAAAGTTTCATCATGCTGAAATTAAAAATGCAGTATCCAGAGTGTTAACAAGATTACCCTTCAATTTGGCCTAGTGACCTAGTTTTTAACCCGGCATGACCCATATCCGAACTTGGCCTAGATATCATTTAGATAAACATTCTGATAAAGTTTCAACATGCTCAAGTTTAAAATGTGGCATCTAAAGTGTTAACAAGATTTTCCTTCAATTTGGCCTAGTGACCTAGTTTCTGACCCAATATGAGCCATATTTGAACTTGACCTAGATATCTTTAAGACAAACATTCTGATCAAGCTGCTGAGGCAAAAAATGCGGCATCCAAAGTGTTAACAAGATTTTCCTTCAATTTGACCTAGTGACCTAGTTTTTGACCCGGCATAACCCGTATTCGAACTTGACCTAGATATTTTTAAGACAAACATTCTGATAAAGTTTCAACATGCTCAAGTTGAAAATGTGGCCTCCAGAGTGTTAACAAGATTTCCCTTCAATTCGACCTAGTGACCTAGTTTTTTACCTCATATGGCCCAGTTTCGAACTTGTCCAAGATTTTATGGAGATGAACGTTCTGATAAACTTTCATGAAGATTGGATGCAAAATGTAGCCCGTAGAGTGCTAACAAGCTCAAATGTTGACGACGCACAGCGTACGACGCACAACGCACGACGCACGCCGGACAACTAGTGATCACAAAAGCTAACTTGTACCTTATTCCATGAACAGGCTTATATTAACCCATTCCCTCATACAATAATTCTGCAGCAGACGACTTTGAACATTTTTTGCATGTAAAACCTGTCAACTGTCGAATGATAGTTAATAAGAAGCAAAAATCTGGGAAAATTTGATCAGGAGTGCAAATGAAGCTGCAAGGAGTGGACACTGTTAACCCTTTCCCTCATACGACAATTCTGCAGCAGACGACTTTGAACTTATTTTGTCAAAACGTAGAAAATCTTCATAGTTGAATGGATAACCTATGACATAAAGTTGAAAACATTGTGGCAAAAGGAGAAATTGCTCGTTTTGAGCAATTTCTTCTTTTGTCACTATGTTTTTAAAAAGGCGTCTGCTGCAGAGGCGTCAGAAAGCGTCTATATGAGGGAAAGGGATAAATTGTGCCACTATTTTGATAGAATGGCAAAAACAAACCCTGACATTTAACACTTTCCCACATAAAACAACAGCAGATGACTTTAAAAACATCTAGAAAGAAATATAGAAAATTTGTATAGAATTGAAATTGTTAATATTCAATATAGCTAAAACCATTGTGGCAAGAGAAGAAATTGAAGATCATAAGGCAATTTGTCCTTTTGCTGCAATGTTATTATGTTTTCAAATGTTGTCTGCTGTAGATGTGTCAAAATGTATCAATATTATGGAAAAGGATTAAATAACACAAACCATACATTTAGCATATCATTTCGTCTGTTCTGTATGCTTTCATTATAATGGAGTTGTCAATAATAATGTCAAACAACAAATATGGAATTTATCAATTTACAGTATCTTAACCCTTTCCCTCATGCAGACGCTTTCTGACACCTCTGCAGCAGACAGCTTTTTGAAAACAGTGACAAAAGAATAAATTGCTCAAAACAAGCCATTTCTCCTTTTGACACAATGTTTTCCAATTTAAGTCATAGGTTATCCATTCAATTTTAGAGGTTTTTGATTTTTTGACAAAATATGTTCAAAGTCGTCTGCTGCAGAACTGTCATATGAGGAAAAGGGTTAAAACTTGAAATGAACAAATAAATAAGAGGAGCATGATTGGGTCTATATCGCTCACATGATCTAATAGAACTAAAATAGTTTTCAACGTTTTTACTCTATTCATATAAGGAAAACGAGCCCCGCCCACCTGGTCGCCATATTTTTAAACGGTTACAATAATTTGAACAATCTGGGCAGAGGGTCACCAAGTTTTCATTGTATAAACATATTAAGAAAAGAAGCCACTCCCCTGGCAGCTATGTCTTTTAATGCATCTGAATAATTTCAACAATCTTGGTACAAGATCACCCAAAGATTTATTTTTTTAACTATAAACATATAATTGGTAAACAGGAACTGAATAATTTCAACAATCTTGGTACAGGATCACCCAAAGAACACTTTTTTTTAACTATAAACATATAAGGTAAACAAAATCTGCCCCCTGGAGGCCATGTTTTTTAATCAGATCAGAATTATTGGAACAATCTTGGAAGAGTGTCACCAAAGGAAGATTTGTGCCAAATTATTTTCAAATCCGGGTAGTGCTTTTGGCAAAGAATTGGAAGAGTTCACAGCCAGTTATAGGAATATCAAGACTGATAAGAATGTGTGGTTGCACCAGCTAGCCTTGCTCTCAACTGGTAACACTGGCTTCCAGAAATCAGAAGGTTAAACATATGACATAAACCTCTTTTATCACATGACAATGCTTGTATCCCATGTAATATACCCATTACGTATTTCTTTATATATGACATGTGTAATATAACATGACCGAATCACTATTTGTGTATTCATCCGCGAATGTTTACAAAATAGCTGAGAACGTGTATCCGGTAAACACAAACGTCACGATAGATGGTCGAGGTAACGGGACCATTATTGGTCATAACAATATATTTTTGTGTGATTAGTTAACAAATCTATTAAGTATTACATGTTGGGACTATTTTCTGACAGCGAAAAACCAATTTTCTTTTTGTGTTTCGTCATGTGATAAAAAGAATGTGACATTCGTTGTCATTTCATAAAGTTTTATTAAACTCGTCCAAGAAATTTGTTTAATAAAACTTTATATAAAATGACAACTCATGTCAGATCCTATATATATGTTAATAACGCTCTGATTCATGCATCAATTTTGTGAATTGAAGAAGAATTTACTGAAAAATATTGTTAATCATTCAAATAAGACAGTTTTACCTGATCTGAAATTTCCGAAATATCAAGTTTAAAGTACTGTTTAATAACTTGCTCAGTTTCATAATCAATAACTGGTAATGGTGTTGACCGTCGTTTGATTTCATTGTGTATCATTACTCTATGTCTCGGTCGATCTGGACATGATTTCTGTCGAAATGCTGTGACCTTTTGTACAGTGGTTTTATCCACGTTAACAACATCATTGCTAGATTTGTGAAATTTTATGCCTGATGGCTGCTCTTGGATGGAAACAGGTACATTTTCCTGGTACGATCCATTAACTGGTAAAGGTCCCTGACCTTGTTTTGTTGATGGTAATGTGACAGATTGCCCAGGTCCTCCAGAAACAGTTCGCCTTAAACTTGGATGCATCTTGATGGACGAAAAAGTTCCGAGTGTTTTAGACCTCCTAAAGCCATGGAATTTACTTGTATTTGTAGAACCTTGGTTGTTATCTGTATGATCAGAGGTTGTGGTGTCTCCATGAACATTTCTCCAACATGCCAGCATTGTAACCCTCTGATCCCATTGACATGCAGGCGACATATTGTACAATGTGTCATCAACAACACACTCGCCTGCTAGTCTCCTGTTTTCTTTGTGAAGGGTTAATGGTTTCTTTGGAAATAATTCACGACACTCTGGTTGCCATTTCAACATTAAATTACTGCTTTCCATGACAATGAAACACCTTGTATTTCTAGAACAGCCACCAAAACTATGGAAACAACTTAAACTGTTGTTAAAAAGGCAAAACACAGGTAAATAAGTTGGATGACATTATTGTGTTCTGGCTTTGTAATGCATAAACACCTGAAACAGGCAGAAAAAAAAACCCTGTATACAAAGACTTATTTTGTGATAGAAGTTAAAGACTTTATATAACACTGATGAACATGTTTTAAAATAAGGAGATTTCACAGTGTTATCACCAATCTATCTGATCAAACAGACTTAGAAATGATATCAAGACTTTCACAAAGGTTTCTCATTGACAACATTTGATAATTGAAAAAGTCATGATCAGGAACAGTCTTGTTTCTCCACAGTATTTCCCACATTATCTGCTATGTTCAGTGACAATCAATTAAACAAATCATCCATTAGTTTCAAAGTGCTCTAAGTAGGAACAAAAGGACAATAAACTTCCAACTATGACAATCACATTTCAAAATATTTTGATTGCGAGTTAAAAACATCACTCGACTTCACACTATTACATCCATGCATGTCAAACAAAGAACTGAACATACAAACAACTTTCAAACATAGCAGCCTGTCCATGGGAAAACCTGTCTAACTGCACCACATGGTCAGAGGAGATCTTGGCGTCATGGAATAAGGGCATGATCAATGCGCTAGCAAAGTGGTTTATAGTTCATCGACTAGCACTGCAATGAAGCAAAGCCCCTGTTTCAGCACTGAATACAAGTCCATCTGAGCCTTCACTGCGTATATTTTATTCTTATACTGAATTTCTCATGGTCTGGCTGAGTAGTAGGAACTGTCAGATGAAAAGAGGTTATGCTGCATCCCAATTTTGGTATCATAACAAAGGGGCATAAACATGAAACCATTAGGACTACAATTGCTACATTTTGACAACACTTGTTAGTTTTTGTTTGAGGGTACATCTATGGCTCTCCCTACAGCAGCCTGAAAGTGCTGGCTCGTTGGAAACACAAGGCTTGTCCGAACCTACAATGATCCTTCATGAAATAAGAGCACTTTTCCCCTGGAGCAACATGGATGTAAGCTGCATCCTTCAAATCACTTATACATCCTAGTATCCTATTTATTCACTTTTAGAAAGGGCTTGTGATTTCTCTTCAGAAATATTTTATGCTTTAATTATATTGTAGATTCCTTAATATATGACTAAGCTTATTCAAGGTGTTCTCCTAGATGCATGAGTATCTTCTTTTTAAATTGTTCTATAAACATCTAAGAAACTTGATATGGAGTTGAAGAAATTGTGGAAAAAAGGAGAAAAATGCTCATTCTGATCGTTTCCTTATTGTTACAAAGTTTTTCTTAAGTTGTCCAAAGTAGTGGTATTGGAAGCAGTTGGTATCAGGAAAATGTTTTTTTAAGAAATTTTGCACTTTTTCAACTATGTCACTATAAATTGTAATGTTAATTGTAACAATCTAAACTGAGTTCTCCCAAGTTGCCACTTTTGTGGCTGACAACACAGTGTGATAATCCAAGTAAAAAGGGAAAAACATTTTATCTATAATGGCCAACTTCCTATCATAGGAAGTGATTGAACATGGCCTACAACAATAAAGAGATATTGATAAAGAGAAAACTGGTCTTTCCCTTCCCAACAATATCTCTCTCATGACACATCTAAACCCTATGGTGTGGGTACTCAAAAGAATCATCTCACTGAGATGATTGATGTTTGTCCCCACAACATAGGCTTTGAGGGTCTTATAAAGATTTGAGGATGCGAAATACTCTTTTTATCCAGAGCTCTGAAATTTCGTTGTGACCTGTCCTCAGTTCTCCTAAGGCTACATAACAATCTTGCCCCTCATACAGACAAATTTTGAAAATATTGTTGATAAAGAAGAAAGAGTTTGCCTTAATCATAGTCATACTTCTTTTTCCATAATACAAGGGCTGTTCGGATGACTTTTGAGATAATATTTGCTTTTGCAATTTTTATAGAATAATTAATGAAACCATATGGTAAACATGAGAAAAATGTCTTATTTTCATTAATTTATTCAAAAAGTCAGAATTAACTTGCACAACCACATTTAAATGCTTCTTCTGGTTAACCCTTTCCCACATACAGCAAATCTGCAGCAGACGACACAATGTTTTCAAAAGTCTTCTGCTGTCGGAATGCGTCTACATGTGGGAAATGGTTAATCATAAATTAGTAATAAATCTCCCAAAGCGTTGTGCATATCATGAGATAAAATTCAAATTATATCAAAAAGATACATCTTGTTAGGCTTGAAGGCAATACCTTCTTCATAATTATTGTTATCTGCTGTGGAAATAGCCTTGCAACAAGGAAACACTGTAGAAGGACAGAAGGAGCGTTTTCATATAAGTATTTGTCAATTTGGTGAAGACAGATATGCACAAGATCTGAAAAGGTAATGGATTTTAATGCCATTTTCACCAGTATTTCTGTTATATCACTACATGTTTTTTTCCTTTCTTTCTAGCACAATGCAGTTCTCCACACAACCTTGTTCCAAAGTAACCTTTACCTATAGACTATTTAGCTCATTGGTGGAAAACAAATAACAGAAGTCACAATGACTTTTATCAATTCTTGGAAAGAAGGAAAGGTCAAGCCAGGAATCGTAACACAAGATTCCTGAATTGATAGTCCTTGTTGTTCAGACTGAGCTTAGGGGAAAAAGTAAAGAATGGAAACTCATTTTAACCCTTTCCCTCATATGACAATTCTGCAGCAGACGACTTTAAACGTATTTTGTCAAAAAATAGAAATTCTCCATAATTTACTGGATAACCTATGACAAAAAGTGGAAAACATTGTGGCAAAAGGAGAAATTGCACGTTTTGGCCGTCTGCTGCAGAGGCGTCCAAAACCATCTATATGAGGGAAAGGGTTAAATACATTGCTGTGTAATAAATAAAGTGATTGTAATAGATATGTGCAAGATGCTAGGACAAACAAAACATAAAATTACTAGAGCTTTCCCATGGGACAATTACTCCCAACCTCTCAGCAACAAAATTAAAGTTTGACCTTGACCCTTGACAAATTACCAGAAAAAACTTTAGGGATCTTCCTTGTGTAATTGGCAATACATGTGTAAAATTACATGATCCTAACATGAATAATGATTGACTTATAAAAGTTTGGGAAATAATTTAAGTGATATTTTTGATTAACTAGATGTTTCTTTTGGTGGAATTGAACCCAGAAGACTCGAACAGACTCTTTCTTGAAGAAGTATAATGTTTTACCCTAACATATGAAAGGTCAATTCTATATTTAGCTTAAAAGTACAGTCTGACCTTTGACTTTCCAAGGTCAGCCATTTAACTCTAATAAGTTAATTTCTTAATCATACATACCTCTGATAAAAATTTGATTAACAAATTAAGATATCTGAAGTGTACTCACTTCACCTTAGGTATGACGTCTTTAACCCTTTTCCACATATAGGTGCTTTTTGACACCTCTGCAGCAGATGACTTTTGAAAACACTGTGACTAAAGGAAAAATAATCATAATCATTAGGGAAATGAAGAAACAAGAGGACCATGATTAAATAGAAATCACAAATTTTGAATATTCTTACTCTTTGCATACAAGAGAAACTTACAACACCCCCTGGTTTGGTTGAAATTGGTCTGGCGGTTTAGGAGATGTTGTTTTACAGTTTAGAGGTAAAAGTTAACGAAGCTTGGCATGGGCTTTGTGAAAAATAAATTTTGATTAAACTCTTTCTAGATACAGTACTCTAGCTTTCATTTACAGTGATTTTTTTTCATATTGTTTTGTTTAATTCAGCTACAATATTATTTGTTGAATGTGGGAAAGGTTATGAGTAGTGTGGGGGCTTATATAAAGTGCCATCAGAAGCATGCACACCCAAGCATTTTGTTAAATCATTCCTGGGCACAATTGAGCAGAGTTGTGTCTTTATTATACATACACATGTATTATCTTACATTTAGACCATCTGTCCTGAAACAAGAAGCTCCTTCCTGAATCAAGGACATTTCATTATTTGGGTCAGAGGAAACCAGAGTTCTGCATTGATGCATTGATCCAAACAAATTGAAAGAGTTTTAAAGAGGACATTAAGAGGATGATACCTGTGAATTTTCATGCCAATAAGCTTAGCAGTTACAAAGGTCAGAAGGGATGTTTGATGCCAAAAGTTGACAGACAATTTGCCTGACATTAGCCCGACTGAATGCCCTTTTAGCCAGTGGAGCTAAATATCAGGTTCTTTGTTTATATACAACTAAGAATTTTTCCAAGACCTTTCCAACATACAACAAATCTGACTTTGAAGGCATTTAGTAAAACAAGATGGTCAAGATGGCCCTAAATTGATCAACTGTCGAATGATAGTTAATAAGTAGCAAAAATCTGGGAAAATTTTATCAGGAGTGCAAATGAAGCTGTAAGGAGTGGACACTGTTAATGAAATAGCTTATCAATAAAGGCCATTTGGAATAAGGCATTAAATCTTTGACCAATATAAGGAAGACAACAAAGGAACATTTCTGTGTCGTTTGAAGCTAAATGTTTATTTACCCCTTTTCTGATGCCACATAGCAGCTATCAATTTTAAACAAATAAATATTTCTGCTAAATTATCTTGAAATCGGACAAGAACTTTAATAGGAATGGAATTATATAGTTTTGTCAATTTCCCCTTTTCTGAAGCCACCTTGCTCTTGTTGCCATGTTTTTCAACGAATCAAAATGGCTTGAACAGATTTTGTAGAGGGTCACTCAAGGAACATTTCTACCAAATTATCTTGGAATAGTACAAGCGGATTCTGGAGGAGAAGAATTTTAAAGTTTGGGCATTTTTCTCACTTTCTGATGCAGCAGTAAACAAAGTTTTTCACATAATGTAAGTCTTTGAACAATTTTGAAAGAGGACCAACAAAGGAACATTCCTGTGGTGAAGTGAAGTGAAATTGGTCCAGTGGAATGGTAGGAGTTGTCATTTGAAGCCAAAAGTTCAATTTACCCATTTTGTGATGACACCTGGTTGCTATGATTTTGTAACCAATCAATATAGCTTAAACAAATTAAGTAAGAGGATCATTGCATTTTTTTTTTTTAAATCAGACAAGCACTTTAATAATTATGATTTTTTTTAATTTTAACATTTTGCCGCCTGGCTGCCATGTTTTTTCCACCAATCGGTATGAATTTATCAATTTTATAGAGGGTAACCCCAGGATAATTTTTACCAAATTATTTTGGAATTGGACAAGCAGATTCAGAGAAGAAGACTTTTAAAGAATGGCACTTCTCCCCCTCTTTGTGATGCCACAGCAACCAATGTTCTCCATAAAATATAAATAGTTGAACAACTTTGAAAGAGGACCACCGAATGAACATTCCTGCGAAGTAATATTGAAATTGGTCCAGTGGTTAAGGAGATGTTGTTTACAGCTAAAAGTTAATGGCGGACAACAGACAGAGAGTGATCAGAACAGATCACCTTGAGCCTTTGGTTAAGGTGATCTAAAAATGAGAGAAAAAATATTGAATAAAGTTGAAAACATTGCGATGAAAGGAGAAATTGTTTGTTTTGAGCATTTTTTTTTTAGTTTCAATGTTTTCAAGAGTCATAAGCTGCAGAGGTGTCAGAAAGCGACTGTTTGTGGGAAAGAGTTACAGTCATGTACATTATTCCTCATAAATTCTCAAGTATGAGGGGCAAAATAAACAATATAGTCCATTCAAAGTGAAACATCATGATAAAGGGGCAAAATAAAAAGTATAGTCAAGTCAAAGCAAAACATCATGATGAGGGTTCGGTATTTAGCATTCAAGTTATTTTCTGAAGTAAATAAATCTGAGAAAAAATATGGGAAAATAAATGTTTCAATAACAATAAATTATTACCTTTTAAATCAAATTAAAAATGTTTCCGTGGTACTGTAGTATTGACATCAATGTCAGTATGAAGGTCTATCTGTATAAGTTTGTTTACAAGTAATTAGAATAACCCTATTAAGGTTTTACAATCAGTCTATTTTCAGATAACCTTCTTCACAAAAGGAGAAGACATCAACAATTTATTTTAAACTTCTACACTTAGGTTCACATGATTCTTTTAACCCTTTCCCTCATATAGACGCTTTCTGACGCCTCTGCAGCAGACGGCTTTTTGAAAACATAGTGACAAAAGAAGAAATTGCACAAAACGTGCAATTTCTCCTTTTGCCACAATGTTTTCCACTTTTTGTCATAGGTTATCCATTCAATTATGAAGATTTTCTATGTTTTGACAAAATACGTTCAAAGTCGTCTGCTGCAGAATTGTCGTATGAGGGAAAGGGTTAAGCCTTTTTCCACACACAGACACTTTCTTGCAGCTCTGCTGCAGACAACTTTTGAAAACATTGTGACAAAAGGGGAAATTGCTCATAAAGAGCAATATCTCTCATAGCCACAATGTTTTCAACTCAAATCATTTATAGTTTCCATGTTTTTGACTACAGTCGAACCTCGTTAAACCGGACGCCGTTAATCCGGAAAATCCAGATCGCGGTCCGGACATAAAAGTCAGGGAACGGATTTTTCATGCTTTATAATTCTCCGTTAATACGAAAATTCGCGTTCTGGAACCGGACAAAAAAATTCGGAAACGGAACGACCATTTACATATAAAATCCGTTTCGTTAGTCCGGAAATCCAATGGGTAATGTAAACGTACCGTATACAGTATTGGTTTTTCAAACCGTTGACTAATTTGGTTACCGATGGCAACAGATCGCTTTCACACATTTCAAGTGTTAATTAGTCTGGATTATAATGATTGCGTAAATCTTAGCGTGTGTCATGTTTTCTGTTATGCAAGTTTGTCTTAATAGGTACCGTATAAAATGATGGGTGTGAAATACTGATATGATAGCCGATAATTAGTCAATTATTACTTAAGTGGTAATATTACTCAATTTGTATTATAAAATGTTTGTCCCAATTGCAATCTGCTTATATAGATTCTGATTGACCTACACAAGACAACATTTAAAAGAGAAAATGACTACTCCTACTAAGAAGCGACGACAACTTGAAGTTTCAGTGTCCGTAAAAAGAGACATTTGTTAGTACAAGATCGATAATCCGAAGTCTACTATCCAAGACATACGAGCCCATGTTCGGTCAAATTTGTCACTTGAAATAAAGTCTTTCAATGGTCCTTTTTAGGGCCACAAATTCCTAGAAAGTCTTTTTCCAATTGTCTATTTATTACAAACCCTTATGCATGTACAAATCTGATAGCAACGTCCCTTTTTAGGGCCACACGCAAACATAAAGTCTACTATCCCAATTGTCAATTTATTATTATTACTGAACAGTAAAGTATAAAAAAGCAAAACAGAACATATAAAACAAGAGCACCGCGTACGGCACAGACGCTCGACTTATAGGGAGAAAACAGAAAAAACAAAAAATTAGCTAAACAAAAACCTTAACCGGACGACCACGCCACTGCCGCCGACAACAACGCCAGGGTCATGACAATAGCTCTCGTTTTTTTCAAAAGTCAAGCTAATAACTAGTTTATTTCTTAAAAACATATTCATTTACAACAAATTTAGTTATCGACATAGGTTAATTTGAAAATGTACAAGTGTATTGGTTGAAGAGATTCTGGTCTGCTTTCGCTGTTGTAAATCTTACACCGTTGTTATTATTAGTACGATGTACGGTGTTTAGGTAAATATTACCTCCGATCTGACTGATTCGTTAATCGGGAAAATTCGTTTGTCTGGAAATATTAGTGGGGAATAAAGGTCTCCGGATAAACGAGGTTCAACTGTAATTGCTTTCAAAGTCAGATTTGTTGAATGTGGGAAAGGGTTAAGATTCAGCTGCTTTGAGATTCGTGAGGAACAGGGTTGTTAACACACACATGTGTCGCTTGCCCCTAACCTTAGGTGTAGGCAAAACAGCCTCACCCTCTGACCACCTTTCTTTGCCAATCAACACAGCACAAGGAACATTTCTACAAAATTATTTGGAAAACGTCAATACTTTGGAGAAGAAGATTTTTAAATTATTCACTTTAAAAAGCCATATTTTAAATATAAGGCAAAACAGCCCCGCTGCCCCCTCGTGGCCATGATTTTTGACCAATCAACATGGCTTGAAAGAATCTGATACAGAGGTTCACTCAAGGAAAAATTTAACAATATTATTTGAAAATCAACCAACCAGTTTGGGAGGAGAATTTGTTTAAGTTTTTTTTGTTTGGGTTGCCATGAAAACCAGAACTCTGCATGGGTCAACAAATTGTAAAGGAATTTTGGTGAGGACATTTAAAAAGAAGATGCCTTTTGTAGAGTTATCCAATTGACCCACTTGTTACAGAGGAGAATATATTCACGCACAATGGACGACGCACAACGGACAAAGAGCGATCTCAATAACTCACACTGGTGAGCTGAAAGTTTCACTTTGTAATTCAAGTTCCAGTTCTATCAAGATGAAATTAAACAAGAGCACTCCAAGCTAATGCCAACGCTTGTCTGTTTTTTTCTTAGTTGAAAAAGTGCATTATTGAATAACTATTTAAGCCATTAAGAGTTATGTTACTTGGCATAAACATGACCAAGTTTTATTTGAGAATGTTGAATGGCTTTTGTGTTATGAGGTAAGGTTAAAGTTTCTTCAAACAAGAGGGCCATGATGGCCCTGGATCGCTCACCTGACGTATGCAATATGATTTGTCATGCCAACCACACAGTCAACTACATTTACTCATGTTGTGGTCCGGTAAGCTTATACAAGAGACCAAAGAGGGCCAGTATCACTGACACTTTCTGAGGAGAAGATTTTTAAGTTTTCAATATAGCCATATAAGGCAAAATAGACCCACCCCATGGAGGCCATGTTTTTTGACCAATCAACATGGCTTGAACAAATCTGATAGAGGTACAAAATTATTTAAAAATCAGCCCGACACTTTCTGAGGAGAAGATTTGAAGGAATTCTGGTGAAGTCATTGAGAGGATGCTTTCTGTGAAGTTTAATCCCAATTGACCCACTGGTTACTGAGGATAAGATGTTGATGCACAAGTACGCCGCACGTCGGACAAAAGGCAATCACAATAACTCACCTTGAGCACTTTGTGCTCAGGTGAGCTAAACACAGACAAGCTAAAAATTGTGGTGAAAAGACATACTTTATACTAAGCATTCATAATATTAAAGCAATATTTTTCTTCTTTCCCCCCAATTTTTTTCAAAAGTTGTCTATTGCTATGCTCTCAAACGAATTAGGTAAGAGCCAAGCCTTATTCACCTTTTTCAAAATTATCTGATTTTAGATGACACAACAGCATATTAAATCAACTCAGTGGTTTAAGAGAGAAACCCCCTTGAGGTTTTTTCTTAAACAAAATGTACCAGATCAATGAAGGTATAACAGGATAAAGGAGAACTAAACATGTAAATTTACATCATTTCTTACCCACTTTCTCCCACAAAACAATTTATGTCAATGTTTTTGCAGCAGGCGACTTTGAAAACATGAAATTCTACATAAATGATAGCTTAACTTCTAAATCAAGTTGAAAACATTGTGGCCAAAGGAGAAACTGCTCATCATGAGCAATTTCACCTTTGGCCACAATCATTTCAAGAGTCGTCTGCTGGTTGCGTCAAATGATTCTGCAGGCAGGAAATAATTAACCCCTTTCCCATGCACATACAACAAATCAAACTTTGAAACATCAACACAGAAATATATAGAATCTCTTAAAATACTTATTGAACAGCTCTAGATGAAACATCGTGGCAAATGTAGAAATTGCTCATTATAAGGGAATTCTCCTTTTGCCACAAAGTTTTCAAATGTTGTTGGCTGAAAACACATCAAAATTCTTCTACAAGTGAGAGCGGGTTAAATTAAGTCTTTATTATTATCATCTGATAAAAACAATGACTGATTAACACCTGAAAATATGACATACATATGTATGGTTAACACGCGACAGTTGTGTTAGGATTATTTAGACAGCAGGATCTTGCTTATTGCAGGTTAATTTATGACTAAAAAACAACAGGGGGGGGAGTTCAATGTGGTCGCTTACACCAGGGGGTCGGTTATACCAGGTGGGGTCGGTAGTACAGGTTTGACTGTACATGACATTGTATAATATTGATACAGAATTTAAAACAAAATTGAGTCCATCAATGTGGAAATATAAGAAAAACAGGTTTTCAAACATCGCAAAAGTTAGGCAAAATCAGGTTATAAAAGAGGGCTATGTTGGCCCTGATTCGCTCACCTGCAGTATTTATACAGAGCATTCACAATATTTTTCTAAGATTTTACCATGTGACCTAGTTTTTGAACCAAAGTGAACCTGTTTTCAAAAGCGATCAAAATTTGATAATTTAAAGACAATTAATGAAAATAAGGTGAACAGTATGACAACCAGTTGTACCAGTTTTGAACATGAATAAGATCTGATACATATATTTTTTTTTCAAAAAAGATTTTATGTAATTTGGATGGAAAATGTGGCCACTAGAATGTTAACATGATATTTCTAAAATTTGACCTAGTGACTAATTATCTTATCCTAAGAGACAGAGTTCTAAACATAACTGGCTTTTTTCAGTGATGCTTTTAAAAAACACTAAATTATTTAATCCTAAAAAGGGTGGTCATATTATAGAATCCATTTTGTTACTGTTTCAAAAATGGGATGGCATGTCAAAATGATTATAGCATCAAAATGCTTGTCATAGTTAAAAGACACCTTACCTTGGCTGAATGCATTCGAGCAAAAATTGTTCCAGGATTCGGATGAACCTCACATGATTTTTTAAGAATTTTTCTGTGAGCAAATTGTCTTTGTAACTATGATTTGTCTGTGCATTGTAGATACAATGTATTTGTCAGCTGACAGACATGTTATTAAAAACACAAATTTGAAACAAGAGATGTTTGTCAAACATTATGCGCCCTGAGCGCCATGTTGTCAGGAATATTTGGACAATTCAATAAAAGATGCATGGACCTAAATGCCAGCTGATTTGTCATTTCACATTGGTGTTCTATGAGTCATTTTAAGCTTATGACCAATGTTATGACAAGCTTTTTGCGTTCAAGGTTACTGTTACCTTGACCTTTGACCAGATGACCTCAAAATCAATAGGGGTCATCTACTGTCAGGCCCAACATCCAAGTCAAGTTTGAGGACCATGGGTCCAGACAAGCTTGGTCACTGTGACCTTGACCTTTCATCTGATGACCTCACAGTAGGGGTCATCTTCTGGTCACCCCCAGCCTCCATGTTAAGTTTGAGGGCCATGGGTGCAAGCAATGTCGAGTTATCACTCAGACAAGTTTATGCGTTCAAGGTAACTGTGACCTTGACCTTTGAATGAATAGGGGTCATCTACTGCTCACCCCCAGCATCCATGTCATGTTTGAGGGGCATGGGTGCAGGCAATGTCGAGTTATCACTTGGACAAACTTTTCACGTTCAAGGTCACTGTAACCTTGTCCTTTGATGCGATTACCTCAATATCAATATGGGTCATCCACTGGTCACCCCAAGCCTCCATGTCAAGGTTGATGGCATAGGCGGATCCAGGGGGGGCGCGCGCCCCCCCTAAAATTTTCCAAGCATAGGTATTTTCCAAAATTATCATATGTAAATCTTTTGAAAACAATCTAAATCGAATGCATTTTTAAATTTAAACCTTGGCTAGTTTATTTCTTGTCCAACGGCATTAAAATTTGCTAGAGCGAACATAGGATACTTTTTAAGAAGCAAAATCGTTTATTTCCGCAATTTTCGGTCTTCAAATTTCCGTTTTTTATATTTTTCCCCATTCGGCTACTCTTGAAAGTGTGTAAACAAATAATGGCAGCGAGTCGGCCAAAAAGTTTTAAACGCGCAAAATTTGAAAGTCAACGCACGTTGGATGCGTTTTTCAGCCAGCATGTTGATCAGAAACATAAGCGGTCAGTAACAAATTAATTGTTTTATATTTTTATTATTATTGCTGATTATTATTTGTCATAAACATGCGGTCCTTCCCTCCAAATCTCAATAAACTATTAATGAATTCGAGTCAGTTTGGAACTCGCTCAATTATATGATTAATACTTAAATGATACACTGAACAGTACTATGGCTGTGTGGTCCAGTGGATGACTAGCTCGCTTTGTAATCAGGCGATCCGAGTTCTATTCCCAGTTCCGGCAATATTTTTATTTTTTTCTATACTTTTAACTTATCAATATTTTTATTATCAGGGCTCCAATCTTACGTAAAACAATTCTATTTTTATTCATAAATTTGTAGATTGGTCTGTGAAGGAGCCTGCCACCAAGGAGATATTGAAGACGGAGGTAGTCAATGTACCTGTATAGCCTTGTCCTTTTTATGTCTTGATGGATATCCAAAAACTTCAAAAGAAGTTGACAGCGTTTTAGAAAGGGGGACAGAACTACATGGTTCCATAACAACAGCAGAACAGTTCTTGATGGTAACTGAACTGCCTTCATCAATTTGACAGAACGTTTGATTTACGAGTATTTGAACCAAGGAGTGGAATGGTCTCACACACTTATGATGACGAAAATGCTTTGGCGTTTTGTTTGTCTTCTGCTCTGGAGAAATGTTTTATGGAATCTGACAAAGCTTTTCTAACTCTTGGAAATAACCCTGGATCGACACTAGGAATAAAGCAAACAGAGGATGGGTCATATTTCGTCTCCTTGGATTCCCATAGTCGTGACAAACAGGGCCTGTGTGTGCCTGATGGCAAAGCAGTTGTAATTAAGACGAAAGGAATCCAACACCTGGTAGAATATATCAAAGATCTGTCACATTCTCTATCGTCCAGTGACCTCCAGTTTGAAGTAACAGCACTTTCATTGAGGTATGTAACAATGCTACTTTCTCAAATTACAATAACAAATATTATAGTGTCTTTTCTTTTTAGATTTCTCACGGGAAAGTTGCTAAATATCATATTTTACTGTACAAGAAACACATCATAATTAAAACATTATAATTACATGTGACATATTTCCTGTTATATGAGATTATTAAAACGACCACATATTACCTTTAATCAAATGACTTAATAAAAAAAATCCACTTCTTATGATATTCAAACTGTTTGTTTTGTTTTTTAAATGTATGTCGAAGGCAATTCCTTGTAAGGATGGTAGTGGTTTCTACACTCATTGATTGTGAAGCTTTATATATTTCTTGCATTCTTTTAATAATCATGAACGGCAATAATTGTGTACAGCTAGCCTATAATTGTGTACGTAGGTTAACATATGTTTAGTGAATTAATTCTATAAACCAGGTCATCAACGGCCCTTGTACATAATGACGGTCTTGTTGAAGATATAACTCATGAGGGAACGGTTCCCATGGAGACAGGCCATGCCGATCCGGAAGCAGACCTTACTAACGCGAGAACGGTTACCACGGAAACAGGCAGTGCCAATCCGGAAGCCGACCCTACTTACGCGAGAACGGTGACCTTGGAAACAGGCAATATCGATCCGGAGGCAGCAACCAATGCTTGTATGGCAGACCAGGATTCAAGAGTATGTACAATATTAGACGAAAGAAAATAAATTCATTTATTTTAAAACTGAGTAATAAAATATCCTGGCTAGCTAAAGATCTTTATTTGCACATTCTGTTACTTTGATTAATAAAGAAAGAAAAATAGGAGGATAAAGGCATGTACAGCCATCTTTGAGCGTTTTCATATATGAAACTAGTGTGTTCAAAACAAAACACAACATAACGTCGTTAGAAAAATAATATTATAAAGTGACCGATCACGATATTCATTATTAATAAATTTGATTTTGTTTCACCATTGTCCTATGCCTTATACAGTTATAATAGCACTTTTATGGTCAGAACATTACTTTGTTTAATTAAAATCGTCGTAGTTTAATAATAATTCATATTGATAATTTAAAACGGGATTTTCCATAAATCTTATAAGATTGTCAACGGTGTACTGCAACGTCGCTACAAAATACATATACCGGGTAATTTGATGTATTTTTTTCCGATTGCAAACAAACTAAACCGTGCTTTAAAACAAATTTCGGTTTATAGATTGGGGATGTTTGTCTGTCTGTCTGTCTGTGACTGTCCGTCAAAATTTTCATTGTCGATTTCGGAGGTCAATCCAGCGTTACAGTCTTCAGGGATTTCTTGCTATTATTATGATAGGATCTTTATAGTATGCTTTTAATAGATCGCACTCCTTTATTCTCATTTCAGATTCCTAATTATGATGTCCCGATACAACCCCCATTACCTGATATAAGCCATTGTGACACTAACATTCTTACAGACGATGAGAAGTTTGCTTTTATTTCAAACAGGGAGCCAGGTGCCAATTTCATTTTCCCACCAAAACTATATAAAGATAAACGTAAAAAAGATGGTGTTATGAAACGTTTCTGCAATAGAGATTGGTTCAAAACTTTCAGTTTTATAAGCTATTCGACCTTGGCTGATGGCTTGTTCTGCTTGGCGTGTGTTTTATTCCCTGACAAAGATCACCGTAGAAGTAAAAAGTTAATTACTGAACCATTTTGTAACTGGAAAGATGCAACATCAGACTTAAAGGAACATTCGGTATGTGCATATCACTTGAGTTCCATGAGCAGACTTGGTGCATTTATAGATTGTTACAAAAACACATCAAAACGAATTGACGTTATCATTACCGAAGGCTCGGAAGATAAGATCTTGGCAAATAAAAGAATCTTAAAATCGATAGTCAGTACGCCAAGGTATTGCATTACGGTCCCATAGAGATGACGCGAAGACAATTGACGATGACAATATTGACAAGAAAAGTATGCACATTGGAAACTTTAAGGAGTTGCTTAATTTTCGTATCGGTGCCGGGGACAAAATCCTAGAAGAACACCTTCAGTCATGTGCTAAAAATGCAACTTATACATCAAAAACGACACAAAACGATTTGTTACTGTGCATTAAAGACTTCATTCAAAAACATATAGTTGAAGAAATAAAAGATCAAGACATTGGACCGTATTATGGGATACAGTGCGACGAATGTACAGACTCCAATAATTGGGAAAACCTTGGCATTGTATTACGGTACATGGTGAATGGTAAGCCTGTTGAGCGGTTGATTGATTTCGTGGCGTGTGAAGAAGTAACATGAGAAGCGATTTGCAACAGTGTTGTTCAAAGTCTGGAGAGTGTTGGCTTAGATATTGGATTGTGCCGATCCCAAACAATGGACGGAGCAGGTAACATGTCTGGTAAAACTAAAACTAAAGGGTTTGCCGCTAGATTCGCCCAACTATCCCCAAGAGCAATATACCACTACTGTTCTTGTCATGACTTAAACCTGGTTCTCTGTAAAAGTTGTAAACTTAAAGAAGTCCACATAATGCTTGATTCTATAAAACAACTAGGAATATTTTTCAAGTATTCACCAAAAAGAAGTAGGCGACTCGAAGAGGCCATTTCAGACTGCAACAAGAACAAAGCCGACGGTGAAAATATCAAGAAGAAAAAATTCAAATTATTTTGTGAAACAAGGTGGGTGGAAAAACATACGTGTTTAGATGACTTTGAATTAATGTATGAAGCTCTCATAATGTGCTTAGAAGCAATTTCGTTACACGAGCGAGGTTGGGATACTAAAGCGGTAGTTGATGCTAACGGTTTGTTGAAAAGCATAACCAGTCCTACCTTTATAGTTACATTTACGATTGTGCACCACTTTTTCGGCTATTTCAGTGGTATTTCCAGAAAATTGCAAGGCACTGCTTTGGATATTGTTAAAGCATTTGATATGATAGAGAGTGTTAAGACTGTAGTATTGAATGCGAGACAGGACGATACTGAATATAAGCGCGTTTTCAAGCAAGCATGTAACATGGCAAAACTTGCAAATATATCTACAATAGAACTACCGAGACTATGTATTCGACAGACCCAGAGGAACAATGTACCAGCATCCACTGCTAGTGAGTATTATAAACGCGCGGTTTACATTCCATTTCTAGATTCAATGGTTTCTGAAGTAAGCTCAAGATTTGGAACCTTAGCGAGGCAGGCTGTACGCGCACTTCATTTGATACCGTCTAACCTTGCGGCCTTAAATGAGGAATCGATTGACATGATATTCACCTATTACAAGGATGATCTGATGTCACCATCTACGTTTAAACAAGAAGTGACATTATGGAAACACCTATGGGACAACCAAGATAATAAACCAACAGATATAGTATCCACATTGTCCGACCAAAACTGTGATTGCTTGATGTACCCAAATATCCACAAAATATTGAGTTTGATGGCATTGGTTGCGGTAACATCTAGCAGTGTTGAGAGAGCGAATTCGTCAATGAAGTTCATAAAGAACAAGTTGAGAAGTACTATGAGCGAGGACCGATTTAACGCTCTAGTGTTAATGTACATACACAAAGATATTTATATTGATGTAGATCAAATAATAGACATGTTTGCCAGAAAACATCCAAGGAAAATGTTATTGATCAACCCATTGTCATGAACAACACACGCAAAGTTATAAATGAATGACTGATAAATCAGTATGTATTTCTGTTTATTATTTATATAGGTTATATATGTACGACGGTTTTGGTTTACTACATAAATTAATGGTAATTTTACTTAAAAATTATTGTGCGCCCCCGCCCCCCCTAACCTCAAATCCTGGATCCGCCCTTGGATGGCCATGGGTTCAGGCAATGTAGAGTTGTCACTCGACAAGCTTTTAGTGTTCAAGGTTACTGTGACCTTGAACTTTGACCTTAAAATCCATAGGGTTCATCTACTGGTCAGGCCCAACCTCCAAGTCAAGTTTGAGGACTATAAGTCCAGGCATTGTTGAGTTATCACTTGGACAAGCTTTGGTCTACCAACCGACCGACCAACATGTTTAAAGCAATATACCCTTCTTTTTCGAATAAGTTCAATCTGTGAAATTGGTTTGAAAATAGTCTAGCATAACTTAATTCAACAAGCAGCAACCACTGTTTGACGTCAGCCTGCCTGCCCAACAACATCCCCTTTGTAATAGAAAATTGTTTTAAAAAAGCTGAATTGAAAAGAAGAAATCATTTAATTCGAGCAAATTGTCTATTTCAGAAAATGTTTCAAAAGATGTTTGATGTGCATGCATCAAAGGTTATCTTTATCAGAGAAGGAACGAAACGTTTTCAGAAGTTATATGCTGCAGAGGTGTTGAAATGCTTCTATATATGGGAAACAGTTAAATACTTCAAGGTCATGCATTAATTGCAATTTGAAACAGGAAATAGCTCTCGATTTTTTCAAAAGTCGAGCTAATAACATGCAATTGTAACCCCTTTAGGATGTATGCACATCTCCTCTTGGTATAGAAGCTTCATGTAAAATTTTATTGAATTCCACCCAGTGGTTTGTAAGATATAAGCCGGAAAAAATATGGCTTCCGACCGACTGACCGACCGACACAGTGACTCCTATATACCCGCTCTTCTTCAAAGGGGGTATAATAATTTCAACATTCTTTGTAAATTCTTTGTAAAGGATCACCGAAGTAACACTCGTGCCAAATTATTTTTTAAGTTTTCACTGTACACATGTAAGGGAAACATTCTCTGCCCCTGGTGACCATGTTTTTCAACGGATCAGAATAATTTGAACAATCCTGAAAGAGGGTCAGGTCAGGTCACCCAAAGGAACATAATATTATGTCCAAAATTATTTTCAAATTGGGTTAATACTTTTGCACGTAATTGAATTATTTTAACATCTTTGAAAGAGCACCACCTATTTAAAGGAACATTCCTGTGAAATTATTTTGAAATCGGTCCGTTGGTTGTGGAGAAATTGTTTGTAGGAAAATTTGACCACAAAAACTTACCTTGAGCACTAAATGCTCAGGTGAGTTAAAAAGGCAGGAAAAATACTGGGGTCTATATCAGGATAAGTCAAGAAGTCGATATCTCTCTTTATACCCATCAAAACAATATGTTGAGTACCGACAACATAGCGTTTAGAGATCAATTGAGGACTATAAGGATAGGGAATACCTCCCTTAACATTGACACTTCTACAGCTGATGACTTTTGAAAACATAGGGGCAATTACAATTATAACTGTTATCAATAATAATTATTGTACTTTCATTTATAGAGAACTTCAACACTATTGCCTTGATGTTTTCGTCTGCTGCATATTTGTTAAATGCAGGAACCCTTTCATACATACAACAAATCTGCAAAGACAACTTTGATAACATCTAGACAAAAATATGTAAAATCTCTATACACGAAAGTATCATTTTCAAAATATTGCGACAAAAGGTGAAATTGTTCATCATTTGCAAT
Source organism: Serripes groenlandicus (assembly GCA_031761405.1). Classification (NCBI taxonomy): domain Eukaryota; kingdom Metazoa; phylum Mollusca; class Bivalvia; order Cardiida; family Cardiidae; genus Serripes; species Serripes groenlandicus. The sequence continues at coordinate 38,448,512 of JASEVX010000008.1, read as the reverse complement.
TTCCTCTTTTGTTGCATTGTTTCCATCAGTCGTCTGCTGCAGGTGTCAGAAAGCGACTGTATGTGGGAAAGGGTTCACTAAAATTTGAAATACTGGAAAAGGGTTGTTGATCTTTAGAAAGTCTATATTGATTGAGAACCACTTCTAATAAAATGTTTCCTCATAAGAACAAGTCGGTACTAAGTATTCAATCAATGCTTTCTCCAGACCTATATCTTCCATCATATTGATTGTTTCTGCTGTAAAAAACATTAACCCTTTATGATGCCTTTGAAGCAGACTACTTTTGAAAACATTGTGGCAAAAGGAGAAATGGCTCATGTTGAGCAATTTTTTCTTTGGCTACAATGTTTTCAAATCTGTTCAATTATTAAACTTCCAGATTTTTTTTTAAATTGTTGCCAAGCTGTTTTCCAAGTCTTCTGCTGCAGATTTGCTGTATGTGGGAAAGGGTTAACTATTACACAGTCTCAGTGAGGGTTAACTAAAAGGGAGTGACATTTTCTTATGTTATTTCCCCACATATTTTTCCTGTCTAATATTTATTTAATTTGCAAATCATAATTATATTCTGTTATCTTCTTAACCCTTTCCCATACAGACGCAACTGCAGCAGACACATTTTGAAAGCATTGTAGTGAAGAAATTATTTTGAGGAAATTCTCTTTTTGGAACAATGTTTTCAACTAATTTCATTAATACAGGGCTCTCACTAGGCTTAAATTTTAGGGAGAAGTGACTTCTCCCTCCGGGCAATTTAGGGCGAAGTGGGGAGACTTTAGGGAGAAGTGGGGAGACTTAAGGGAGAAGTGATATTTCTTGTGTGTCGTTACGCGTCGTAACCGCATCGCATCGTAATCGCATCGTTTGGGATAGAACACATTTACTTAAACAAAGATGAAAGTTTTATTTTTTTATTTTAATTATGATTATCACATGAAGTTCTAAAATTGTTTTTCCCTAAGAGTAGTTGCGATCCGAACATTATGTTCTAAAGTCGCAGAAATTACTAATGAAGCTACCTTTTACTCGCCGTCCATTCCGTAAAGGTGTCAGGCATTTTGTAAAGAAGTCGGTCGTAAGTGTCATAAACAATGTAAATTATTTGTATCGGGTTTGCGATCCGAACATTGTGTTCTAAAGTCGCCGAAATATAATTAATGAAGCTACATTTTACTCGCCGTGTAAAGGTTTCAGGCATTTTGTAAAGAAGTCTGTCGTAAGTGTCATAAACAACGTAAATTATTTGTATCAGCCAAACATACACACTCTTTACAAGTAGAATTGAGGTATTGTCTTTTGATTAGTTAATTCCAAATATTATGACACCCCCCATGCTACAGCATTTATTATGAAACCCCTAAAAAAATCTCTAAAAAATCTTATTTTCTCAATTATTAAAGACGATTATCTCATTAAACCATGAATATATTCACAATATTATTTATACTATTGAAAGGATTAAAACATAATTCGACTTCCATCTCATTTACATCGGATACGTAATTAATGTTTTATCAGGGGGGGCGTCATAATATTTGATATGACAATCCGTACTTTGATTATGCAAATTGGACTAAAGGGCACGACTTTGATTGGTTCTACGTCATTGTGTGTGTTAAATGATTTGATTCTTCAGCTTTTAATGGATATACATAACTGATTACGCAACTGTGTATATCGAGAACTGTATACATCGATTCGACATGGTGCGTGACCGTGATCAGTGTCCGATTATAGGACAAAATTGTCGGCGAAGTCAACTTCGCTTTGACTGAGATTTTGGGCGAAGTCGACTTCGCTTTGATCGAGTGAATGGGCGAAGTCAGACATTTTTAGGCGACCACTTTGCCCAAATCGCCCCCTCGTGAGAGCCCTGTAATAACATGAAATTTTGCAGTGAAACATTTTTTACTTAGAAAATACTCACCAGTCATTTAATACCCGATATATAATCTCAATACCTTTATTCCATCCAGATATAATCCGCGTAGCCGTCACGCTGTGTGTTATGTCACACGTCATTGTTATTTCTACGGTATTCAGTGACGACGTGGGGTGGGAGGCGACAATGAGAAATGACTGGTAAGTATTTTCTAATAAAAATATGTTTTACGTTGAAAAACTTCATTTTTAAGTCAAAAATACGTTACCAGTCATCTAATACCTGATGACTTTGCAGCATCGGTCGGGAGGATCGCCCAACACAATACTTGGTCCCAAAGATTAACTTAGCACCTGGTACCATCTATTACAGCTTTTAACAACGAACGAAATCAAACCTAAGATGGTTTAATTAACGAGTTGCGAGTTTAAATAGACTTTGTGGGTAATTTTTAAGATTAAGTTATGATTCTCTGAGAGGCCACTAATGGGCCAAAGAGAATACGTTTTCCTATTGTGATGACGAAGTGCGCAGATAAATGGTGCAGAAAGTCGCTTGGAACTTCCACACCGCTGTGCTAAGTATGTCCTCTAGTGGGACATTGTTAGAAAAGGCCAAGTTAGTAGACAGGACTCTAAATCTCATGTGGACTAATCCGCAAGAAAGAAAGATCATGATCAGAAAGATCCGTATACGCTAACTTAATACCACAGGACATCCAGCGGGAAATGGAAATAGTTGCCGCTAAGATATCCTTTTCCACTATAAGGGGTAGAAACAAACGCAACTGTGGTCCCTTAAGAACCCTCTTAAGGTAAAACTTAAGTACAGAACCCTGTCTAAGTCTGCGGGGCAACATTTAGCAGACAGGCTGAGAACTGTGATATGTTTAAGGAGAAGAAGCAAACTGGTTCTTAGCTGAGAAACCAGGTTGACAAAGAAGGACAACTGACCCATTAGATTGGTTAAATCTGAGGAAATCCGTCTTTACTGACAGGGCATGAAGCTCCCTTCTATGGCGAGCAGTGGAGCAGGAAGTAGTTTAAATGCGTTAAAGAAGAGGAAAGTAGTGTCTCGTACACACATACCTGAAAGATCCCATTTTTTAGATAAAACTCCTAAAAAAGGATTTCTCTAATACGCTCAGAGAGGAATGGATTAGAACCAATGCTCTCTCCCCCTTTGAACTTAAGCGTATTAGAGAGCATCGAATAATACCTTTAAATAGTAATGACTGTATTTTTCTTCCAAAAGAAAAAATAAGAAGCCGGCTAGACTAGTCACAGAGGAATACTCTGGATTAACCGACCTTGCAGTACACCAATCCAAGAAAACTGTCCACTTCAAATCATAGACGATTCCAGTGGACAGCCATTTAGATTCTGTGATGCGAGAGGTAACAATCTCAGAAAAGTTTCTTTCTCAGACTAAACGCTGGACAACGTCCAGGCATGAAGGTGCAGCACAGCCTGGTTGGGACATAGGTGCCTACGCAGTTGCTGGAAAAGCATGTGGCCCTGAAGAGGAAGATGTAGAACCATGACCTCTGGGGCCAAAACGGTGCTATTAGCAATGTCCTGCACTGCCGAGAGTGCAGATTTTTTTGTAGGACAACTGGAACCAGTATGAACGGGGAGAAAAACATACCCGAGCAATAGGTTCCAATTGAGGGTCAGTGTGTCCAATGCATCGCTGTGGATCGAACAATTCAGAGACATATAGAGTGGAAGCCGACAGTACACTCTGGTGCCGAAAAAGATCCACTAGAGGGGTCCCAACATGTATGAACACTAAGTTCACTACAGAATTTTTCCGCCAGCAAGATCCTGTACTAGCAGGATAGACTGTCCGCTATAACGTTCAGATGACAGGGGACTTGTTTCACTTAGAGGACTAACAACTTACGGAGGAGATTTTTTTTTTTTCATTGCCATGAATTCTGCATGGAGCCAAAACAATTAAAGAACTAAAGGGGAGATCATTGAGAGCTCAGGTGAACTAAAAAGAGGCGTCTTTTGATTGTGAATGGGGCTCAATTTCGACCGTAATTTTGGTTAAGAAAAAACACTGCATATCCTGCATGTACAAAATACATGAAATGCAGGTCAGATGCATGTCCCGTGTGACTTTTAAAGACCACATGATTGCCTTGAGAGACTTTGACATGTAAGTAAACAAACAATTCAGTTGAACTGTTGAAGTGTTCAGGCCGTAGGGTATAAATACTCTAGTCAGAAAGACGAAACGGCTAGCTGGCGATACCTGTAATTATAGTGGATGGGGTAAACCGCCGTGAAGGTCAAAGCGAGAGGTGTTATAAAAGATTTTATATTCAAGCGGACAAGTTGTTTATACAAATATATTTATACAGTAATGCTGGCTTGGAAGGTTTAAAGGATGGTAAATAGCTTACGAAGGTAGAGTGCCTTCTAGAAACAGGGACCAAAAAATGGGCGTCATGCACTTGCAGACACCCGTGCATAATGCACAGCGTGAGGGCTACATGGATTCTTTCTAGATGGAATCAAGGTATTGAGATTATATATCAGGTATTAAATGACTAGTAACATATTTTTTATATAAAAATCTGTTTTACAGTTTATAGAGTTTCCTTATTTTTCCCAAATGGTTTCAACTCATCTAGTACAGATTTATTGTATGTTGGAAAAGATGTATTGGCAATTTTTTTGTATTAAAAAGTAAAAATAGCATATCAAGTCAGAGCTTTAGATATGGGTGCTTATATAATTCCATATTCTGAAATTCCTCTTTTGAAATTGACCTCCAAACGATATTCTTTAGGCACTCAAATCATCTCACTGATACGAATCTTTTGAATAGGAACATGGTGGGGTTTATTTGGTGAATTAGAGAAATATTGTCTGACAAAGACCGTGTTCCTGTTAACCCTTTCCCACAAACAACACATCTATAGCAGACGCCTTTGAACAAATCTGTGCAAAAATATGAACCATCTCAATTAATGACAGTTTATTTATTAAATAGAGTTAAAAACATTGTGGCAAATGGTGAAATTGCTCATCATGAGTAATTTCACCTTTGCCACAATGTTTTCAAAAGTAGTCTGCTACAGAGGCATCAGACAGCGTCTTCATGTGGGAAAGGGTTATCTCCTCCATCACTAGGGCCTCTAACAGTAATGGGTTTCACAGCAGTCATACTGTCTTGTGACAACCAATAAGGCTCACTTGTGACAATCTATTTGAGAGTCGGGCAACTTGACAAGTTTATCCATCTTTTCCCTTTTTACATAATCAATAATTTCGCCTTTTCACTGAAAACTAAACAGGCTGTAGGTCTTGAATTATAACTTCATATACGAAGTAAGGAATCATTTTTAGAAGATCAAGCTATTTTCAATGGCTTTATATCAAAAGGTGTTATATATTTTTGCATTTGTCTTTAGTGGAATTAAAGAAAATTGTTTTCCCTACGCCGATGACTGCTGATCATTACTGATACAGCATTCCATCAATTAAGAACTAGAAATATCACTGAAGGTGATGAATACCCCCAGCTGGTGCCTGACAATATACATATGTATGAGAAATTCAAGGGGCCATAACTCATTTAAAAATCATTTGAGTGCAACACGCCGACAATATGCACAACTAGGCTAGGTATCAATCATTCTTGTGAAGTTATATTGAATTCTGACCAAGGGCTGCTGAGAAATAGTGTTCACAAGAAATGTCTACAGACCAACTGTGTATGAGAAATTCAAGGGGCCATAACTCATTTAAAAATAATTCCAGTGCAACACGCCGACAATATGCACAACTAGGCTTGGTATCAATCATTCTTGTGAAGTTATATTGAATTCTGACCAAGGGTTGCTGAGAAATAGTGTTCACAAGAAATGTCTATAGACCAACTATGTATGAGAAATTCAAGGGGCCATAACTCATTTAAAAATAATTCCAGTGCAACACGCTGACAATATGCACAACTAGGCTTGGTATCAATCATTCTTGTGAAGTTATATTGAATTCTGACCAAGGGTTGCTGAGAAATAGTGTTCACAAGAAATGCCCAGACCAGCAGACCGACCGATAAACCGACAAACCAACCAACCGTCAAGCGTGACTCCTATATAGCCCCCATATACTACGTATCTGGGGGTATAATAAATTGTCTCCTTCAACTTGAACCCTTTTCCTGTTGTATTAAATGTGTGATTATATGCAAAAGATGAAAACATTGTGGGAAAAAGAGATATTGCTCATAAGCCTCAATATTTTTAACCAATAATTCGCACCAAAATATTTGAAAATATATTGATGTCAGTATAAGTTAATTTAACCCTTTCCCTCATATAAACGCTTTCGGACGCCTTTGCAGCAGACGGCTTTTTGAAAACATAGTGTCAAAAGAAGAAATTGCACAAAACATGCAATTTCTCCTTTTGCCACAATGTTTTCCACTTTTAGTCAAATGTTATCCATTCAATTATAAATGGAGATTTTCTATGTTTTGTCAAAATACGTTCAAAGTCGTCTGCTGCAGAATTGTCGTATGAGGTAAAGGGTTAAAGCTTGATCAAGTTTTATTACACCATTTTTTGTTACCCTTGACCTTCACAATAAAAGGTGCTTTGAACCTTTTCCCACATACTACAAACCTGCAGCAGACGACTTTGAAAAAATCTTGGCAAGAATGTGGAAAATCTCTATAAATGAAGTTTTTAATTATTTTAAAAATTCAGTTGAAAACATTTTGGCAAAACTAGAAATTGCTAATTATGAGCAATTTCTCCTTTTGCCACAATGTTCTCAAACATTGTCTGCTGCAGATTCATCAGAATGTGTCTGGATATATGGGAAAGGGATGCAACATACCGTCTCATCATGTAGAACTATCGCACCAAATTATTTGATTGATTGATGCATTTTAGAACGAACTAACAATTGCGTGAACTTTGTCTGGCTCACCTCGTACAAGCTCCTCAAAAACTTTAACCCTTTCCCTCATATAGACGCTTTCTGACGCCTCTGCAGCAGACGGCTTTTTGAAAACATAGTGAAAAAAGAAGAAATTGCACAAAACGTGCAATTTCTTCTTTTGCCACAATGTTTTCCACTTTTTGTCATAGGTTATCCATTCAATTATGGAGATTTTCAATTATTTTGACAAAATACATTCAAAGTCGTTTGCTGCAGAATTGCCGTATGAGGGAAAGGGTTAAGGTTAATGAATCTGACTATCAGACGCTTTGTAAAAGCAGTGTGCATCAGTAAGAGCGGAAACAGAAAATATGAGTTATTTCAGCAATGACACAAGGAGACACAATTTGATTATTGTAATGGCTGTCTAATGGAATCTTGGAGAAGACGTGACAACAATCAATACAAACAATAATGTTGTATGGGAACATAGCAGAGCTCGAGCTCCAACACTAAAATCTCAATATCACACTGATTTGATAACTCATCGGAAGCATCTTCACGTGTTGGTGGGTTCAATCCCGACTCACTGGGTCATACAAAAGACTTTATTTATTTATTTATTGGGGTTTTACGAGCAATTAAGTTATTATTTACCATTTCAACATGAAGATGCATCTGCAGTAGACCATTTTTGAAAAAGATAATAACAAGTAACTTCTCCTTTTGCCACAATGTTTTAAATTCTCTTCCATAATTAAACTTTCATGAATAGAAAATTTCAATATATTTGCATGGATGTTTTCCAAGTCGTCTGCTGCAGATTTATTGAATGGGAGGGCATTATTTACCCAGATTCTAAAAGAGCATGCCTTTTACTTTGTAAAACAAGAGGGCCATGATGGACCTAGTTCGCTCACCTTAATTATACAATGTACTGCAATGCAAAACACATCAAGACAATTCTGCTGAATGCAACCTCCACATTGTTAACAAAGTTTTCCTTCATTTGGCCTAGTGATCTATATTTTTTTACCTGATATGACCCATATTACAACATGGACTAGATATCATCAAGACAACATTCTGACGAAGTTTCAACTTGCTCAAAGTAAAAATGCGGCCTCCGGAGTTTGAACAATATTTTCCTTTATTGACCTTGTTTCTGACCCAATATGACCCATATTCAACCTTGACCTAGTTATAATTTAGACAAACATTCTAACAAATTTTCAAACTGCTGAGGCAAAAAATGCGGCATCCAAAGTGTTAACAAGATTTTTCTTCAATTTGGCCTAGTGACCTAGTTTTTGACCCATATACCAACTTGGCCTAGATATCAGTTAGCTAAACATTCTCATCAAATGTCAAGCTGCTGTATCAAAAAATGTGTCTTCTATTGAGTTAACAAGATTTTCCTTCAATTTGGCCTAGTGACCTAGTTTCTGACCCAATATGTCCCATATTCAAACTTGACCTAGATATCTTTAAGACAAACATTCTGGCAAAATTTCAAACTTCTTAATCAAAAATGCGGCCTCTAGAGTGTTAACAAGATTTTCCTTCAATTTGGCCTAGTGACCTAGTTTCTGACCCAATATGTCCCATATTCGAACTTGACCTAGATATCTTTAAGACAAACATTCAGACAAAATTTCAAACTTCTGAATAAAAAATGCGGCCTCTAGAGTGTTAACAATATTTTCCTTCAATTTGACCTAGTGACCTACTTTTTGACCCAACATGACCCATGTTCAAACTTGACTAACATATCATCAAGACAAACATTCTGATAAAGTTTCATCATGCTCAAGTTAAAAATGCAGTATCCAGAGTGTTAACCTGGCATGCCTCATACTTGTGGCCTAGATATCATTTAGATAAACATTCTGACCAAATTTCAAGCTGCTGTAGCCAAAAAAGCGGCTTCTACAGAGTTTCCTTTAATTTAGCCTAGTGACCTAGATTCTGACCCAACATGACCCATGTTCGAACTTGACCTACATATCATCAAGACAAACATTCTGATAAAGTTCCAACATGCTCGAGTTGAAAATGTGACCTCTAGAGTGTTAACAAAATTACCCTTCAATTTGGTCTAGTGACCTAGTTTTTGACCTCATATGGCCCAGTTTCGAACTTGTCCAAGATATGGCCCATATTCGAACTTGACCTAGAATTTTTTTAGAATTTTTAAAACTAACATTCTGACAAAATTTCATACTGCTGAAGTAAAAATTGCAGCCTCTGGAGTGTTAACAAGATTTTCCTTCAATTTGACCCGACATGACCCATGTTTGAACTTGACTTACATATCATCAAGACAAACATTCTGATAAAGTTTCAGAATGCTCAAGTTGAAAATGTGGCCTCTAGAGTGTTAACAAGATTTCCCTTCAATTTGACCTAGTGACCTAGTTTTTGACCTCATATGGCCCAGTTTCGAACTTGTCCAAGATTTGATGGAGATGAATGTTCTGATAAACTTTCATGAAGGTTGGATGCAAAATGTAGCCTGTAGAGTGTTAACAAGCTCAAATGTTGACGACGGACGACGCATGACGCACAGATGCTGGACAAAATGGGATCACAATAGCTCACCTTGCACTTCGTGCATGGGTGAGCTAAAAACTATATTTCTAAGCAGAGTTTGTATCATCATTTCATTGAATTTCTTAAATTTCAATAAGGAAACAACATCGATCAAGTCTGCAAGAATTCCAATTGAATTTCTTTACACCTTTTCAATGTTCAGAAAATCAAACCATATTTACAAGTCTTAAAACTGTAACCCTTTACCAAATGCATAAACCTTTTGCACATCTGCAGGGGACATTTTTTTAAAACACTGTCAAACAAGAAATTTTTCATCATTTGGCAGAGAGATGCCGGAGAAGAGGTGATCCCTAAGGCACATCTTGTCATGGCAAGCACCATTTTGATCACAAGATTTATAATTCAGAAAGCCTTTAGGTTTAGTTCCTTTGCTTCTAAACAGAAAATTAACCGTATCCCACATGTAGATGCATTTCTAAGCATCTGCAGCAGACATCTTTTGACAACATGGTGGTGGAAGGAGAAATTACTTATAATGACCAATTTTTCTTCAAAAACAATGTGTTCAATAATACATGCATATATATATTCGTTGATAGAGGTTTTACATAATTTTGCATAAATATTTTCAAAGTCGACTGCTGCAGATTGGTTGTATGTGGGAACGGATTAAACATCAAACAAAGTACACAGAGGTAAATTAACCCTCCCCACCAATAGACGCTTTTTGATGCCTTTGCAGCAGACGACTTTGAAAACATGGACAAAAGAAAAAGTTGCTCAAAACAAGCAATTTCTCCTTTTGCCACAATGTTTTCATATCTTTTCATTAATTGTACACATATTTATAGGGTTTTCCCATGATTTTGCGAATATGTTTTCAAAGTCATCTGCTGCGGATTTGTTGTATGTGGGAAAGGGTTAAGACTACAGTATGCATACTATCCTGTAGGATCAGACAATGGATAAAAGAGTGAGGGACAAATCTATGACAGGAGATAGGAGGATTATTAATGATTGCATGGATAGCCTTCTGTGAATTTAGAAATATTTTTACCTCACCTTTTAATTTGACTCAACCTGCAATAGTTTTACATTACAATCATTTAATTGACAAATCGTGTTAAATTTATCCAGAGACTGAAAATATCACATCTAACCAAGAGAAAGAGACAGGTATACAACTCTTTTTCCCACAATATCTCTTATTATCCAACCAAACCCTATCTTCTGGTACTCAAGAATCGTCCCATTGAGATGATTCTTTTGAGTACCCACGACATAGGGTGAGATGGTCAAATAAGGGTTTTAGAACATGTAAAACGCTCCTTATCTAGACCTCTGATCTAACCTTTTCCTTCCTGCAGAAGCATTTTGATGCATCTTCAGCAAATGACTTTTGAAAACATTGTGGCTGAAGAAGAAACTGCTCATAATGAGGCCATGGATCCCTCACCTTAGAATGAACTCGTTAAGACAAGATAATATTTACAGCACATTTAAGTTTTGTCATTTTACACAATTTCTGATGCACCTGTGGACTTTTTCAATGTTACTATTACTTATGCATAATAATTTCATCCAAGAAGCTTTTCTACAAAAGCAGCTCGAAATCAGGAAAGCAACTTCAGAGCAAACTTAGTTTGGGTATTTTAATTTTTACCTCTTTTTCTGATGCAGCCTGGCAGCCATGGTTTTATACCAATTAATATGGGTTGAAGTTGCAGTGTTTTTCTTAACCCTTTCCCTCATATAGACGCTTTCTGACGCCTATGCAGCAGACAGCTTTTTGAAAACATAGTGACAAAAGAAGAAATTGCAATTTCTCCTTTTGACACAATGTTTTCCCCTCTTAGTCATAGGTTATCCATTCAATTATATAGATTTTCTATTTTTTGACAAAATATGTTCAAAGTCGTCTGCTGCAGAATTGTCGTATGAGGGAAAGGGTTAACCCAAATTGGGGCTGAAATTGGGCCCCCATTCACAATAAAGACATTTTACATGTCACTATTTTCACAATTAAAAGGGCCCTGGCCCTGGTCACAAAACAGGGAGGAAAAAACACTGAGGTGAGCTAATGAATAAACCTATCTCTTGATTTTGTTCTAAAATATTGTGAGAAAGATATTTTCCCTTAATTGCCACTAAGTTTATATAGTTAGTAAGTTACATGTATTGTGAAAATAACTTGACCGAGGATCATAAATACACCATTCAGTCCACTGTACTCGAAAACTACTCGGTCGTCTGTCTTTGTTAGCAAAACCAGGGACGTAGATAATACATCCCTGGCAAAACCAACAACCAGTATATATGTACATACAAAAGCACCATGTCTAAGCATGTCATGATTATGTCATGATTATGTCATGATTATTCCATGAATATTTGTATAACTAAACAGTGCTTGCACTTACTTTTTGAAACAGGAAGTCCTGACTTCCTGGGTCTGAATTCAGGTTGTCGCGCCGACTTTGCCCCATCTCACACTTTATACTTAGATAAATTTGTATTTAGAAAAACATTGCAGGAAAAGAAGCAAATTTTTACAAAGAGCAGAATAATTGATATTGTTCCTTTTTCAACAATGTTTTTCTATCATAAATCATTTTAACAATTATTTTGATGTCTGCTTATATGCACTTTCCTTCTGGTTTTCTAGCCTGCATACTATTAAATAGATTTGCTTGGTCTTCAGCTTTGAGCTAGTGTATATCATGGTTGCAAATACTTATTATTAAGTAATTTATATTGAAGCAGACAACTTTTGAAATCATTGTGGCAAAAGGAGAAATTGCTCATAATGAGCAATGATTTCAACTCTATATTCAACAAACATACAATCATTTATAGAGATTTACTATACTTTGGACTTGATAATTTCAGTCATCTGCTGAAGATTTATTGTATGTGGGAAAGTGTTAAAACATTGTGGCAAAAACAGAAATTGCTGATTTTTAGTATTTGTCTTCTTTTGTCATAACTTCATAAGGAAACTGCTACAACGAAATTTGAAACAAATTTCAAAAATAATTCGCTTATAAAACGGTAAGACCATCCTTGACATTTCAAGAGTGCTATTTTAACACGTCACAAACAAATAATGCAGTTTCGGAAGATTCCTTTCCGTTTATTTTGTACAAATCAAAAATCTTTTTTTTTTTAAATTTTACGACGTGACGTCACTTCCGGGACATTTATTTTCCTTTTACTTTACAAGAGAGTTCAAAATGAAGAATGCAATGACTAATCTGCTCCGTCTCTAGTGAATGAATTGCTAATATTAGCGGCCCGACAGGTCTTACAAAACATGCGCTTAGTATCTTCAAAGTATTCTAACCAGTCAAACTGTTTCTTCCAAGCTTCTTGAAAGGCCCGAGATTTCGAGCTTGAACCTGGAGTAGCGTTAGGTTAAATTTCTTCGTAACAGATTGCACAACATTAATTTCCAGTGAATCTTCATTGGGTTTACATTTATGGAAACACCAAGATCAAAAAGCGAACGTTGAGCCATTGCTAGACTAACGAATAATGACCATTTACAGGACTGATACGTTCTGATTAGAGATGTGTACAGTAATTGTGTCAATTATCGGACATAAAACTGATCATTACTTAAATTGCCAAACAATAGGCTTTCATAAATTGGACCAAAAAAATATCTATAAACTGTAAACATTCTAACCTCGCCTTCTTACCAAGTAACAAATGTGTCATCTATGTTCACATGTAACAGAAACATGCCAAACTTGTGTTATAAATTTAGTATTGATTGGTTTGAATGTGTTCTCCACAAATCGGCAAGTGTAACCTCTTGGGTAGAGTCAGCATTCTCAACACGGATTGGCTCATTATTATCTACTGAATCACTTTTTTATAATTGACAGTTAATCGAGCCAGTACACAATTTTAAATAGTCGTGTACGTCAAGACATATCGTCAGACGCGACCGTCTCCCTTGTCAATTTTCGGCGTACTGGAACAGCTTTCGGGCGTAAATACGCCCGATATGTCCATTACCGGAACCACTGACTAAGTTTGTCTATGTTAGCCAAACCAACCACATTGACAACAATATACTAAAGTACAATGTCTAAATAGGTCATGATTATTCCATGCATTAATCATTATTAATCAGTCCATCTATGTTAGCCAAACCAACAAACAGTATACTATGTTTCTGTTAATATTAATATAACTCAGTCTGTCTACGTAAGCCAACCCAAAAAACATTGCTGAAAGTACCATGTATAAATACATATATGTCATGAATGATAGGTTAAGTATAATAATCAAAGGATTATTATTAGAATATGATAAAACTTACCACCGACTCATCACTGGCAAGGAACGCATGACACTCAAAATCACTGTACAGACTAGGGCGACTCAGGTACGCAAAACATCTCGGATCCTGGTGGGTCTTAGCGAACCTCGACAGGTTATGAAGGTTATGTTCAAATACGGTCTCCATCTTTTCAGTGCCCTCGTAACAGATGGCACGGAGTTTATTCCCTTGTATCTGCAAACATACTTCCTTGAATGTGTCTCTGCTACGTTTTATTTCCCCCATTACCCATGGCATCGCACTCTGAGGTGGGAACCGTCTGTCTAGTTGAGAATTCCCCAGGTAAATAACAACAAAACTTGGAACATTTTCTGTTGCATTTTCCACTTTTGTTTTCTTCTCAGCATTGTCTGTTTCAACTTTGGTTTCTTTCTCCAACACATCATGCAATGCTTTCTCGTTTGCTGCATGGCAGGTATGTACTAGCTGGGATGATCCACATATAGGACAAACCGATGTCACATCTGATCCACTCATTGTGTTTGTCCTAATGATTATTGCCAAAGATCACATTAGACGATGCATGGGAAGTATGCAACATAATCAGTTGGAAAAACGAGTTAATTACTACAAAAATACAGTTGAGGCAACATTTACTTTTAAAACAGAAGTTTTTGCACGATATTTCGAATAGGACTGACCGAATTCCCTCATGTGAATCATCTGGATTGCATCGTCTACCATGTTGTGACGTCATATTGTCGTAAAATAAATAACCAATTAGTTATTCAAAAATATTGTCATAGGTCAAATATTTTATTAAGATGAAATATGTTCTGACCAAAAAAGATGTATTTACATCGGAAATGTATCAAATGACCTCGAATAATACCAAAAGAACATTTGCGACAAACTACCATAAAGTGATTGAATTTTACTTTGCGGCAGCTACCGGTTTCTTGAGAAATTTCAAGTTTCTGTCACAATGTCTGGCGATAAAAAACAGCGATGGGTTCCTTTAGAATCCAATCCAGACGTATGTAGATTAACATTTAATTATTTTGTGACTGTTTAGTTGTTTTCTGAGTTGATAGATTAAGATGACACTTCTGATTTCTTTCTATTTTCAGGTGCTGAATAAGGTAAGATTGACTGAACTGGAAACTGAGAGAAGCTGGCAGATTTTGCGTCTATCACTACCGTTATCACTACGGAACGCGAGAGATGAAAAAAATAAGTGTTTTTCCATAAACATGTTTCTAACGTTATTGTCAATTATTCTATTTTCAAAACTGTCATAATCTAGCATTTAAGAACCTAGAATCAAACTGGCTCAACAATTCATTGGCAATGTTGCACCAAAGACATAAGTAAAGAGATAAGCATTATCGCACAGGGATTCGACATTACCATACAGAAAATAGCACTATAGTTCCCTGTTCTTGAACAGTACCTATTCTCGAACCTTTAGTTCAAGGACTGTTTACATATTTCCGAAACGCATTATACGTAATAAATATTTATATGTGAACCGAGGCTTTGTTTACTTAAAAATAAATTGTTGAATTTATTTGTCAGTATTGTTGGTTTTTGACATTAATTCATAAGTATTCCTATGAGTCCTGATAAATGTTAAGAGGTTCGAGAACCGGTGTCTCCATGATACTGCAAAATCTCGCATTCTATCACAGGTACTGCGAGAATCTTGCGAATAATAGAAATTGTCCAGCACAAGCTCGATAATTAGTTAAACAAAGCGTATGTCGATACAGATTACTACGAAAGTCTTATTTGTCGAAGCCAGAATGTCCCGTCTGGATTTATGTTTTCTTTGACAGTTAAATAAAACTTAAAAAAAAGTGAATAAATTTTATTTATTCATTAGAAATATCATCTAATACGAATATATACACATGTTTAATTATTCATGTTGACTGCATTTGAACTGAACTGAGTTGATCGCTCTTTTGACCAAGATTGTTTAATTTTATACACCATGTTTAATTTGAAATAATGAAGGAGGGAAAATGCCATGTCTCATAAACATTATCTGCTTATAAATATTTAAATGCATAATTAAGGAATATATATGTATTTATAACTAAAACCGCAAACAGAGCAAAGCTGAAATCACAGCTTTAACCCTTTCCCTCATATAGACGCTTTCTGACGCCTCTCTAGCAGACGGCTTTTTGAAAACATAGTGACAAAAGAAGAAATTGCTCAAAATGAGCAATTTCTCCTTTTCCCACAATGTTTTCCACTTTTAGTCATCTATTGGTTATCCATTTAATTATAGAGATTTTCTTTTTTTTGACAACATATGTTCAAAGTCGTCTGTTGCAGAATTGCCGTATGAGGGAAACAGTTAAATGAGATGAAGAAAAAAAGGGATATCTGAGTTACTCTACACAACCCTAATCAGCGGGTAGTGTTATACTGCAGACACAACTAGTCGGTAACTTAGTCACTTGACTAACATATCTAGCTTATAATACCCCCAAGATTTGTTCTTTGCGTAATCGGTGTTGCCCATCTCTGTATTTATATGTCTCTAACCGAACCTAGGTGGCATGATTCTGAAAAAATTCATGCCGAATAAATGACAGTGAGCAAAAAGTGAGTGAGTATTATTATGTCTCCCCCTGTATACAGGGGAGATATATTGATTTTGTCCTTTGGGTCTGTCTGTCTGTCCGAAATCGTGTCCGCTCCATATCTCCAAGACGGCTTGAAGGATTTTCATGAAACTTGGGTCACATGTTCACCTCATCAATGCGATGTGCAGAACCCATGTGTCGACCATATCGGTT
The DNA here is from genome assembly GCA_031761405.1 of Serripes groenlandicus. NCBI lineage: Eukaryota > Metazoa > Mollusca > Bivalvia > Cardiida > Cardiidae > Serripes > Serripes groenlandicus. The sequence continues at coordinate 38,432,063 of JASEVX010000008.1, read as the reverse complement.
CAAGGTCAAGGTCACGCTTGAAGGTCAAAGGTTTGAGGCTTTATTTCATGTCCACTCCATATCTTCAAGACGGCTTGAAGGATTTTCATGAAACTTGGATCACATGTTCACCTCATCAAGGCGATGTGCAGAACCCATTGTCTGCTTTATAGGTTGAAATGTTTTGAGAGATTTTGACAGATATTTGAAGGGGAGACATCTGGTTTTTGCAAAAACAATTCTAGTTAATGATTTCATTTATACAGAGACATAAGTGATCTTATTTGAAATGAGAAGTTTATAGCATGCTTACCAAATACCCTGATTCAATCTTGATTCCAAAGATTGGCAAACACTCTTTACCCAATTGTGAGTTAAAAAACGTTAATTTGAAAAATACATGTATATAGGTTAAGTAAACTGTTAATGACTTACGGCAACATTAAACGCCCCAATTACATGACTGCGTATCGGGTTTGTGTATAATGTCAAATTTCGAGTCACTATATGACCTCACATCCTACAGGGACTACTAATGTGTATTTTATGATTAGTAGCCTAGCATCCTAGTACATGTATGTCCAGCACACATTTCAGCAATAACAAATGCACATAAAGAGCTCTAAATAAGGTGCCTATGTGACATTCAAACCTGATGTTGTTGGTACTCAAAAACATAGGGTTTGGTTGAGTCATAAGAGAGATGATGGTGGGAAAAAAACAGTTTACTACTCATTATCTAGTCATCTGTCATAATTGGAAAGAGATAAGTTGTTAACTACAATGTTGTACAAGTTTATAACCTATAGTTGGGAAAACAAAATATATTTTTCCTTATAAATGAGAAATATACTGAGATAAATTAATCAATTAAATGTCTCTTGTACTATAATGACAAAAAATTATAACAACTTGACGTCATGATAAATCCTAATTTGTTAGATCAGGATAATTTTCAATATAAGTCACATTTAATACCAGTTTAAATACCTAAAATAATGGTCAATTTTATGAGTTTTCAATCGAAAAGAAAAGAAAGGTTGGCAAAAGATTTTTTTTGAATAAATGGAAAGTCAAAAATTTATTGTTTAATTGCAAGGAATATTTTTAAAAAAATGTTGGTGGAAAGAAGTTACTTCATTTGGTGAATAATTGTTAATTTTAACACTTCCTCACATGCAGAAGCCTTTTGACACATCTGCTGCCAGAGACTTTTCTATTGCTCATAATGAAATTGTTTTCCTTTTGCTACAATGCATTCATTTCTATTCAATTATTATATTTCATTAATAGAAAGTTTCTATATTTTCGCATAGATTCAAACGATTTCTCCTGCATGTTTGGTTGATACCAGTCATATTTTTTGTTTCAGTACATTCACAGTCTTGGTGTCCCACAGAAATGGGAGTTTGTCGATGTATATGGCTTTGATGAAGAACTGCTGATGATGGTTCCAAGACCAGTCATCGCTGTCACCTTGTTGTACCCAATCACAGAAAATGTAAGTCTATTTGGTGGTCCTCTCTATGGTACTGTCAACATTTGAAAAAAATATAAGTTTTGCTTGCATTGTTTGATAAAAAAAAATGATAAAAAAAAAATTGGCTAAAACAAGTACTTTCTTCCTAATTCCTTTCCCACTTATGACAATTCTGCAGAATACGACCTTGAACACATTTAACCCTTTCCCTCATACGGCAATTCTGCAGCAGACGACTTTGAACATAATTTGTCAAATAATAGAAAATCTCCATAATTGAATGGATAACCTATGACAACAAGTGGAAAACATTGTGGCAAAAGGAGAAATTGCACGTTTTGTGCAATTTCTTCTTTTGTCACTATGTTTTCAGAAAGCTGTCTGCTGCAGAGGCGTCAGAAAGTGTCTATATGAGGGAAAGGGTTAAAAGCAAAAATTGGAAAAATCTGCACAAATGAAAGAATGCTTATTGAGTAGAGTTGAAAACATCATGAGCAATTTTTAGCTCCACTGGCTGAAAGCCAGTCGAAGTCGAGCTTATGTCATTGCGAATTGTCCGTCATGCGTGCGTTAACTGTTTGCTTCAATCAACTTCTTCTTTCTATGAAGTTTCATCCTATCTGGCCAAGTTGTTAGGGAGAAGAAGTTCTATCATGGCAACCGAAAGAAAAAAAAAGTGTAAACTTAAAAAAAATCTTCTCCTAAACTGGTTGGCCGATTTTCAAATAATTTTGTAGAAATTCTCCTTGGGTGAACCACTATCAGATTCCTTCAAGTCATGTTAATTGGTAAAAAAACATGGGGCTTTTTTGCCTAAAATGGCTATAGTGGAAACTTAAAAAATCTTCTTCTCCAAAAGTGTCGGGCTGATTTTCAAATAATTTTGTAGAAATGTGAAAACTTAAAAAATCTTCTCCTCCGAAACTGTCGGGCATATGTCATGGCGAATTGTCCGTCGTGCGTGTTTGCATCCGTTAACTCTTTGCTTCAAACGACTTCTCCCTAACCACTTGGCCAATTGGGATGAAACTTCATAGGAAGCATCAATTTCCTCTCCTTCAAATTTTTAGGTTCTATGCAAAATTCTGGTTTCCATGGCAACCGAAAGAAAAAAATAGTGAAAACTTAAAAAATCTTCTCCGAAAGTGTCTGGCCAATTTTCAAATTATGTTGTAGAAATGTTCCTTGGGTGACCCCCTATCAGATTCCTTCAAGCCAAGTTGATTGGTCGAAAAACATGGCCGCCAGAGGGCGAGAATGTTTTGCCTAATATGTCTATAGTGAAAACTTAAAAAATCTTCTTCTCCGAAATAATTTTGTAGAAATGTTTTTAGGGTGACCCTCTATCAGATTCCTTCAAGCCATGTTGATCGGTCAAAAACATGGCCACCAGGGGGCAGGGCTGCTTGGAGATTTAATTTTTGCCTAATGGCAGGGGAGCGATACTGGCTTTCATATTTGGAATATAGATACATCTTATACCTTTCTTCACATTGAATGCTGAAGATGCTGAGTGTGACCTTCTTTTTGGGGTGAAGAACATGATTTTGTGTGGTAATAGTTTTAGGGCAAGTTGGCATTTTCATTTTTTTTTTACTTTTTCTCAATAAATACTTGTGTTTTGGCTTTCATATTTGGAATATAGTTACATCTAATACCCTTCTTCACATTGAATGCTGAAGATGCTGTGTGTAACCTTCTTTTTAAGGTAAAACATATGATTTTGTGTGGTTAAAGTTTTAGGGCAAGTTGGAATTTTCATTTCTTTACATAGTTACATCTAATATCTTTCTGCACATTGAATGATGAAGATGCTGAGTTTAACCTTCTTTTTGGAGTATTCGAATCACTTCATACTTCACACATTTGTTCAGGACCATCTTACAATTTGGTTAGATAACTCCTTTGTATCCTAAATATGGAGTTATGGTCCTTGATTGACTTTGTAAATTTGTTGTGATTCACTTACATCTGAATAATGTTTTTTATCTTTTCACTTGATGCTTTGAACAGTTATCTAAAAATTGTGGGCTTGTTTTCCTTATATGTATATATAGTGAAAACTTTAAATAACTTCTTGTCAAAAAGTGTTGACCTGATTTAAAACTAATTTGGTTCACATAATCTACCAAGATTGTTGAAATTATTCCGATCCTTTGAAAAACATGGCTGTTGGGGGCAGGGCTTGTTTTCCTTATATGTATATATAGTGAAAACTTCAAAAATCTTCTGGTCTGAAACCGAAAGGCCTAGAGCTTCGATCAATGCCTGTTAGTCCTCTACAAAGTTTGTTAAAATTATGCTCCTTGGATCAAAATTGGCTCACCCCAGGGGTCACCTGTTTTTACATAGAGATATATATATAGGGAAAAACTTTGAAAATCTTCTTGTCTGAAACTGAAAGGCCTAGCGCTTAGTTATTTGGTGTGAAGCATTGTCCTCTACAAAGATAATTCAAATTATGCCTCTGGGGTCAAAGCTGGGGCAACCCCAGGGGTCACCTGTTTTATAAAGATATATATAGGGAAAAATCTTTTTGTCTGAAACGAAAGGGCCTAAAGGTAAGATATATGGTGGTAGTGGTCTTCTACCAAGATTGTTCAAATTATACTCCTTGGGTCAAAGGTCACCTTTTTTACAGAGATATATAGGTTACAATACACCAAAAAAATCCTTCTTTGTTTCCATGTAAATTGACCAGTTTCAGTTCTCTATTGTTACACTTTCTAAGCGTTTCTCATGTAAAACACCATATCATTGAAAAGAGTTACCTCCTAGCTTTAAAACAATCCAAAGAAAACGTGGGGTCATGCATTATACAAGAAAGAACTCACCAGTTGAAAATGGTAACCGTCATTTTGGACCAAATCGGCCCGGACAAAACCGATGTTTAACATTCTCTACTTTCACTTTCAAACAAGGTCAAAATACTAAAAGTGATCAAATCAATCATTTCCAGTGCACCCTATACACATTCACAATGCATTTAAACTCAATGTCATATATTCAATACAGTCTGGTGATGGTATACACTCATTTCTACGCAAACAAAGTTGTTTTTAGGGACTATAGTACTGTAGATCAGCAAGTCAGCTGATGTATTTAGCGTAATTTGACCTATAGGGAAAAACTTAAAAATATTCTTGTTAAATACTAACTGGTACATAAACATTTCTTGGGTGACCTTCTTAGTCATATTAACTTGAGAAAAGACAGGCAACAAATGGTATGGGTTTTTCCCTCTGTGGTCCTCTTGGGCCTCTTGTATTGGCTTACCTGACTGCAAAATGAGTTATTGTGGTTGGCATGACAAATCACATTTCATGACTCAGGTGAGCGATCCAAGGCCATCATGGCCCTCTTGTTTTAGTAATTACACCTACAATTATAGAAATTTTCCTTATTTTTAAGTAGACATTTTCAAAGTCATCTGCTGCAGATTTGTTGTATGTGGGAAAAGGTTAAACATTCTTGTTATATTTCAGTCTGAAGCATCAACAAACAAGCTAGGTGCAGAGAAAGAGGGAGTACAGGATGTGTATTACATGAAACAAACAGTTGGAAATGCTTGTGGAACAGTGGCAGTGATACATTCACTCGCAAATAATAGGGAAGTCATTAAATTTGAAGGTGGGTTATTTTACCAGATCTATCTTGTCTTCTTTCAACCCTTTCCCTCTTACAGAATGCTTTTGGATGCGTTTTCAGCAAATGAAACATTATGGCAAATTTAAAGGAAAAAATGCTCAAGATATTTATGATATGTTCATTTAACCCTTTCCCCCATATAGACGCTTTCTGACGCCTCTGCAGAAGACGGCTTTTTGAAAACATAGTGATAAAAGGAGAAATTGCTCAAAACGAGCAATTTCTCCTTTTGCCACAATGTTTTCCACTTTTAGTCATAGGTTATCCATTCAATTATAGAGATTTTCTATTTTTTGACAAAATACGTTCAAAGTCGTCTGCTGCAGAATTGTCGTATGAGGGAAAGGGTTAAAGATGTTTTCAAAGTTCTCTGCTACAGATTTGTTGTATGTGGTAAAGGGTTAATAGGAGTTCATATGCATCTGCATGTGGGGCAGGGTCATATCACGGCGACCAGTTCTCCTACTCATGTGTTTCCTGGCTTTCTTACATCAGTACTCCACACAACATTCTTTCTAAGCATCTGGCTGCTTTTCCACATAGACTTAAAGCCTTTTGGTGGAAGACGAATGACGCTTGTCACAGTGACATTTGTTTAATGCCAGAAAGAGTGTTTGCCGAGCTGGTGTTAGAACTCACAACCCCTGGATCATCAGCCTGCATCGCTACCGACTGAGTTAACAGGGCTCGGCAGATTATGACTATCAATGATATGCTTGGTTTCAGCTCATTAATGAGAAAACACTTCAAAACAGCTAATTGACTTGGGATTCTCAACCTTGTAAACATAAAAAGAGTCATTACGTTGCAGCTTAATGGTCTTCTTAATGATCTTATTATAAAAGAGCTGCACAAATTATCTTGGACAAAACCTATGACACACCAAGTGAAGAATTCTTAGCATTCTATAAGATGCGGTTTTTTTATGTTTTAAAATCCTTAATTGACACTCAAAACCTTAAGTTTGTTGAGAGATGATTATTAGCTCGACTTTTGAAAAAAAGAGAGCTATTGTCATGACCCTGGCGTCGTCCGCAGCGGCGTGGTTGTCCGGTTAAGGTTTTTTGTTCAGCTCAGCTTTTTTTTATGCCCCGGCATACGAAGTATGAGGGGCATATAGTTTTCCGGTCTGTTAGTCCGTCCGTTCGTCCGTCCCGCTCAGGTTAAAGTTTTTGGTCAAGTTAGATTTTAGTGAACCTGATGTCCTATCATTATGAAACTTCACACAAATGACAATCAACATATCATTGTTTAAAAAATTGTATCAATTTGAGGTTGGACCAACTGTTCATCCGTCTGTTCGTCTGTCTGTTCGTCCATTCCATTCTCAGGTTAAAGTTTTTGGTCAAGTTAGATTTTAGTGAAGCTGATGTCCGATCATGATGAAACTTCACACAAATGACTATTAACATATCATTCTTTAAAAAATTGTATCAATTTGAGGTTGGACCAACTGTTCGTCCGTCTGTTCGTCCATTCCATTCTCAGGTTAAAGTTTTTGGTCAAGTTAGATTTTAGTGAACCTGATGTCCTATCATTATGAAACTTCACACAAATGACAATCAACATATCATTGTTTAAAAAATTGTATCAATTTGAGGTTGGACCAACTGTTCGTCCGTCCGTTCGTCTGTTCGTCTGTCTGTTCGTCCATTCCATTCTCAGGTTAAAGTTTTTGGTCAAGTTAGATTTTAGTGAACCTGATGTCCTATCATTATGAAACTTCACACAAATGACAATCAACATATCATTGTTTAAAAAATTGTATCAATTTGAGGTTGGACCAACTGTTCGTCCGTCCGTTTTAAAATATAGTTAACAACCGGGGCATCCGTGTTCCATGGACACATTTTCTTGTTTCTTCTGTTTTCTCCCTATCAGTCGAGCGTCTGTGCCATATGTGGTGCTCTTGTTTTGAATACCCACAACATATGGTGTATTTGAGTAATAAAAGAGATACTGTGAGGAAAAGACCTAGTCCTCTGATAATAATGAAAATAATAATAAAGACTTTATTTGACCCTTTCCTACATGCAGATGTATTTGACGCATCTGTAGCAGATGACTTATGAAAACATTACAGCAGAAGGAGAAATTGCATCATAATGAGCAGTATCTCCATTTGCCATAATGTTTTCAACACTTTACATTAATCCTTCTTTCTCTTATAGAGATTTTCCATATTTGCAAAAAGGTTAAAGAGGCTGAATAATTGAGTGTGTAAACATTGTTTCCCCCATGAGCTGTTGTACAGATATCTACATAATTGCACATGTTTATAAAACAAAAAGGCCCAAAATAATGCAACATCGTAACAATTTTATTTAACGCTTTCCTAACTGCAGACTCATTTGTACGCAAAAGCAGCAGACGACTTTTGAAATCATTGTGGCCAAAGGTGAAATTGCAACAACTCCTTTGGCCACAATGTTTTCAACTTTATTTAACATTTAAGCTATCTTTTATGGAGAATTTTTCAGTTTTTGTTGCTATGTTTTTAAAGTCGTCTGCTGCAGAGTTGTTGTATGTGGGAAAGGGTTAAGAATATACCATTCTGACTACTACACTCTAATAAAGTAAGGAATGTTACCTCAGTGAATGTTTGAGCAGCAGATCTTCAGACGTATACTCCTCCGAAGTTTGGAGCCTGAGCATCCAATGAATCAGCTGCTGATGACTAAACAAATCTTTAGACATCGGAAAACCTTTCAACACTTCACAGTTGACTGCTAGAACACAATCACCCGAGAAAAGGTTGAGAATAATATCGTCATGTACTTGGGATAATAATAAATCTCTATGATAATTGGTTTTCCTGTCTGATGAGTACATAATGAGACTGGATTAAAGGAATATTCCCAAAGATACCATCCATACTTGCCTATTTTCAACTGCATTGTTTATAATATTTATTTCAAGTGTCTGCGATCAATTAATAATAAAAAAAATAACATACCTGAAAAAAGAAAGAAAAGCACATGAAACTGTCAAAACAAGCCCTGAAACTGTAAATCTCTGGAAAATTTCTCGATGTCCTTTTTATACGCTTTGAAAAAACGGATTGTATTATAGTTTAACCTGCGGTGTACGGGCGGGCGGCGTCCAGTATGTTATCAGCTTAATAATTTGAGAAGCCTTTGTCCCATCAACACCAAATTTAGTCAGAATGTGTATTAGCATAATATCTTGGACAAGTTATTGCCCTTTAATTATAGAAATTACCTAAAATTGGTCTTGTTAGCTAAATAACTTTAGAAGCCTTTGTCCAATCATCACCAAATTTAATCAGAATCTGTATTGGCATAATATCTTGGACAAGTTCTATAACTAGCCATATCGCTTTAGTCGATCAATAGTTATCGTCCTTTAATTATAGAAATTACCTAAAATGGGTCTTATCAGCCGAATAACTTTAGAAGCCTTTCACCAATCATCACCAATTTTAGTCAGAATGTGTATTGCCATAATATCTTGGACAAGTTTGAAAACTAGCCTTTACCACCATAGTCAATCAAGAGTTATCACCCTTTAATTATAGAAATTACCTAAAATTGGTCTTGTCAGCTAAATAACTTTAGAAGCCTTTGTCCCATCATCACCTAATTTGGTCAGAATGTGTATTGGCATAATATCTGGGACAAGTATGATAACTAGCCATATCGCTCTAGTCAATCGAGAGTTATTTTCCTTTAATTATAGAAGTTACCTAAAATTGGTCTTTTCAGCCGAATAACTTAAGAAGCCTTTGTCCAATCATCACCAAATTTATTCAGAATGTGTATTGGCATAATATCTTGGACAAGTTCGATAACTAGCCATATCGCTTTAGTCAATCGAGAGTTATTGCCTTTTTAATTATAGAAGTAACCTAAAATTGGTCTTGTCAGCCCAATAACTTAAGAAGCCTTTGTCCAATCATCACCAAAATTGGTCAGATAGTGTATTGGCATAATATCTTGGACAAGTTTGATAACTAGTCAATCGAGAGTTATCGCCCTTTAATTATAGAAGATACCTTGAATTGGTCTTGTCAGCCCAATAACTTAAGAAGCCTTTGTCCAATCATCACCAAATTTTGTCAAAATGTTAATTGGCATAATATCTCGGACAAGTTCGATAACTAGCCATATCGCTATCGGCACTCTATAGAGTTATTGCCCTTTAATTATAGAAATTACCTAAAATTGATCTTGTCTGCTCAATAACTTTAGAAACCTTTATCCAATCATCACCAAATTTAGTCAGAATGTGTCACTCTAGAGTTATCGCCCTTTAATGACAGAAATTATTTAAAATTGGTATTTTCTTTTTCCCGTCACCGCTTAATTTGGTCAGAATGTATATTGGCAAAATATCAGCTATATCGCGTCATTCACTGGATGGAGAGTTATTGCCCTTTAATTATAGAAATTACCTCTAATTGGTCTTGTCCCATCAATAACTTTTGAAGCTTTTATCCAATCATCACCAAATTAAGTCAGAATGTGTACGGGCATAATATCTCGGACAAGTGCTATAATCAGTCATATCGCTTGAGTCATTGTATTTGATCATCACTAATTTAGACAATATGTTGATGGGCAGAATATCTTGGTCAGGTTCAATAACTAACCACATTATCTTAGTCACTCAACACTTATATCCCTCGAAATGGCCAAAACTATATCAACACTATATGTCCGCTCTCTAAATTTGCCTGACATACAACCAATTATCACTATACTTGGTCTCAAAAAAATAGGACGGGCGTATTTTGTGACATTTAGTGCTCTTGTTCGAACATGAATTTGCATCTGACCAATCAGATACTTGAGCACAGTTTATATTTTTGGTACTGAATTATCTACATAGGGTCTAGTAACCATCTCATCAAAATGCCACAATGTAAGATTTACTGATTTTAAATTGTATAAACTTTCAGGACATCTAATTTATAAAGGAACCTGATTCTATAATTTTGATCCAGAGTATGCCATGGAATTCTGTAAAATTCAATTCAGGCTCCGAAGGTATAAAACAACGAAACATTCTCTGTGCTCATAAATGAACTTGTATGTTCCAAATATGACTTCTCATTAGTCAATTTGGTGAATGAATTTACTTCTGACCAATCAGATACTTGAGCAGTGAGTACAGAGTTAAGGTTTATAGTTTTGGAGCCTATATTTTGGAATGCAAAGTGTACATTTAGTACTTGATTTTAGATTGGCTTTGTTGATTTTGTTTCATAATCCATCAATGGAAATGTGTAGCATGTACTTTGAAAACTGTAAATATTTGTGTTTGCTTTCAGAAAATGGTCCTTTTAACAAGTTTTTAAATGAAACATTGAATAAAGGTCCGGATGAGAAAGCTACTATTCTAGAAGGCGATGAGGTAGGAATAATATTAGACATATAGTTGATGCCATATTTTTAGACTGTTACCCCTGTTTTCATAAGTTGTCAAACCGTTGAAAGTTTAATCCTCTCCACATACAGACGCTTTCTGATGCACCTGCAGTTGAGGATTTTTGAAAATATTGTTGCAAAGGGAGAAATTGCTCATCATGATGTATTGCATTGAAACTTTCTAAAAGGCTTCCAAACTATCACACCTATGTAAATAAGCAAGTAAGATAACTATGCTGCATATTATGCCAGTTATGGCCCTTTTTTTACTTAGAAATTCTGGTTAAGTTTTACATGCAACTACATTAAGAGTCCACATCTCGGTAACTACTTGATGTTTTGCATTGAAACTTTCTACAATGCTTCCTAACTATCACACCTATTTAAACAATCAATATAATGCAAATTATGACCCTTTTTAGCTCACCAGAGCACAAAGTGCTCGAGGTGAGTTATTGTGATCGCCTTTTGTCTGTCGTTCGTCGTCCATCGTCAACATTTGCTTGTTAACACTCTAGAGGCAACATTTTGCATCCAATCATCATGAAAGTTTATCAGGACATACATCTCTATCAAATTTAGGCCAAGTTCGAAACAGGGTCATTTGGGGTCACAAACTAGGTCACTAGATTAAATTAAATAAATATCTTGTTAACACTCTTGAAGCCACATTTTAAACTTGAACATGTTGAAACTTTATCAGAAAGTTTGTCCTGATGATATCTAGGCCAAGTTCGAATATGGGTCATGTCCTGTCAAAAACTAGGTCACTTGGCCAAATTTAAGGAAAATCTTGTTAACACTCTGGAAGCCACATATAGGTCATTTCGGGTCAAAAACTAGGTCACTAGGCAAAATTAAGAACAATCTTGTTAACACTCTGGAAGCGCATTTTTGGCTTGAGCATGTTCAAACTTTGTCAGAATATTTGTCTTTATGATATCTAGGGTAAGTTTGAATATGGGTCAGGTCAGGTCAACAACTAAGTCATTAGGCCAAATTGTAGAACAATTTAGTTAACACTATAGAGATCGCATTTTTGACTGAGCAGCTTGAAATTTTGTCAGAAAGTTTGTCTTGATGATATTGCTATTGGTGCTGAAAGAGTTAAGTCTTTAGCTTATTCGTTATTGTGATCAACTCTTGTCCATCGTCCGTCAACATCTCCTCCTCCTCTGTAACCAGTGGGTCAATTGGGATGAAACTTCACAGAAAGCATTCTCTCAATGTCTTCACCAAAATTCCTTCAAGTGTTTTTGATCCATGCAGAATTCTGGTTTCCACAGAAAGGAAAAAAATAAAATAAATTCAACTCCAAAATCGGTTATCCCTTATTCAAATAGTTCTGTAGAAATGTTCCTTTAGTAGGGTTAAACTACTATATGACCCCAAACAAATTGCAAGAAATTTGATGTATTTCTGTAGAGTAGGGTCTGGATAATAACATATCAAAAGTTTACAAAAATCGGAATACCAGAAAAGGTATAAATATGACGTCAAACAAAATGGCCGCCAAATCGTTAAAAAGTGCTAAAATCTACTAACATCTGTTGAATTTCACAAATTCTCACCACTGTAAGTGTGAACATTAACAATATTATCTAATATCTAATATTAAGCTACATGTAGAATGCAAACGCAAAAATCGGAATACAAGAAAAGGTATAAATATGACGTCAAACAAAATGGCCGCCAAATTGTAAAAAAAGTGCTAAAATCTACTTACATCTGTTGAATTAAACAAATTCTCACCACTGTAAGTGTGAACATTAACAATATTATCTAATATCTAATATTAGGCTACATGTAGAATGCAAACACCCTGTAACAGGTTCTATAATATTAGAATAAGGACTAACATTTTTGTACATACGGGACTTAGTCTTCAATTTCGTCATCTTCTGAAACTGGTTCTTGGACCATATTGTCACAGTTACCTTGATATTGACAATGGCCGCAAGCTGTGGTGCATTCAAGCCCATGTTTTTTGCAGCTACATTTTAATGTGCTGCATCCTGCAGTGCATCCGCATCGGACCATTTTAAGCAATGCGTCTGGTGCAGGACTAGTATCCATCATCAGTGGAACAAGTGTGTCCCCTTGTACTTTCCAACCCCATTCAGTAGGATCCATGCCGTCATCCTTGCACATCCACTGCATGACCTGTAAGTAAGTTCGTCGAGAGTGAAAGTTTGTGGCAGAGGTTGTTGGAGGAAGTCTTTCGGGATTCACAAATGTCTTTGCTGTAGCCACTTTCTTGCGAAGAACACTATAGCGTAATGACACAAGAGACTCACATTGTGTTCCACTAAACAATGACATCATTGCTCTGCACCCGGTGGTTTCTACAGTAACTTTATCTGCATTTGGTGTACAAAAGATATTTGAACAAGCATGCAAGACAGAATCGCCCTTGACGACATTTTGGAAGACAGACTTCTTGCCTACTCCAAAGATTCTTGAAGTGGTGTCGCAACCAGAGAACGCATGTGCGAATAACAGTGCAGAGCAGACATCATCACCAAGTAACTGTTTCAGAACCTTGATATTATACACATTTGGTTTCTCTCTGTCTTTGTCGGACCGAAAATAAAGATCATGGCAGTCCTTTGTTCCGTGATAGAGTAGCAAGACTAACAGATCTGTGTCTTCGCCGATGAGAGTTGTTGACTTGTAGGATGACATTGTAACTGCTGCGTTCACTATATCTACATCTGCATCTCCTTCAGCGTGGATGACATGGCAGTCTTTCTGTCGCAAGCGGTCTGCGATCAGATGTATGAGAGCTTGTTTGTTTATATCATTTGAGAGGAAATCATCCTTTTTCCCAACACATTTTGTTGCATCTGATATGTTGACCTTATTTATAACTTTAGTTTTTCGACGCTGATGCGTATTGTCCTTTGTACTTGGTCTTCCATTGTATCCATCAAAGACAATGCTGGCCTTCCCATAGAGATCAGATGTGAAAGATGCATAAGTATCGGCAATTGAACTGTAGGTGCTTCCTTCCTTCCAGTTCAATCGATGTAGAAGTGAACCTCCATCAAGGACGTAGTGATCAGTCTTTGGAATGGACTGAATTACAGCATCATCTGATGAAGTGACATGGATTCGTATGGCGCCCAAAAGTTGTGCTTTATCTGGCTTCCGTAAAATAGACTTGGCTTCAAACAAAGATGGCGGGTATGACGAAAGTTCATACTTCATCACCTCATCTAGGCAGAGATCTCCAGACTGCGATACCACCAGGAACCTCTGAAACAACAGAGCTGGATCAATGGTTTGGTCCTCAGCAACCTTAATGGCCCGAGCTGATGCTAGTGTCTTGACTTTAGACTTACGTCTGTACGAGTATGAAAAGACAGATTGTCCTTCCATTTGTTGAACTGTGTCTCTTCCTACAACAAAAAGGTCTTGAACATTTACGTCCTTATCAGCATTTATCCCTGTGATAATGTTTCTCAAGGTTGACTCCTCAGAGAAGGGAGAATGTTGTTCAAGCGTGGTTGCAAGTTTTATCAAGTCTGTCTCTCTCCATTCTTGAGGCAGTTGCCTCCTTGTGTTGTTGACTTGTTGTGTACACTGTTTTATTGAAGTCCTGCATGGCAAAGTTGTAGGCCGAGGATATTGGAGCAGACATTGTCCAAATGGCTCGTTGGTGTTCAGTCATGCCACTTCCTCTGGTTAATCCACCTGTACTCTTCAGGGACCGCATCAGAGTCTGTTCAATGACCAAGTTGGAGCCAAGGCCAGCCCAGTACTGATTGGTGCGCCTTATGACATGGAATCCATTACTAAATTTCTTGATTTTCAGTTTCTAACGCCTCCATTTTCTGGAGGTAGATATATGCAGACTTCAAATAATTGGAGTGCCCAGCAGCAGAAAATATGGGTAAGCACTCAGATATAGCGTGGATGTGCTTCTGCCACGACCCTGTGCGATCAGCTTTGATGAGCTCCTGTGCAACTCCTAACATTTGCTGGTAGATCAGCCACAGTTTGCTGGTTTTTGAGCTATTGGATAATTCACATTTTTTAGAAGTCAATGCTTTGACAATCTTTTCAATGCAGTTTGATTTCAATAATGTGTCCAAATCAATTTCACCGGCCTCCATTAGAGTGTACAGTCTTTCGAGTTCTTGCGTGAGATTCTCAAAGTCTGGCTCACCTTCAGTGACTTTGGCTGCAATCTGTTGCGTCAGACACTGACTAACAAGAAGATGTCCGCGAAATGAGCGCTGCACAGCTTTTCCGCTCATCATGTGTACCACTGCGTTTTCACCATATATCATCTCCAAGATATATTTGAGGCCACTCCCATCCATTAATGTTCCTATAGCCCCCAACAAATTCATGAATGTGTGGAAGCTCCCTAATAACAGCACAACATCTCGTATTGAACTATTGTCAGGAACCTCGTGCATTATCTCCAGAATGCTTTCCAGAAAAGTGGCTGGTCAAAAGTGACAACTGGTGGGGCGTTATACTTAGATGCAAGCTTGCAAATAAACTCAAGAGTAGAAAAGATGCATGTCTTGTCGCCAGAGTACATATCGATCATTGGAAGAAAGACTATCGATGACTGTCCAGGGTGGTCACATTGCTTGTATAGTATGTGCATCATTCCTTGCCAATTTGGTACTGGTTGACTGAAGCAAAAGGATAGCTCCCACAATATGTCAATATCATTTACCATAGTATCTAGAACTGGCAGTGGTTTAAATTTTATACTACGACGGGTGGTGTGTTTAGCAAAGCGGTACTCTACGATGTCCACCTTTGTTTGGTCAAGGATGGCTAAATCGGAGAGTTTTCGCCTGAGAATTGTCCGACTGATTTGTTGGCCTGGGGTAACGGCTGCTATCATCCCCATGCCATGGAATGTACCCTTTCCATCTAGGGACACAATGTTGTGGTCGACGTTATCTGCTGCAAATAACAGCATCATATCGGCTATGTTGTTTGTACCTAAAACATCAGGAGCAACTGAAGAAGCGGCGTTTTCCTCAAACCTTTGAACTTCTGTGTATGAGGAGGAATAACCCATAGAAGAGAGGGTGTCTATCAAAAACCTTGATCGGAAGTGATGATGCATTTGGACAGCGAGCCCCAACTGTAACAGCGCTATCACAGACCTTGGAACTGCCTGAACAATTGTTTGTCCAATACTCGCTTCTTTCCGATGGGTGTCCTTTCCAACTAGAAGATGTTGAAGCATACAGTGCAAACTAGGTGGAATGTACTGTAAAGCAGATTCGAGTATGAGGTCTGTTGCTTTGGGATACTCATCCTTTAAAGGTGTAACAAGGGTCTTGATATCATTTCTGATGAATTTGGCAGCAGTTTCTATTATCGCTTTCTTATGCTCTTCCTCGTCATCCTTATTCGCCATATTGAAGTAATCGCGTAATACTTGGGTAGTCTTCTCTCGAAATGTCACAATATCATTACGTCCCTCACCCTCAGCCACGAATTAAGAATCTCCATAGCGTTCCAAAAGTTTGGACTTCAGATACTGATTGCCGTATGGGGCAGAATCAGTATCCTGCAAGTATTCTGTCATCTTACTGGCAAGGTTGGTAACCGTCAATTGTTCCTCATCATTCTCCTCAAAGTAATGACACGTCATTAAAAATGCCTGTTCCTGGTCCGTGTCCTTTGGACGCCCAGCTTTCTTTCGCTTACTACTAGGCCCTGCCATGATGTGGTTCATAGGAACATCTCGACCAGTTCGAAAATTTGTATCACACGAATGATGGTACAAAGAGTCTGCAGCGTGAAGGTCTTTACTGAAGTATTCAATGCGTCCCTGGATAGTTAAACCCCATTCATCTCTTCGTGTTTTACTGTGTGCCAGTATCTTTTCCACAAAGTTATAAGTTCTAACACAACTATAGTTCTCGTAATAAACATTACCTTTGCTCGTTACAACTTTTTCCCCACAGAATAAGCAGTCTGTTTTACTATCAAATGGTCCGATAGAGAGGCGTGCACTTCTCTTGACGGATGATGTAGAATCAAATTTAAATTTCTTATCTTTTTCAATGTACTTTTTGTTAATATAAGTCGAACGACAAGACTTGTGTACTGTAGTTCCATCTACAAGAGTCTGCAGTGTGAAGGTCTTTACTGAAGTATTCAATGCGTCCCTGGATAGTTAAACCCCATTCATCTCTTCGTGTTTTACTGTGTGCCAGTATCTTTTCCACAAAGTTATAAGTTCTAACACAACTATAGTTCCCGTAATAAACATTACCTTTGCTCGTTACAACTTTTTCCCCACAGAATAAGCAGTCTGTTTTACTATCAAATGGTCCGATAGAGAGGCGTGCACTTCTCTTGACGGATGATGTAGAATCAAATTTAAATTTCTTATCTTTTTCAATGTACTTTTTGTTAATATAAGTCGAACGACAAGACTTGTGTACTGTAGTTCCATCTGTTACAGTGATGTTGTTACCTCTCTCTACACTTGCATTATTGATGCCTTCAGCTCCTTTTTTACCAATCTTGACTTCATCTTCAGATCCTAATTCTTTCTGACATAAGGGACAGGGTTCTTGATTTGCACTCATTATCAAGCATTGAAATGTATGAAATAGTGTTTGTTTAAAACGAAGTCCTAAATGTGTACAATACGTGTTTACCTAACGGCTACCCTCGTATTATCCCCTAATAAGTATATTTTTAGTCATTTTTAACGATTTGTGTGACGTCATATTTAGACCCTTTCTGGTATTCCGATTTTGGTAAACTTTTGATATGTTCTTCTCCAGACCTTATGCTAAAGAAAAACACCATAAAACGTTTTCTTGCAATTTGTTTGGGGTCAGCGCATTAATTTCATAGTTTGACCCTCCTACTTGGGTAACCCTCAGATTCCTTGAAACCATGTTGTCTGTTTAGTTGAAAAACATGGCAATCAGGGGTGGGGCTGTTCTGCCTTAAATGGCTATAGTGAAAATCTTCTTTCCTAAAGAATCTGGCCAATTTCCAAATAATAAGGTAGAAATATTCCTTTGGTCACCCTCTACTAGATTACTTCAAGCCATGTCGATTGGGGAAAAAAGAGTTATTGTGGTTGGAATGAAAAATCACATTGCATTACTCAGGTGAGCCATCCAGGGCAACCATGTCCGTCTTGTTACTAAATTTATTATCATGTGTTTTAATTTAAGGCAATGGGTGCTGCACACGAGGATATAGCACAGGAAGGACAAACTGAGGTATGTTAACGCCTTGTTATATAGATGATGCTAACATGCACACTGACCAATTGCTCATTTACTGAATAATTTGGCATTGCCAACTTTATCTGAGCTTTGTCATGAAACTGTTATGACCAAAGGGAATACAGGTGTTTGTTTGTATGGTGTTTTATGCCCCTTTCAACATTGTTCAGCTTTTCCTGTGTAAATTAACAGTACAACTAGTCCTTTTATCCTGACATCAGTGAGTCAGTCTTAATGCTAACCCCTCAATCCTGAGCACCAAGGAGGGAAAACCATTAGTCTTTAGTATGACCCCCAATTAATTAGAAAGTCTGTCTCTCTGATAACAATTTCAAAATGACAATGAAACATCTATAATGAAATCTACCAATGTTTAGCTCACCTGAGCTATTGTGATGGCCTGATTGTTCGTTGATGTCGCCCATTCATCCAGATTTCGGCTATCAACTTTTTCTTTCAATGACATCTCTTTCTTAACTTACCCGGTAACGTCTATTTGGATTTTGATCAACCCTTTCCCTCATATAGACGCTTTCTGACGCCTCTGCAGCAGACAGCTTTTTGAAAACATAGTGACAAAAAAAGAGATTGCTCAAAACGAGCAATTTCTCCTCTTGTCACAATGTTTTCTGCTTTTAGTCATAGGTTATCCATTCAATTATAGAATTTTTCTATTTTTTGACAAAATATGTTCAAAGTCGTCTGTGCAGAATTGTTGTATGAGGGAAAGGGTTAAACAGGGTAGGAATGAGCATTGGCTGATCCATTTCAAAGTTGTTCAAAGAAATTAATTTGATGTAGATGTTTTGTTGCTGCAGTATCAGATAAGGGTAAAAATGCCAAAGCTTTATAAATGTTCTAGTTCAAAAGTTCCTCCTGAGCAAATTCTCCATTTGAAACAATGTTTTCAAAAGCCTCTGTATGTGGAAATGTGTTTATTGGATTTAGAATGATATTAAGTTTATGATTAGAGTGAATACACAGCCTTGATATTTGCTGATTGTAAAACAAATACAGTAGACTTCTTTAATGAATGGTTTGAATTCATAACTTAAAATAATTTAATCTGAGGGTATAGAACATCTAAAACACCCATCTTTTGTCTGAATGATATCTTCAAACACTGTATAGCTAACTTGCAGGTTTATTATAATCATATCACTATTTCAATATTTAAGAATATATTTCAATGAAACGGTTTCTGTAATTTAACTCATTCCAATTTTGTCATTCTTTTTGTATTAATTGTAAATATTATATTATGGGCCAGAGGCCTAAATACTTGATAAAGAAATTAAATTGAATAAATACTTGGCAGATAGCAAAGTCGGAGAAGGTGAGTAGTTCCATGTAGAGGCTCACACAGTGTTGTGATTACTACTGGAAAGGGTTACAAACTTGAAACTTTGCCTGAAGGTAACCAGTAACAAGTTCTATTGATTTTTATGGTTACTTTGACCTTGACCTTGGTTAGTCGATTTACAAGGTCAAATTGCCGACAATCCGGCCTTAGTTTCTTGTGTTTATAATGTATTGCTAGCTCTGAGGCCCACATGGAAGATTAGGAAAACCTGAATGTATAGCCTCACAAAATAAAGTTGTTATTATTATTATTAATATTATTATTGTTTCAGGCTCCATCCAGAGAAGAGAGGGTCAACACTCATTTCATTGCCTTTGTGTGTAGAAATGGTGGATTATATGAACTAGGTAATAAATATTTTATTCAGGATTCTAACACAATCTAAGCATTCTTTGATTAACCCTTTCCCACATACATCAAATCTGAAGCAGACGACTTAAAAATAATCTCAACAAAAATAGGAATATATCCATAACTGAGGTTCATTATTGAAAAGAGTTAACATTGTGGCAAAAGGAGAAATTGCTTGTTTTGAGCAATTTCTCTTTTTGCCAAAGTTTTTTTCAAAAGTTGTCTGTTGTAGAGGCGTCAGAAAACGGTTTTATGTGGAAAAGGGTTAAACAAACTGAGATCAGATTATGAGTAAACTAGCGCTAGATCATTCTTGGAATGTGGATGGTCAAGATGTGAATAATCAATTTGAATTAGGCGTATTGGTAGAAATGTTCTAGGTTCAAGCCATTTTGATTGGTTGAAAACATAGCCACCAGACAGCACAAGAAAAGGGTTAAATTAGAAAGAAAAATATAGTATTTTTCTCTAATTTGGTAGTAATTTCCTTTTAGTTTAAATTACAACAATTAAATTCCTTCTTTGTTTCCATATAAATCAACCAGTTTCAACACTCAGTTTCTTCAATGTTTACTGGAAGGACACCCTGTATTTAAATGAAAAAATTGTTTATTAATGCAAGAAAGAATTCACCCCGAGAAGATGGTTACCGTCATTTTGAACACAATTTAGCTGGGCTAAAACTTGTTCCTCATATACTCTTCTTTCACTTTCAGACAAGGTCAAAATACTAAAAATGATCAAATCAAACAGTTCCAGTGCAATGAATTTAAACTAATTGTCATTTATTGAATGCATTCTGTTGAAGGTATAAACTCATTTCTATGCAAACAATGGTTTATTGATAGGTTGTAAAGCATCAGTAAAGGGGTTAAGTAGAAAAATAAAGTCTGCTCCTCTGAATCTGCTAATCTGATTTCAAGATCATTTGGTAGAAATTTTCCCATTTTGGCGATCCTCTACCAAGATTACCTTATTTGAAATAACCTTTACTGATATAATATTTTGCTCATCTCCATTATCTGTGAAACGAATATTGATATATAATTATGTAATCCAACCATTTATAACAAATCTGCAGCAGACGTGGTTGGAAACGTCTAAGAGAAAATGAAGGAAATATCTACTCATGAATGTGTAATTATTGAATACAGTTGAAAACATTGTGGCAAAAGGAGAAATTGCTCATTATTGCTCATTTTTAAAAAATAGGAAATATCTACTAATGAAAATGCAATTATTGAATACAGTTGAAAACATTGTGGCAAAAGGAGAAATTGCTCATTATGAGCAATTTCTCCATTTGCCACAATATTTTTAAGAGTTATCTGCTGCAGATGTTATATTTATAGGTTAAGGGTAATGGTGTAATTAACAGTGTTCACAAGAACATTAAATAACAAAGACTAAGGTATATATATATATGAGACATGGTTGTCATAGAGCACATATATATCTAATATAAAGCTAACTTTGAACCAGGGCATGTAAAAACTGTTCCCTGAAATAAACATGACATATACAGTCAAACCTGTGCTAAAGACCACCTTTGTTTAGCAAGTCACTGTCTTTAGCAACCAATCTTTAGTTTCCCAATGATTCATTTTCTGCATAAATGACCCTGTATTTGAAGACCACCTGTGAACAAAGAGCAGATTGTTCTCTTCCCATGGGTGGTCTTTAAACACAGGTTGGACTGTACAACATCGTGTATGCGTAATTATTTTTCGATACAATAAACTATCAATGAAATTATGTGATAACATCATTCATTTTCATTAATGATAACTTCAAGCTTGAGTGGAAATCACATTGGAGGAAACTTGAAATGACAAAAAGAAGAATTCTCAGTTTGATACTTACATAGAATTGATTATAACAAGAGTTAAAAGCGAAGGTTCATTCAAGTTTAGATCTCTACATTAGAATAGAAATATATTTTACTATGTGATAATATGACCAATTTTCAAATTCAGATGCATTGATATTAATCACTCTGGACTTCATCTGATATTCATAGGTAGATTGTAACAAAATAAAAGAAAGTCACTTTGAATTAATCACCTGATGCGGTACTTATATACTGTTCCAATTTGAAAATATTGAAAGCTACAGTAGTGAAGAATGTTAGAATAGTAGAAATTATGTTTGTACGAATCAATCGTAAAACCCTTTCCATACAATAAATCTGCATCAGACTACTTTGGAAACATTTAGGCACAGATGTGGAACATCTTTATAAATGTAAGTAATTATTGAATAGAGACAAAAATCTTTATGAGCAATTTCTTCTTTTGCCACAATGTTTTCAAAAGTTGTCTGCTGCCATTGTGTCAAAATGTGTCTGCATGTGGAAAAGGGATAGCATTCAACTGCAGATTTGTATAAGCTATATATAAGTGGCCTTGATGACATGCTGTAAAATAATGCTAATTTACATATCCAATTTAGATTTAATAAGAAAGATTCCTTAAGCTATTGATTCCATGCTTGAACTCAAATCCACTGCATTACTTTTGCCATAACCAAACTACATTATTGAATCATTACAATTGAAAACATTTATAGAATAGAACATAATTTATTCACCATTCTAGAAATCCTTGATTTAACCCTTTCCATATAGACGCTTTCTGACGGCTTTTTGAAAACATAGTGTCAAAAGAAGAAATTGCTCAAAACGAGCAATTTCTCCTTTTGCCACAATGTTTTCCACTTTTAGTCATAGGTTATACATTCAATTATAGAGATTTTCTATTTTTTGACAAAATATGTTCAAAGTCGTCTGCTGCAGAATTGTCGTATGAGGGAAAGGGTTAAGAAGAAAAATTTCTAATAAAATGTATTGTTCATCTGCATTATTATGTTAGCTTCCCAGTTTAAAATTGGGTAATTATCCATGCTAGTCTATTTTTGAGCTTATATAAGTTACTTCCCTTTTACCACTTATATTAGTTATTTAATCTTGAAGGCTGAAATTGTGAGTGATCAATAGCGAAGCATCTTAACCCTTTCTCGCATACAACACATCTGTAGCAGACAGCTTTGAAAACATCTGCGCAACAATATTGCAAACCTCTATAACTGAATGAATACATATGACTTTCCACGAGAAAACCAACATTATGAACTCTGCGTAAAGTATCGACCCGGATCAGCCTAAGCATGCCACATTAGGCTAATCCGGACAGACACTTGTCGCCTCCTGTGGATTTTTTGTTTCAGGAATCATTACTCTATACCTCTATCCCCCTGAGATGGAATTTGTCAGCCCGGATTAGCCTGCACAGGCTGATCTGGGTCAATACATTACGCAGAATCAATAATATTGGTTTTCTCGTGGAACAGCTCATATTGAATAGAGTTAAAGCCATTATGGCAATAGGAAAAAATTACTCATAATGAGCACATTTTTCATTAGCCAATATGATTTAAAAAAGTCTTCTGCTGCAAATGCATTATAAATGAGCCTGCAAGTGGTAAATGGTTAGCTTCAAACCAAGACAGATACTTAAAATATCATAATTATATGACATATCTTATTCCTAAATTTCCCGTTTTAAGACCCTGCCACAGTTTGGCAAAGGGGATATACATGTAGTGTCATCTTCTCCTGTCCTTACCTTATCAGGCAAGTAGCTGGTTGTGTTTAAAGTACGCAGCTGCATACATATTGTCTTAAATCTGCAATAAAAACTTGAACTAGGGTAAGGGTAAGTATGAAACAACCAATGATAGATTTGACGAATTATCACGTTAACTGATTATACATCATTTAGATATATCAGTTAACCCTTTCCCTCATACGACAATTCTGCATCAGACGACTTTGAACGTATTTTGTCAAAACATAGAAAATCTCCATAATTGAATGGATAACTTATGACAAAAAGTGGAAAACATTGTGGCAAAAGGAGAAATGTTTTCAAAAAGCCGTCTGCTGCAGAGGCGTCAGAAAGCGTCTATATGAGGGAAAGGGTTAACCCACTGGCACCACAGTTTTCACGACCAAAAATCCAGGAAGAGCATCCCCCTTACATGCTGGTGTACACATTCTGTAGACCCTAGCCATGCCCCTGCTTATAATTGATTTCTGTTCATTAACATGCAGATATTTTAATGATTTTGGATGGATAGTTATATTATGACCAGTTACAGACCCAAGTTAACGTAGTTTCATGGTTTCCACAACTTTTTTCAATGTGATTCATGAACAAAATTCAATGATTTTATGACAATGTGCAGTTCAATTTTGAGTTTGATAGCTATCTGATGATTATTAGCTGAGTTTTTGTCCTAGGACTTTGAAATTTTCTTAAGAGTTTATAACAGTTTGCATTTGCAACCCTTTCCCACATGCAACAAATCTTCAGCAGCAGGCTTTGAAAACATTTAGTTAAAAATATTGAAACTATAAATGAAAGAGCAGTTATTGAATAAAGTTGTAAAAATTGTGTCTAAAGGTCGTCTGCTGTAAAGGCATCAGAAATAATCTGTATGTGGGAAAAGGTAAGGTTTTCTGTGTGAGGGAATAGCTTATCAAAATGCCACCATCTATTTTGTTTAATGCTTGTGATTCTGTCATTTTACTGTTTACTTGATTGGCATTTAACCCTTTTCCTCATATAGACGCTTTCTGACGCCTCTTCAGCAGACAGCTTTTTGAAAACATAGTGACAAAAGAAGAAATTGCTCAAAACGAGCAATTTCTCCTTTTGCCACAATGTTTTCCACTTTTAGTCATAGGTAATCCATTCAATTATAGAGATTTTCTATCTTTGACAAAATATGTTCAAAGTCATCTTCTGCAGAATTGTAGTATGAGGGAAAGGGTTAAATTAAGAGTAGTCTTGTTTTGAAAACCTTCTTATATCTGAAAACTTGGTGGAAAAGTAACAATTGTTCATTTCAATTAATAATTTCGATCTTATGCTGCAAAGGCTTATAACTTGTCTGTATCCGAGAAAGGGTTAACACTATTTTTGCAATGATCTAGTGGTAGAGTGCCTGTGTCGATGTGGGTGGTCCTGGGTTTGATCACTGGCTGGGTCACACCAATGACTTTTAAAATGGTAGTATTAGTATTGACTATTTCTCCTTGGAGCTCAGGGTTTTGGGGTAAACATTATGAACAAACAAAGCAAAGCAAATAAAAAAAAAAAGAAAAAGGCTTAATTAGGTCAATGGCATTTTGATGAATGTCATCATTTATTAATTAGTAACAGCTTTTGTTGAGTCACCGCAAGATTCCATCATTATGAACAAAAGTCAATACTACTCATTATCATTCGTCTGATGAAGATAAGTTAAAATGTGTTTTGAAATGGGGAAAGGTAAAATAGTACTTGTAGCAAACCGTTTTAATATCCAAATATCTAGAATATCGAAAGATTCAAATTGAATCGGGTTTCAAAGCAATGTTTTGAAAAGGAAAAATTGCTCATTAACAGCAATTGCTGGATTTTCCACAATATTTTTTAAAACTCGTCTGTTACAGTAACTATCATGGAAAGCATTCAACACTTTCCCGTTTGACATTTTATAACCTAGAGACTACATTTGAAAATATCGGTGGTGGAGGGGAAAAGGTGAAATTACTTATTGTGAGCAATTTCATTTATAGAGATTTCCATATTTTTACCTAGATGTATTCAAAGTTTTCTGTTAAAGACTTCTCATATGACATTATGGGAAAGGGTTAAGCAACATCTCCTATACAGTTGTTAGCCCTTTCCCATCTGCATTTTGACACATGTGCAGCACAGGACATCATGGCAAAAGGAGAAGTTGCTTAGCATGAGCAATTACTCATTTTGCCACATTGATTATATCTTCATGTGTTGTGATTTCCATACGTTTGTTTGCATATATGTTTTCAATGTTTTCTGCAGCTGCTTTGATGTACGAGGGTCAGTCGTAAAGTTCCCGGACTGTTCTCATAAAATACGCATTTTTTATCAAATCGTATTAAAATATGATGTTTTATAGCCATGTAAAGAAAAAATTACATGTATTTATTTAATATAAATGCTTTTGGCATTTAAATTCAATAATGCAGTTTACATTGTACGGAGCAGTTTGAAATCATACATATTTAGGAACAAAATCTAGATGTTTTCTATCTCAAATCTTCAAAACTTGGCGCGTTGACGTCATGATTTCAGACATGTTGTCAGAATCATATCTTTTGAATACTTCCTGAAAGTTTTGACATCATATCCGTCATAACAATTATGGAATCGCAGGTTGATGAATGCTACCCTTCAACAGGTGCAATTGTTAAAACGCCAACGTCATTTCACAAGGAGCAACGTTCGGTGATAACATATTGCACAAATGCAGGAATGACTCCTACAGATACTTTTAAATTCATGGAATGGGACCCGAATAGAAAGGTCAGCCGAACAATAGTGTTTGATTGGTATCGACTGTACAACGACGACAGGGAAGAACTTGAAAACATCACTAAAGTCGGTCGACCAACATTAAGTGACAGATGTTCATGCTGTAACATGCGAAGTTACCGACAACAGACAAAAGACGGTTGCAAAATCGCATCATCATAGGCTTTGAGCCTCGTAACGCATCATAACATAATAAAATATGAACTGAACAATAAAGTTTGTTCGATAAGTTGGTGGAGAGACACCAGAAATGTGTTAATTCATGTGTTGAATACTTTGAAAAGGCCTGACGTAAAAAGTGACGTCGCGTTATGTGTATAAAGTGCTCCGTGCGGTTGATGGTTATGTGTAACAATGTGTTGTTATAAAATGGTCTGCTGGTTGTTTTCTGTAAAATTTGCTACATCACTTCAGTAAATATTAGGGATGGCAACGGTTACCGATATTACTAACCGGTTACTCGTACAATTTTGTAACCGGGTATATATTCATAGACAATAAATATCCACTGTTTGAGTCGAATATGGTTACGCATGTTTCTGGTTCTACCAGTCCAAGACAGTTCATTACCACACAAACTGCACTTGACTTTGTTATCATCAGCACAGCGTTTGAAATACTTCCAGACAAAGGATGTAGAAGGTGGCATTATGGCAATATATTCTGTAGATCTTTTTTAACGAAGTGACTGTTATACGATATATAATATGTCAAATGTAAAGGTACATAGCTGAATATCTTTAAATACCAACTCAGGGAAAAATGTGTTACAAACTTCAAATTACTCTTTAAATCTTCTAATCGTGTTGGTAAATAATAATTTACAAAAACAACAATTCAAATGTATCACACTCACTCCAATTAGTTGTATTATCAAAGCAAACGCCGAATATAATTAATAAGTCATTATCTTATAATTTCTGCCTTTAAAAGAAACAAAGCGTCCTTCAATTGACAATTATTCGATTAACACTACACAAACAAACGATCATCAATAAAATCGAGTGCGGCTGTTATCGCAGTTATGTAAACACTGGCCAATCGAGGTGTGAATAATTAACCTCTCATGTCAGATACGTGTGACAAATTGAAAAGAACAAAAGGTGAAACACAACTGTTTATATATTTTATCTTTTCTTCCGAGTACTCGGTTACCGAAATTACTAACTGATTAATTAGAAAACATACGGTTAACCGATTAATCGTTGCCATCCCTAGTAAATATCTATCTTTTCGACGTTTGGTTTATTTTGGTTTTAAAACAAGTAGTATCGAAATGATACGCAGTCTGAGAAGTTGTTCACAATAGCCATCGGAAATATCACTGATTAACCCTTTCCCTCATATAGACGCTTTCTGACGCCTCTGCAGCAGACGGCCTTTTGAAAACATGGTGACAAAAGAAGAAATTGCACAAATCGTGCAATTTCTCCTTTCGTCACAATGTTTTCCACTTTTTGACATAGGTTATCCATTCAATTATGGAGATTGTCTATGTTTTGACAAAATATGTTCAAAGTCGTCTGCTGCAGAATTGTCGTATGAGGGAAAGGGTTAACATGCCATTCAATCTAACCTGTTGCATTGAAGTTAGTACTGGTCAATATAACATTCAAACCAAACAGTCAGATGATTCTTTTGTTCTATTATTAGTCGCCGGGCAGAAGCCCGCGACTTCTATTTTTAATAGGTTTTCGGAAATCACATGGGAGGAGGGGTTATATATATATATATTTTTTAAATGTCTTGAACATATTACAATTGCGTTTGTTTAAAAACACTAAGTTATGACACATTTAAAATGAAATAAATATTCCGATGTTTTAAGTATGTGCAGTTTCTTTATTCTGACTTGCATTTACGTTTTTGTGTTACATTTACGAAGACAAAACAGTCCCTATTAGCTAGACTGCGATACTTTATTTTCATAAACTATGTAATCAAAAGGCGATAACTACAAACCTTTACGTCGCACAGTCTAATTTTTTTACATACGCGCACCTGCTTGCAGAAGACTATCGATATGACAATCACTTCGAATTCTCCTTTTAATAGATAAGTATCAACATAAACTGGTAACAGAAACAAAAATAAGAAATACTTTGTGAAAATATGTCTCAAATATAAGCCTGTTTATCGGTCGTGAACGTCGAAACGCATTTTCCTCAGTTCATGACCTAGTTTCATATTGCCAAAATGTAAACAAAGCGAAGTAACCGGAAGTAAAATGTAAACTTAGAAAAGTGACTTGTTTATGCAGACAAAAAATGTCGCACGACGAATTGATTTCTTAAACGTCACTAAACGAGTGCATAGGTCGAATGTAGGAGAAAGAAAGATAATATAGAAATGCTTTTTTTCACTCGAATGCAGTGGAATAAAACATGCACTAAAGCTTTGCCTGATTTTTTATTCACTTTCTTCGATGTCTGACACTACGCCTCGATTTGACACACATTTCGAAAGAATGCTCAAACACCTTATAACAGATAGATAGCTAATATTACACACTTGAATGATTAAATATATGTGATATTAAATGTTTATTTGGCTTGAAACAAATTAAGAGAAGAACAAACTCTGATAAACAATAGATTTAGAAATAAAGAAAATCTGCTCTTTCGCACCCAATTAATTTCATACTTGCCACCTATTAAATAGTAATGGGACTCGCAATTGGCATTTCTCTTGCGCCAAACATATATTGTATGCATCAACGATTTAGATAAACAATTTAGCTGGTATGTTGTTTCAAGTGTGGTCTACTTTTTAAACATATGAGGATAAATTTTAACATCTGTGAAATAGTTATTATAATCATTATTAAAAAGGAGGAAGTTCATGTCTTCAGCAATTTAACCGTTTTCTCAATGTTTTAAGCTTTTAAAGGTTTTCATTGTTGCTTCAGACATGGAAAGGGTTTAATAGCTTTTTATTGCATGTAGATTTAAATCCCAAAATGTATTAATTTGTTGTGGTTTTATTGACAAATACAAAACATCAAAAATCGTGACCAAAAGAAATCCTGAAATTTGTAGATTTATGCGGAATTTCAAAAATCCTGGAATTAGTCCTTATGAAAACATTATGTGTATGTTTAGACTAATGAAAGTCAAGAATACATGTGTGTTAAAAAATAAATTAATGCAGTCTTTTCCGGCGACATTGATGCATTGCATCAACTTTCTCTTGTACAGTCTTGGATAAGTTCATAAAAATTAAGCCTGGTGAATTCAGGAATGAAAGTCAAGGACATCATGGTACAAAACCATTAAGGCATTGACATTTGTAAATGCTGCGTCAAACAAAAATGGACATTGTTGCCTTTGCAAACTGAAGTCTCGGAGACAGATGTACAGATGAATCACTGTCTGTCTATAACAATTCTGATTGTATGAACATTAGACACACACATATATGAGCCATCCTGCGAGAAAACCAACATTATGGTCTCTGGGTAATCTCCATGAATGAGAGATTAATTTTTAATTAAAGTTGAAAACATTGTGGCAAACGGAGAAATTGCTTGTTTTGAGCCATTTCTTGATTTTTCCATAATGTTTTCAATAGTCTGCTGCTCAAGATGTGTCAAATGCATCTACAAGTGGGTACGGTTTAATCCCCCTTATAACCTAAAACAAATCTGCAAAAATCTTCTGCTGCAGATACATCAATATGGGATTACATTCATTAACCCTTTCCCTCATATAGACGCTTTCTGACGCCTCTGTAGCAGACGTCTTTTTAAAAACATAGTGACAAAAGAAGAAATTGCTCAAAATGTTTTCCTCTTTTAGTCATAGGTTATCCATTCAATTATAGAGGTTTTGCATTTTTCGACAAAATATGTTCAAAGCCGTCTGCTGCAGAATTGTCATATGAGGTAAAGGGTTAAATGTTTTGTATAATATTTATATCTTAATGGTTTCAGAGTTGTCTGCTGCAGTGTTTTTGTTTATGGAAAATGGATAAGATATATATGGTAGGTCAAGGATCTATTATCCTTGATGTAGCCCTGGAAATGTATACATTTAGACTCATTAACAACCTCTATTATCCCTTTCCCTCATACGGCAATTCTGCAGCAGACGACTTTGAACGTATTTTGTCAGATGGATAACCTATGACTAAAAGTGGAAAACATTGTGGCAAAAGGAGAAATTGCACGTTCTGTTCACTATGTTTTCAAAACGCCGTCTGCTTTAACCCTTTACCTCATACGGCAATTCTGCAGCAGACGACTTTGAACGTATTTTGTCAAAACATAGAAAATCTCTATAATTGAATGGATAACCTATGACAAAAAGTGGAAAACATTGTGGCAAAAGGAGAAATTGCACGTTTTGTGCAATTTCTTCTTTTGTCATTATGTTTTCAAAAAGCTGTCTGCTGCAGAGGCGTCAGAAAGCGTCTATATGAGGGAAAGGGTTAATGCTGTGGTCAGAGCAACACTGCCACTTTAGCTGGATGTTAGAGTTTCAATTCAAGTCCAGGGAAATTACTAAGGCTTGATATAGTTATGATGACTTTCCTATATGGTTTTGTCACTAAAGCATTTATGTATTGCAGTAGATCGTATCCACCAAGGGGGTCTCGACGAAGGGTGAAGTGTTTGAAAAGGACATTTTAATAAAAGTCGAAGAACTATTTTGGGTCATAACTGACCCACTTATTCAATAATAAAAAGAACAATCACTTCCCATTCTGGGCAGACAAACAAAGCATTTTATCCCTTTCCTCAGGTTACATATTATAAATCTGCAGCATCTATGTAAATATATGGAAAATCTGTATAAATGATATTAAAGAATTGAATTGAAAGTATTGTGACCAAATGAGAAATTGCTGATAATTAGCAATATCTCCATTTGCCACATTTTTTTCAGAAGATGTCTGCTAATGCATCAATGTGGGGGGGGTTAGCTGTAAACTAAGATATCTTGATTTGCACACATCTAAGATGTTTTCCAAAGGTCATCTCTTGATGGATGCATCAAAGCTGGTCTCTATTTGTAGAAGAATTATTGGAAGCCCCAAATAGGCAGCTTCCTGTAGGAGTGCTTTGAATTTAGCACATGGAGATTTTAAGACCTGCCAGGGTGACCACATGTCGGGATTTCTCTTTGTCCTTACTAAGTTCATTAATTTAAGGTAAATGACTTTTAAAACATTCCTTTTACGCTCTATATACATGTGTGAGTTTTACAAATTAAAAAAAAAAGACAAAGGCCGGTATATTAATTGTCCCCCGCTTTTAGCGAAAGCTGGGGACTATTATTTCTCATTCGTCAGTCAGTCCGTCCGTCAGTCACGCTGTCACAAAAACTTTAACCTTGGTCATAACTTCTGAACCGTAATAGGTACTGCTTTCATATTTCACATGTGTATTCCTTGTGACAACCCCTTTCCATCAATACCAATTTTTTTGACCTTGTGACCTTGACCCTGACGAGTTATGGCCCTTTACCCCTATGTATGACTAAATTCATTTCCGGGCTATTTCTCTGCAACCGCTTTTTGGAATTTTATGAAACTTCATAGGAAGGATCACCACCAAGTGTAGATGCGCATATCGTGTTTGCGTTCCGGTTGGATTATTTTGCACGGAGTTATGGCCCTTTACCCCACCATCAGGCTATGTATGACTAAATTCATTTCCGGGCTATTTCTCTGCAACCGCTTTTTGGAATTTTATGAAACTTCATAGGAAGGATCACCACCAAGTGTAGATGCGCATATCGTGTTTGCGTTCCGGTTGGATTATTTTTCACGGAGTTATGGCCCTTTACTCCACCATCAGGCTATGTATGACTAAATTCATTTCCGGGCTATTTCTCTGCAACCGCTTTTTGGAATTTTATGAAACTTCATAGGAAGGATCACCACCAAGTGTAGATGCGCATATCGTGTTTGCGTTCCGGTTGGATTATTTTGCACGGAGTTATGGCCCTTTACCCCACCATCAGGCTATGTATGACTAAATTCATTTCCGGGCTATTTCTCTGCAACCGCTTTTTGGAATTTTATGAAACTTCATAGGAAGGATCACCACCAAGTGTAGATGCGCATATTGTGTTTGCGTTCTGGTTGGATTATTTTTCACGGAGTTATGGCCCTTTACTCCACCATCAGGCTATGTATGACTAAATTCATTTCCGGGCTATTTCTCTGCAACCGCTTTTTGGAATTTTATGAAACTTTATAGGAAGGATCACCACCAAGTGTAGATGCGCATATCGTGTTTGCGTTCCGGTTGGATGATTTTTCACGGAGTTTTACCCCACCATCGGGCTATGTATGACTTAATTCATTTCCGGGCTATCTCTCTGCAACCGCTTTTTGGAATTTGATGAAACTTTATAGGAAGGATCACCACCAAGTGTAGATGCGCATATCGTGTTTGCGTTCCGGTTGGATTATTTTTCACGGAGTTATGGCCCTTTACTCCACCATCAGGCTATGTATGACTAAATTCATTTCCGGGCTATTTCTCTGCAACCGCTTTTTGGAATTTTATGAAACTTCATAGGAAGGATCACCACCAAGTGTAGATGCGCATATCGTGTTTGCGTTCCGGTTGGACGATTTTTCACGGAGTTATGGCCCTTACTTCTGAACCGTAATAGGTACTGCTTTCATATTTCACATGTGTATTCCTTGTGACAA
Source organism: Serripes groenlandicus (assembly GCA_031761405.1). Lineage (NCBI taxonomy): Eukaryota > Metazoa > Mollusca > Bivalvia > Cardiida > Cardiidae > Serripes > Serripes groenlandicus. The sequence goes on along the minus strand of JASEVX010000008.1, from coordinate 38,399,547 downwards.
CCCCTTTCCATCAATACCAATTTTTGTGACCTTGACCCTGGCGGGGGACCATGATTCTCTGAATTTGCTTGTTTAATGTATGTACATTTTTAGTTGAGCGAAATTCATACTGTATCTAGTCTAAACAGTAAAATAGAGAACCAGTCTACTAAATTGGTTACCTGCCACATACACTTTATTATTATACCCCCTTCAAAGAAGAGGGGGTATATAGGAGTCACTGTGTCGGGAAGTCTGTCTGTCTGTCGGTCGGCCGGAAGCAATATTTGTCCGGCCTATTTTTTACAAACCACTGGGTGGAATTCAATAACATTTTACATGAAGCTTCTATACCAAGAGGAGATGTGCATTATCCTAAAGGGATTACAATTGCATGTTTTTTTTACAGAGTTATGGCCGTTTTACTTATTAAGTTATGGTGTAGGTCAAGGTGCTGTTTAGGGGGTATTTATCATCTTCAGTGATAGTTCTTGTTTCAATACTTCTTAAACCGGGAACCAAAAAAAGGCTCGCTAAATGTAATCTGGTACATGTACCTTTCATCCTATATATTTCGCAGTGATAAGAGGAAGGAACTCCAGCAGGCGCTATATCTCGCCGTTATTACATCACTGTGTTCTATAAATCCGTTATATTCAAGCAAGCATTTTTTTGTAGTGTTTTTGCAGTATACACATGTTGTAAACACCTTGACCTTTCATATTTTTATACCCATTCAATGTTTCGGATCTTAATATCAATGAAACAATATAAGAAAGTGGTGTTTTTGCAGTATACTCGAGTTGTAAATTTCTAACACCTTTACCTTTCATATATGTATACCCATTCAATGTTTTGGATCTTAATATCTCCACAGGAAACTCTCTCAAATAACAATTTAAATCAACACTGAATCAGGTTTTAACCCTTTCCCACAAATATATCTTTACTGTTCCTCTTCAACAGACGACTTTTGAAATCATTGTGGCAAAAGGAGAAATTGCTCACATTGAGATTAATTTTTTCCATTTACGGTTTAAACCCTTTCCCAAATACGAGTATATACCCTTTATCTGCCTCTGCAACAGACGACATGTGAAATCATTGTGGCAAAAGGTAAAATTGATCATAATGAGCTTAATTTTCTCCATTTACGGTTTTAACCATTTCCCACATATGAGTATATACCATTTCTGAGTCTCTGCAGCAGACGACTTTTGAAATCATTGTGGCAAAAGGTGAAATTGCTCATAATGAGCAATTGCTCCATTTGCCACAACAATTTCAACTCTTTTCAACTATCTTACTATCATTTATAGAGATTATCTATGTTTTGTACTTGATGATTTCAAAGTCTGTCATTGAAACATTTGTGGCAAAAGGAGAAATTGCTCATAATGAGCAATCATGATTTGCATTTACCACAATAATTGTGAACACTTTTCAGTTATCATACTATCATTTTATAGATTTTTAGTTCACTTGAGCCGAAGGCTCAAGGCGATCTATTCTGATCTGTCTCTGTCGTCCGTCCGCGTTAATTTTAAGCTTTAAACATCATCTTCTCATAAACCACAGGAACAATTTCCACATAACATCACAGGAATGTTCCTATGGTGGTCCTCTTTCAAAATTGTTCAAAGATTAAAATTCCATTGAGAACTTTGGTTGCATCAGAAAGGGGGCCAAATGTTCAAACTTTAAAAATCTTCTTCTCCGAATCTGCATGTCAGATTCCAATATAATTTGGTAGATATGTTCCTAGGTGACCCTCTACAACGATTGTTCAAGCCATACTGATTGGTCGAAAAAGATGGCAGTCAGGCGGCATCAGACAAGGGGCAAAATTACAAAATTTGAAAATAATATTTTTATGTAAGTGCTTGTCTGATTTTAAGAAAATTGAATAGGAATCTTACCTCAGTGATCCTTAATCCTTAAGCCTTAATCCTCTAATTAAATTGTTCAAACCGTTGAATCATAGCAATCAAGCGTCATCACAAAAGGAATAAATTGAACTTTTAGCTACAAATGACAACACCTACCATTCCACTGGGCCAATTTCAACTTGCACTGATTTTCAATATATAAGACCACCTTCATAAAAAAAATATTAGAATTTGCACTATCAAACATTATTGTTGTTTTAATAAATTTCGGATCAATAACATTTAAAAAATGTAATTCTAAAATTTTGAATGCAACACTTTTATCATTTCGAAGATATTCACTGTTAAAATATAGCAATCGAAGATTTATAAATTACCATTTTAAACCTTCGTTTGTATCAGGGTGTGTTATTCTAACGTGGCTGTACTGGTCATAATTACGTTTTTATGAAATCTAATCGATTTTATATGTACTAAAATGGGGTTAAATTTTCCAAATAAAATCATATAACATAGATGTATTATCATTTGTGTCTGAAAATTTTCTTGATAACCGACGACACTTTTCATTTGTTTTGCTATTTTTTAACTGAAAACGTTTGCGCATTCTTTCATTTTTTATAAATGAGATACTTTGAAAAATCAGAATGTATAACACACATGGAATCATCAGTGATTCGTCTTTTTTAGAAAATACGTGCTTTATCTTCTTATAAGAAGGGGTAACTATATATAAGTAGAAAATTCAAAACCAGTCTCAATGTAACGAAGGTTTAATGATTTAAACAAAACACTGTTAACCAATATTTGCTTACTGCAAGTATGTCATGATAACATCTAGTACCAAATATGTTACAAATGTTCAAAATATATTGTTTAACAACTATGAAAAGACATTTATCATTTTAGCCATTTTGTCGTTTATAAGTGTTAAACTTGTTCAATACAATACAAACCAATGGTTCACCTTTTAAATACGAATTTTGCACTTATCTATAGAAAATTCACACGTCATACAGCCTATATGACACATTTTCATTGATATTAAAACATACATTGCAAACTTGTCCACTTGTTTCACCAAAAAACTGTCATAAGTAACGAAAGTTTGAAAGTAACGAAAGTTTCCTTAAACACTGTTCTGTTCATAAAAGATCCGTAGACAACACAAACATGGATTTTTATGTGCAAATTACTTCAGTAATGTGATATATGACAATAGAACAGGCAACATCTTAACAGTTCTGAGTGAATAAAACTTATTTCTTCATAACCTTGGAAAATGCTTCCAGAATAATGTCTTTTTCATTTTCTGATAATTGAAACATCCTGTGTGTTTTTCCAGTGGCTACTGGAGCTTTTATCCGACATAAAATTTAATTAATATTCAACCATATCAAATCCCGACTTGTTGGCCATTTGAACAGTTGTTTCCTGGGTTCCATGAAGTCCACTTCAATTTCATGGTCGTTGTTATCTATGTCGGCTACTTTCCCAATATACCACTTTCCGTCATAAACTGCGGCTACAAATTCATCAATTGTGTATGCATTTTCTGAAGCTATCTTCTCGGCTTCCTTGCTATGTTGTTGAGCATGTGTTTTCGCCTGGGGAGATTCTGTTATTGTCTCAGCTTCCTTCCTCACGGTTTCTTCGTTGTTCGTGTCCGTAGTGACAGTCTGTTTGGTGCCACTTTGTTGAATAATTGTTTCCTCCTGGGGAGGTTCTGTGTTACGAACTTCATCTTGTTTTTGGTTAATCGAACTGTCCGCCTTTGTTTTTTCAGTTCTCCAAGAGTCACACGTTTGTCCAGAAATGCATACTCCACAGTAGCAACTGACATCTTTAACTCTTATCCTAGACTCTCCTAAACCAAGGACTGCGTGAATCTTCATTGTTCCCTTGACCGGTTTTAGCTGCAACTTGTTTAGGCGTGTATCCGTTCCTTGGCATGTTTCCGTAGATACAAAGCGAAATGTTACGTTTTTCATACTTGACTGTTGTGCCCAGTTATAAAACCCTATCGCATCTTGAATTATGACTTTTCCACTTCGCATGGCTTCATCTGCCATTCGTTTACAAGTACCCCCGAGTCCATCACACGGGCCCTTACCGTGGCCAGCCTCGAAATAATTCCATCGTCCTTTCACGCCGTGAACACATTGGTGATTGGCAATGAAATCAAACATTTGTTTGTTTCGGTATTGGCTTGTGGGAGAGTCACTCCAGTAGTGAATGTATTTCAGTCCACTGTCCATCTCCTTCAGAATTGGCATAAGTTCTGCAATAAATGCAATAACAGTTGATGATTTGTGGGCCATCTCATCGGATACAATGATAAAGCTTTTATGTTCAAGTTTGTCATCATCTGACTTGAAATATACAACCATTGGGTGCAAGTTAACGCTCGTTTGATTAAAATACGCACTCTGTACCTCTTCTAATGACTTGCAACTGTAATTCTCAGCAAAATCTAGTTGTATGATCATTTCGTGTTTCGGTAGCTTCTCTTTCAGTGTACGAATTTGTTCATACTGAATACGAACTCGATTTACATGTGCATCAAACTCGAACATCTGATTTTCTACGTGAGATATGAATTTGTCAGACTGCATCAGTGATTCGACAATTTTTGTCACGTGTTTCCGCTTGCCCTTTTCTTCTACTTCCACACGTGTCCACTGGCCCAACACTACGGATACGCCCAATTTATCTTTCATCAATTCTGAACTGGGAATTTGTTCCATGCCTTTTTCTGGATTCACTGAGATGTTGAAGCCTTCTCTTCTGAGGGCTTTGATAGTCAGAGCGGCATTTTGATGTTTGGTACATAAACATGAGCTACGACTTGAAAATGCTGCTGTCAATATATATTTTGGACGTGATCTGCAAAATGAGGTAAACGAAATTTTAAGGTTCGGATTTTCAGACTTGAACTTGTTGTACAGATTTGTCAAATAATCAGTTAGCACGTGCGTTTGAACCTTTTCGCCCTTTTTCAACCTCTTTGCATCTTGTTTACCAGGTTGTGTCCTGCTATTGTCTTCCCTTGTCATGAAAGCTGTAACCTTAGTCTGGTGAATTTTGACTACGCTCATTCGTGCTGATTTTCGTATTTGATGCAGTTTACTTTCGCTTTTGTTCAGTCCATGTCTACATAATCCGGTCACTTTGGATAAATATGTAGAACATTTGTATTTCTTCATAACCTTGCCGGAGATAACATTATGAACGGCTTTCATTTTGCTCCTTGGTGTTTCCCTCTTTGTAGCCTTGATCTCACTGACGAGAACGTTACTCAATAATAACGACCTCTTAACGACTTTCTTTTGTGCCGTTGAAAGGTTAGCATCCGTCATAATTTTTTCAGTCTGTTTATTCGGGGTCATCTCACTTGTACTTGGTTGCTCTGTACTTGTCTTACTTGAACGAACCTTTTCTAGCTTTGCTTTCTGTCTCTGTGCTGATCTTTGGGATGTGCGACATCGCTTTCGAAGTTCTTCTCTTTCCATTTCAAGTTTTCTGATTCGTAAATTAGCTTCAGATAGCTCTCTCTTCCACCTCACCAGTGCCCCCTTTCTCCTGTTATTTTGAAAGTTCATTCTAACCGCCAAACGTCCCCTTTCTTGTGAATGACAGGCTTGCCCACTTTCATACCCACTTGTCTCAAGATCCACAGATTGATTGGCTAGCCTCTCTTGTCTTTTTTTACTGTAGAAAGCCCGAAGTTTCTGTCTATTCTTTTTATTTCTCCTGTCTCTGTCGTTGTCGGACAATGCCGCTGACGGGACATAATTTCGCTTCATGCGATCTTTTTCTCTCTGTAAATATTCCGCATTGTTCTTCTCCTTCAATCGTTGGCGGTACGCTTTTTGAATTTCAGCCCTGCTCTTCCCCATTACAAGTCTGAAATGAAGAAAACTTTCGTTACCGCCTTAAACTTTCGTTACCATGACTTGTGAAGATTTTTATCATATTAACAGCTAGTTGGTGCTTCCAGCAAATCAACCACTGCGTAAATATAGAATATGATTTAAAATTACAAGTAAAGCTTAAGTGCAAATATAAATTCATTTTTTAACTACACCTTGTGTCAGACTACGTATAGAAATAACGTATTTGAAAGGATAATCAGTGTGCAAAAATAACGCTTTTTGAAAACAATACGTTTTATTTTACACAAAATATGGATGTCAGATATATTTAGAACCGATATATAAAGAATTTTTTTGGCATCAAAATAAAAGTTAATGGTTTGAACTTAATAAAAGTAAATGTGAAACCTTCGTTATCGTTCGGTCACGAAGGTTTTACTTATTGTGCTCTCTCTTTTTATATGAAAGGGAGGTAACTAAGGGTATGGGCATGCGTTATAATGATCAACTAGATCAAAATGCATTTACAAAGATAAATGACTCAAACTAATTATAGTTTATGTCATAAATAATTCAAAAATCGTAAGGCTACTCACATTTCCGATAATTCTCTGTCAATACTGGACTCTGAATGCTGTTTAGTTCATTTTTTTGAACCTGGATTTGTTTTGAAGGACGCGAGGCAGTAAACTTTCACAATGACGTCATACATACAGAGCTACTTAAATTCGAATGTTTACTTTTCCATATTGGTAACGAAAGGTTAATTAACGAAGGTTTAAATGACGTCGTAATGATGTAATTATTTATTTAGAATTTTTATGTAAAGTCTTTGTTGTTTGGAAAGGCATTTGAGAAAGGTGATGTCTTTCATATTGTAGCATAATATTATTCCGTTTAAATCAGTTTTATTTTGAATTGTACAGTAACGAAGGTGTGCTGATTTACTTTTTAAGACGGGTGTCTTTCTTGGGAGTTGTATATAATGTTTTGCATGCGTTTGGTTACCACCAATCTGATTCTTTCATCAAATATATGCTGAAAGATGACTGCCAAAGAATAATACAACGATTGAAGACCAAGATGGTCAAGATACAGTTATCATAAAATACTGTCACGAAGGTTTATTAAAAATGCGAAATTCCGGCGACAATTAAACTAAGCAATATATTTAGGAAAATAGGTTGCTGACAATAAGAGCCATTCCTTTTTTCGAAACCCATGGAATGTATCTTTGATAAGGTGAGGAAATGCGATCGATATTCTGTTTTGTAGTCAAAATACACTTGATCAAATATCAAATATAGTGTCGGCGACAGTAACGAAAGTTTTAGTTTTGGCACCATATTTATAATTTTCTCCTGGTAAACCTCATAAATACTTGTATCAACGTTAGTTTCAATTTTCGTCGATGTCATTTGCAAATACCAACCCAAAAAATCTCAGATTATCTCATGGTTTCTTACAAAACTTTACAAAAATAATGATGTACCTTCTTATTGAAAAACAGTGTTGACTTCACAGGAATGTTCCTTTGTTGGTCCTCTTTTAAAATTGTTCAAAGACTTACATTCTGTGTAGAACTTCGGTTGCTGCAGCATCAGAGCCTGAGAAAAATACCCAAATTTTAAAAATCCTTTTCCTCCATAATCGGCTTGTCCGATTTCAAGATAATTTGGTAGAAATGTTCCTTGGGTGATTCTCTACAATAACTTTTCAAGCCATATTGATTTCATTGAAAAACAGGGCAGCAAGGTGGCATCAGGAAAGTGGCAAAATGACAAAACTTTATAATTCAATTCTTATTAAAGTTGTTGTTAGATTTCGAGATTCAAATTACCTTTAAAATGGCTATTTCTATAGAGGACACATTTCTATAACGGTGTCCACTCCTTGCAGTTTCATTTGCACTCCTGATCAAATTTCCCCAGATATTTGCAGTTAAATATTTGCTACTAATTCACTATCACTCAGGTGATCGCTTTAGGGCCATCTTGGCCCTCTTGTTTATATATTGTACTTGATAATTAAAGTCGTCTTCTGCAGATTTGTTTTATGTGGGAAGTGGGTAAACCCTTATCCACTATCATGACTTACTGATACAAAACAAAAACAGATTTTCTGTGTGTCTGCATTATTTGACAAAAAATGATCATAACAGGGCTTGTGTTCAATACAAATAGTTGATTATCTTTGGTACAAATTGAAATTTATCATAATCTTGTCCATTTATGTTTAGTTTTAGTCTTATATGTCACTTTTCATGATCAGTTTAACTCTAAATCATCTCATTCACTTAAAACACAGACCCTGCCAGGATAAATATCCTACATAATACTTGAATCTTCAAATACAGATATCTGCATTACTAACTACAGATTAAATTTGTCTAATGTTTGTGGATTTATATGTAGTTTTTATACGCCCGTTTTGAAAAAACGGATCGTATTATAGTTTTACGTGCGGCGGGCGGGCGGCGTCCAGAATGTTGTCAGCTCAATAACTTTAGAAGCCTCTGTCCAATCATCACCAAATTTGGTCAGAATGTGTATTGGGATAATATCTCGGACAAGTTTGATAACTAGCCATATCGCTTTAGTCAATCGAGAGTTATCGCCCTTTAATTATAGAAATTACCCAAAATTGGTCTTATCAGCTCAATAACTTAAGAAGCCTATGTCCAATCATCACGAAATGTAGTCAGAATGTGTATTGGCATAATATCTTGGACAAGTTCGATAACTAGCCATATCGCTTTAGTCGATCAAAAGTTATCGCCCTTTAATTATAGAAATTACCTAAAATTGGTCTTGTCAGCTCAATAACTTTAGAAGCCTTTGTCCAATCATCATCAAATTTAGTCAGAATGTGTATTGGCATAATATCTCGGACAAGTTTGATAACTAGCCATATCGCTTTAGTCAATTGAGGGTTATCACTCTTTAATTATAGAAATGACCTAAAATTGGTCTTGTGAGCTCAATAACTATAGGCGTAATATCTCGGACAAGTTTGATAACTAGCCATATTGCTCCAGTCGATAAAGAGTTATTGCCCTTTAATTATAGAAATGACCTAAAATTGGTCTTGTCAGCTAAATAACTTGTGAAGCCTTTATCCGATCATCACCAAATTTAGAGAATGTGTTGATGGGCAGAATATCTTGGTCAGGTTTGATAACTTACAACGTTATCTTAGTCACTACAAAATTATGTCCCTCGAAATGGCCAAAACTGTACTTACAGTGTCCGCTCTCTAAGTTTGGCTGATGTACAACCAATTATCACTATACTTGGTCTCAAAAAAACAGGACGGGCGTATTTTGTGACATTTGGCGTTCTTGTTTTTAGCTCACCTGAGCTTTGCTCAAGGTGAGTTATTGTGATCATCTTTTGTCCGTCGTCCGTCGTCTGTCAACTTCTTCTCCTCAGTAACCAGTGGGTCAATTGTGATGAAACTTCACAGAAAGCAACCTCTCAATGACCTCACCAGATTTCCTTCAAATTTTTGGGATCCATGCAGAATTCTGGTTTCCATGGCAACGAAATGAAAAATCTTCAAAATTCTTCTTCTCCCAAACTGGTTGGCAGATTTTCAAATAATTTTGTAGAAATGTTCCTTGGATGACCCTCTGTCAGATTCCTTCAAGCCATGTTGATTGGTCGAATAACATGGCCGCCAGGGGGGCGGGGCTATTTTGCCTTATATGGCTATAGTGAAAACTTAAAAAATCTTCTCCTCCGAAAGTGTCAGGCCTATTTTTAAATAATTTTGTAGAAATGTTCCTTGGATGACCCTCTATCAGATTCCTTCAAGCCAAGTTGATTGGTCGAAAAACATGGCCACCAGCGGGGCGGGGCTATTTTGCCTTATATGGCTATAGTGAAAACTTAAAAAATCTTCTCCTCCGAAAGTGTCGGGTCGATTTTCAAATAATTTTGTAGAAATGTTCCTTAAGTGACCCACTATCAGATTCCTTCAAGCCATGTTGATTGGTCGGAAAACATGGCCGTCAGTGGGCAGGGCTATTTTGCCTTATATGGCTATAGTGAAAACTGAAAAAATCTTCTTCTCCAAAACTGGTTTGATGACCCTCTATTGGATTCCTTCAAGCCGTGTTGATTGGTAAAAAAACATGGCCACCAAGGGGGGGCGGGGCTATTTTGCCTTATATGGCTATAGTGAAAACTTAAAAAAATCTTCTCCGACGAAAGTGTCAGGCCGATTTTTAAATAATTTTGTAGAAATGTTCCTTGGATGACCCACTTTCGGATTCCTTCAAGCCATGTTGATTGGTCGAAAAACATGGCCACCAGGGGTGCGGGGCTATTTTGCCTTATATGGCTATAGTGAAAACTTAAAAAATCTTCTTCTCCGAAAGTGTCAGGCCGATTTTCAAATAATTATGTAGAAATGTTCCTTGGATGACCGACCCACTTTCAGATTCCTTCAAGCCATGTTGATTGGTCAAAAAACATGGCTGCCAGTGGGCAGGGCTATTTTGCATTATATGGCTATAGTGAAAACTGAAAAAATCTTCTCCTCCAAAAGTTTCTGGCCGATTTTCAAATAATTTTGTAGAAATGTTCCTAGGGTGACCCTCTATCAGATTCCTTCATTGGTCGGAAACTATGGCTGCCAGGGGGCGGGGCTTATATAGCTAAAGTGGGAAAAAAAATCAGGTGAGCGATTCCAGGGCCATCGTGGCCCTCTTGTTGTTTAATTGGGTTTTAAAATGGTGACAGTTATCCATGAACCCTAGGCAAACAAAACAGTTCTAGGCTAGGAAAAGTGCATTCTCCAAGCACTCCACCATGACTGCTGCAATAGGGCATCAAACCCTGGAGTGTAATCTCTTTCAAAGTCTCGTTGTGGGTCACTATTGTGTGAGCCCAACTCAAAGTTGTTGTTTTACAGAATGTTCTCAGAAGTGGTTTGTAACAAAGAGGTCAAACCGCATGTAGCAGTTTGTTTCATATGTCAACACTTTCAAATAGGTGTTAATATGAAATGATTAATATCTGATAACATGAGATTTCAGTTCATACACAACAACTCTAACCCTTTTCTACCTGCAGATGCATTCTGACGCATCTGCACTAGACAACTTTTGAAAACATTGTGGCAACATAAGAAATAATGTTCAGTTTTCATCTTTTGCCACAATGTCTTCAACTGTATTGAAAGATTTTTCCATATATTTGTCTAGATGTTTCCAAAGTCCTCTGCCGTAGATTTGTTGTATGTGGGAAAGGGTTAAAATGTCTCAGACCAGGTTAAACAAGTAAAGCACATGATTCATTTGAAGAATTGTTGGAAGTGGCGTAAAACACCATCTGAAGCAGACGGCTTTTTGAAAACATAGTGACAAAAGAAGAAATTGCACAAAACGTGCAATTTCTCCTTTTGACACAATGTTTTCCACTTTTAGTCATAGGTTATCCATTCAATTATAGAGATATTCTATTTTTTGACAAAATATGTTTAAAGTCGTCTGCTGCATAATTGTCGTATAAGGGAAAGGGATAAACAAAAAATAAGGCGAATTAAACGAACATGAGTGGAAATGTTGAACAGAATTGATGAAATGGCTGAATAATCTGTATTTGTTATTCTGCCGTGGCTCAGTGGTTAGCGTCGGGGATTTGGAAACGGGGCAACCCAGGTTTGATCCCCAGTCACAGCACTACGGTCACGGTGTGGTGGAGGGCCCTTGGGCAAGACTAATTTCCTAGTCTAGTACTGGTTTGTTTACCCAGGGATCATGAATAAGTGAACTGTTGCCGTGATATAACGTGAAATAATGTTGAAAACAGCATTAAACTCTTAATAAAACAAAACAAAAAAAATCTGTATTTGTTATTTTAGATGGAAGAAAATCGAGCCCCATTTACCACGGACCAACAAATCCAGACTCATTATTAGAGGTAAGTCTTTAACCCTTTCCCTCATACGACAATTCTGCAGCAGACGACTTTGAACGTATTTTGTCAAAAAGTAGAAAATCTCCATAATTGAATGGATAACCTATGACAAAAAGTGGAAAACATTATGGCAAAAGGAGAAATTGCACGTTTTGTGCAATTTCTTCTTTTGTCATTATGTTTTCAAAAAGCCGTCTGCTGCAGAGGCGTCAGAAAGCGTCTATATGAGGGAAAGGGTTAACTCTTTCCCACATACAACTCATCTGCAGTAGACGCAATTAAAATAAATTTGGAAAAAATATGAAAATGCTCTAAAAATGAAAGTATAATTACTGAATAGAGTTGAAAATATTGTGACCAAGGGAGAAAAAGCTAATTTTTCAAAATGTGTCTTCTGTAGATGCGTCTATGTGTGGGAGAGGGTTAACCTTATCCCTGATATAGCTGACTTTCAATGCCTCTTTATTAAACAAGCTTGACCACTTACCTTTTCCCACATGAAGACGACTTTTGAAAACATTGTGGCAAAAGGAGAAATTGCTCATAATGAGAACTTTATCCTTTTGTCACAATGTTTTCAACTCTTTTCAATAATTAAACATTCTCTTTTAGAGATTTTCCATACTGTGGCCTAGTCGTAACCAGTCATCTGCTGCCAATTTGTTGTATGTTGGAAACGGTTAACACTTTCCAATTCTGCAGATCTGTTTTGATGCATCTGATGCAGATGACTTTCAAAACATGTGGCAAAATGTAAATTGCTCAAAATGATAAATTTCTTTCCATTCCACAATGTGTTCAACTTTATACCATAATTATCCCCCGCCATAGATGGATGGGCTATTGGTTTGCTCAAATCCCAGTCTAGTTTGAAATTGGGTCATGTGGGGTCCAAAACTAAGTAACTAGGTTTTATTTTAGAAAAATGTTGTGAACACAATAGTTTAGTAACTGGTATACGAAGGTGGTCCAAACTCTTGTTTACAATTTTTATTTTGGTAGGGAATGAATCTGACTATTTGACTCTTAGTATTGTTTCTTCATGATTGCAAATAAAATGTTCTCTACAAAGTGTGTTCAAATCACTTTGATATGTTAAAATTAATTAAGCAGAACCCCCTATTGGTAAGGACATGTTGCACTAAAAATTGCACATTGACTTTAACCCTTTCCCACATACAACAAATGTACAGCAGACAACATTTAGACAAAATCAGGAATTTATAAATGAAAATATAATTATTAGTTGCCGCGACTTCTATTTTTAATAGGTTTTCGGAAATCACATGGGAGGAGGGGTTATTATTAAAAAAAAAAAATTTTTAAATGTCTTGAACATATTACAATTGCGTTTGTTTAAAAACACTAAGTTATGACACATCTAAAATGAAATAAATATTCCGATGTTTTAAGTATGTGCAGTTTCTTTATTTTGACTGGCATTTACGTTTTTGTGTTTTATTTACGAAGACAAATAGTCCCTATTAGCTAGACTGGGATACTTTATTTTCATAAACTATGTAATCAAAAGGCGATAACTACAAACCTTTACGTCGCACAGTCTAATTTGATTACATACGCGTACCTGCTTGCAGCCGATTATCGATATTAAAATCACGTCGAATTCTCCTTTTGATAGATAAGTATCAACATAAACTGGTAACAGAAACAAAAATAAGAATAATTGGTGAAAATATGTCTCAAATATAAGCCTGTTTATCGGTCGTGAACGTCGAAACGCCTTTTCCTCAGTTTGTGACCTAGTTTCATATTGTCAAAATGTAAACAAAGCGAAGTAACCGGAAGTAAAATGTAAACTTAGAAAAGTGACTTTTTTATGCATACAAAAAATGTCGCACGACAAATTGATTTCTTAAACGTCACGAAACGAGTGCATGGATCGAATATAGGAGAAAGACAGATACTATAGAAATGCTTTTTTCTCTCGAATGCAATAACGCTTTGCCTGATGTTTTATTCACTTTCTTCGATGTTTGACACTACGACTCGATTTTGAAACGATCGAGGGTCAACATTTCGAAAGAATGCTCAAACACCTTATTACAGATAGATAGCTAATATTACACACTTAAATGTTTAAATATATGTGATATTAAATGATTATTTGGCTTGAAACAAATTAAGAGAAGAACGAACTCTGATAAACAATAGATTTAGAAATAAAGAAAATCTGCTCTTTCGCACCCAATTAATTTCATACTTGCCACCTATTAAATAGTAATGGGACTCGCAACTGGCATTTCTCTTGCGCCAAACATATATTGTATGCATCAACGATTTAGATAAACAATTTAGCTGATATGTTGTTTCAAGTGTGGTCTACTTTTTAAACATTTTAACATCTGTGAAATATTTATTATAATTATTATTAAAAAGGAGGAAGTTCATGTCTTCAGCAATTTAACCGTTTTCTCAATGTTTTAAGCGTTTAAAGGTTTTCATTGTTGCTTCAAACATGGAAATATTTAATATCTTTTTATTGCATGTAGATTTAAATCCCAAAATGTATTAATTTGTTGTGGTTTTATTGACAAATACAAAACATCCAAAATCCTGACCAAAAGAAATCCTGAAATTTGTAGATCTATGTGGAATTTCAAAAATCCTGGAATTAGTCCTTATGAAAACATTATGTGTATGTTTAGACTAATGAAAGTCAAGAATACATGTGTGTTAAAAAATAAATCAATGCAGTCTTTTCCGGCGACATTGATGCTTTGCATCAACTTTCTCTTGTAATTGATTGAATAGAGTTGAAAACATTGTGGCACATGGAGAAATTGCTTGTTTTGAGCAATGTCTCTTTTTGTCACAATTTTTTCAAAAGTTGTCTGCTGCAGATGCATCAGAAAGCGTATTTATGTGATAAAGGGTTAAGTGGGGATGTCCTATAAATATTATAATCTAGTATTTACCATTTCCAACATAAAGACGCTTTTTGATGCATGCACGAACAAGCAATTTCTCCTTTAGCCACAATGTTTTCAACTCTTTCTACTAATAAAACCCTTATTTATGTAGATTTTTCATGTTTTTGTCAATATATTTTCGAAGTCTTCTGCTGCAGATTTTTGTATGTGAGAAAGGATTGAAGAGCCTATTCCCAATTGACCAATCCAGGGCCCCATGGCCCTCTTGTGTCATGAGTATTTCTCATTGAATTCTAAAGGATGAATTGAAATGTAGATAAGTGTTAGACCCTTTACAACATGCAGATACATTTTGATGCATCTGCAGCAGATGAGTTAAAACATCTTAAGTAAAAGTGTTGATGAGCATTTAAAAAAGTGCTTGTTTTGAACAATTTCTTCTTTTGTCACCATGTTTTCAAAAAGCTGTCTGCTCCAGAGGCATCAGAAAGCGTCTATATGAGGGAAAGGGTTAAAAAACGTTATTGCACCAGGAGAAATCGGTCATTGTCTGCTGCAGATACATCAAATTGTGTCTGCATGTGAGCAAGGGTTAAATCATGTCATGCAGGATATAAGGAAATTAAAAGATTTGAACTTGTTACTTGTTGAACAATCTTCCAAGTTCATTATCTTCCTTGAAAAAGAAACATGCTCTTCAGTAGTTCTGTAGTTGTAGCTTGGCCAGTTCGCAAGAAGACGGACGTATTCCCCTTTTCCACATACAACAATTCTACAGCAGATGACTTTAAAACCATCTGTGCCAAAATATGAAAAACCTGTAAATGAAAGTAAAATATTTGAATAGACTTGAAAACTTTGTATCAAAAGGAGAAATTTCTCATTATGAGCAATATCTCCTATTGCTACAATTTTTTTAAAAGACATCTGCTACAGCAAGCGTCTGTATTTGGATAAGCTTTAAATTATTCAATTTAATGAACCCCACTCTCATTACAACCAGACTAAAACTTCACTCCCTCATAGATAGATCTGATGACTGCCTCATACAGGTCATCTCAGATTGACCTTTGCATCAGCCAATCAAATTGTCGCCTACAAAATTGTCAGGTATAAAAAAGATAACCCGTATAAATAAAAGTGATTGTCAAGAGTTCCGATTGTTGCTTGTATTCTGCCATTTCATTGTACAAAAAAAAAAACTAGCACCTGCTCATGAATATTCAAGTGTATAGGGTCAATTAGAGATGATCTGTTATACTGTGTTGTCAGATATAATAGACATACAGCAAACCATTTTGGTATTATTTTAATGAGATTAAATTAACCCTTACCCACTTACATAGGGAGATTGAAAACATTGTGGCAAAAGTGCAATTTTCCCATTCGTCTTGAGACATTTCCTCTTTTCCCATAATGCTTTCAACCTGATTCAATGATAATGGTTTCATTTATAGAAAGCTTCCATATTTGTGCCTTGATGTGTCCGAGTTGTAAGCTGCAGATTTGCTGTAGGTGGAAAAGGGGTAATACTTACTGCAAGAAATTTTAAAGGGTCTGTTTTTACTTAAAATTTACTCTTTTCTGTTTACAGAGGAATTTTGACGCATCTGCAGCAGACAATTTTTGAAAACCTCATATCAAAAGCAGTGATGATGAGAAATTTCTCCTTTTTAGCTCTACTGGCCAAAGGCCAGAAGGGCTTAAGTTGTGGCGTTTTGGCCGTCGTCCGTGCGTGCGTCCGTAAACAATTTCTTGTTAACACGATACAGTCTTCACTTGATTTTATCTCAACCAAACTTATACAGTAGTAAGATATCCAGGAGAGCTCGGTTCCTTTCGAAAACCAGCCAGATCCGGATTATGGCCCTTGAAATGGTCAAAATTGCTATAAAAGAGCTTGTTAACACGATACAGTCTTCACTTTTGATTGTATCTCAACCAAACTTATACAGTAGTTAGATATCCATGAGAGCTCGGTTCCTTTATAAATTTATTATTCCTTCATGCTATAATTGAGCATGTGAACACAATAGAGGCTCTATTTACTATCTGATCTTCACCAAACTTAGATAGTAGTTAAATATTGATGAGAGCTTGGTTCCTTTTGAAAACCAGCCAGATCCACCAAGACTGGATTATGGCCCATGAAATTGTAAAAATTGCTATAATACAGCTTGTGAACACAAAAGAGCCTCCATTTACTATCCGATCTTCACCATACATACATGCTCTGGATTGAAAATGACCAAAGAACCATACCAGTAGAGCATAGGCCCTCATGGGCCTCTTGTTGTGATAATGTTCTCAACTCTGTTTAATAATTATAACTTCCATGTGTAGAGATTTTTTACATTTTTTGCCAAGATGTATTCTAAGTCATCTGCTGCAGATGTGATGTATGTGGGATAGGGTTAATGTTCATTGAACTTTAGTAAGATTGAGGAAGGTTTTGACAGTTTGACTATTTGACTGGTTTTAATGTTGCTATGGAGATGAATAAATCAGTAGACAGAACTTTTTAATGGAATATTTCTGTTTTTGAGTAAACCCTTTCCCTGATACTTAAAACTTATTGACTTCTCTTTTGCAAGCAAATAAACAGTTTTGAGTGCTACTGTAATGGCCTATTCCTTTTCGGTGTTGGCCTTTTTGACATCTTGTTCAAAGTTCGGCTGCAGATTTTCACTTCATAAATATACAACCCTACTTGAATTTTTGAACACTTTAGACTGTCCCAGTGTATCTCACCTTTCACACAGTGGAAATACTTCATATTCCTTAGAAACCACAGCAAATGATGACTTTTTTCTGCCCTTTTATTATCCCCTCGGCTAACAATGTTAGCGAGGGGATATAGTAACGGGGCTGTCCGTTTGTTTGTTTGTTTGTCTGTGCGTCCGTCCATAACAACCTTGTGACCACTCTACACTGAACATCCTTCGACCGATCTTAACCAAACTTGGTATACAGTTAGTATATGGCAAGGTCTATAAGCCTATTAAAGGTCAAGGTCAAAATTGGACTTTGACTATTTTCCCATATCAACAACCTTGTGACCATTCTACACTGAACATCCTTCGACCGATCTAAACCAAACTTGGTATACAGTTAGTATATGGCAAGGTCTAGAAGCCTATTTATTTTCAAGGTCATAGGTTAAAGGTCAAGGTCAAAATTAGACTTTGACTATTCCATATCAACAACCTTGTGACCACTCTACACTGAACATCCTTCAACTGATCTTAACCAAAGTTGGTATACAGTTAGTATATGTCAAGGTCTAGAAGCCTATATATTTTCAAGGTCATAGGTTAAAGATCATGGTCAAAATTGGACTGACTATTTTCCCATATCAACAACCTTGTGACCACTCTACATTGATCATCTCTTGGCAGATCATAACTAAACTTGCCATACAGATAGTATATGGCAAGGTCTAGAAGCCTATTTACTTTCATAGGTTAAAGGTCAAGGTCAAAATTGGAATTTCACTATTCCTTATCAACAACCTTGTGACCACTCTACACTGAACATCCTTCAACTGATCTTAACCAAAGTTGGTATACAGTTAGTATATGGCAAAGTCTAGAAGCCTATTTATTTTCAAGGTCATAGGTTAAAGGTCAAGGTCAAAATTGGACTGACTATTTTCCCATATCAACAACCTTGTGACCACTCTAAACTGATTATGTCTTGGCAGATCATAACCAAACTTGCCATACATATAGTATATGGCAATGTATAGAAGTCTATTAATTTTCAAGGTCATAGGTTAAAGGTCAAGGTCAAAATTGGACTTTGGCTATTTTCCCATATCAACAACCTTGTGACCACACTACACTGAACATCCTTCGACCAATCTTAACCAAACTTGGTATACAGTTAGCAAGGTCTAGAAGCCTATTTATTTTCAAGGTCATAGGTTAAAGGTCAAGGTCAAAATTGGACTTTGACTATTTTCCCATATCGATAACCTTGTGACCACTCTAAACTGATTATGTCTTGGCAGATCATAACCAAACTTGCCATACATATAGTATATGGCAAGGTATAGAAGCCTATTAATTTTCAAGGTCATAGGTTAAAGGTCAAGGTCAAAATTGGACAAGGCGGGGTCATTTGGCAAAGGCCAAAGGCGGAGACAAGGACAAATTACACTTAGTTGTGTGATACATAACATTAATAACAATTTAATAAAGGCAAGGACAAATAACATTAGTTTTCGGGTACATAACATTAATATCCAGGTCATTGGCCATATTTTCAGCCATATTTTTAAACTAAATACCGAGGGGATGCATCCGCTTTTCGGTGCCCTTGTTTGTGTTTAAATTTAATTAAAGTAAGAATAACAATAATTCACCACACAGATTTACACTGTAAATAAGTTTAAAGTTCAAGTTAGAGGTTAATAGTTAAATGATGTTAATTGTTTGATTGCTTTTAACTCAATCAAGGAAAAGAATTCTTCACAGTAAATATGTTTGTCAAATGTTGACTCCTGTTTTAGTTCCCACTTTATTTTGCTAGTGAGGACATATGTCCCCAGGACACATGTCTGCACTGAATTTGAGTCGGGAATGAACCCTGTGAGTACCAGAGTACAAATATTGATACTCGTTCCCATCCCTAGCCGGAAGTAATCAATTGTTTTATAGAAATCGTGGCCCATCCGCCAAACCCTTATATAACCATTAACAAGTTTCTAGGTCTTGCACACAAACTGTCATAATTCAACTAAATATCAATAAATGGTGGAAAAATGTCAAATAACACTACTCCCAGATTTACATGATATTTTGTGAACTCACTGTCCATTTTTTTGTCATCCTTTGGTGGAATCTGTCAGTCTGTCTGTTCACATTTTCTACAAATAACTTCTTCTAAACCAAACAACCAATTTACAAAATAATTTCACAGAAATGTTTTTAGGTGGTCAAAGAATTGAAATATTATAGATTATATGGTTGCTGTGGCATCTGATAAAGAGAAAAAAAATGCCAAAACATAAAAAAAATACGGCCTCATTTAAAATGTTCCTTGGGTGACCCTCTACTAAGATTGTTCAAATTATCTTGATCGTTAAAATAATTCCCATAAGTGTGTGAGCCTGTTTAATGTGTATAGAGTCAGAACATTGTAATCTATTTAATTTCTATGAAATCATGTGAGCAAGCAATATGGGTCCATTATGGTCCTCATGTATTATTTTACCGTAGTATTTTCAAAAGTCTTCTGTTCCAATGACATCATATATGTCTGTTTACAGGGCAAGAGTGAACCCTTACCCATGTACAACAAATCTGCAGCAACCTCTGTGGACAAACAGATTAAATCTATAAATGAAAGAGCATCGTATAATCATTGAATAGAGTTCAAGACATTGGGGCAAAATGAGAAATAGCTCATTATCATGTTTTTAAAAGTCATCTGCTACACATGCATCAAAATATTGATTTAAGAGATTGTATTCAAATTTGTACAAAGTTGTTTATCTCTACTGAAGCATCTCAAAAATAAAAAAAGATAACTCTTGTATTCTAGGGTATTTTGATGTTCTAAAATAATATTCAGTTATTTCCCTTTTATCATAAACCAGTCGAAATATATACTTTTCCAACATACAACAAATCTGCAGCAGACAGCATTTAAACATTTAAGCAAAAACATGGAAAATCTATGTAGATGAAAGTATAATGACTGAATCTGCAGCAGACGACTTTGAAAATATTTAAGCAAAAATATGGAAAGTCTATAAATGAAAGTATAATAATTGAAAAGAGTTGAAAAAATTGTAACAAAAGGAGATATTGCTTGTTTTGAGCAATTTTTTCTCTCGTCACAATGTTTGCAAAAGTCGTCTGCTGCAGAGAGGTCAGATAGCCTCTATGTGGGAAAGGGAGGGTTAACCCTTTCCCAGCAGCCGGCTTTATTCAATATGGTAATTAAAACTATAATTAACGAAGATTTTCCATATTTCTGCCCATATGTCTTTTCAAAGTTGTCTGCTGCAGAATTGATGTAATAATTGGGAAAGTGGTACTTCATGAAAATATAGATGTCTATGATGATGATGGAAATGTTTCATTTCATAATATTACTTTTGGTATTTATCCCTAGTAAATAATAAGCTGTATTATGAAAAACACATTGATTTTCTAGTATTTAATTAACCCTTTTCCTCATACAACAATTCTGCAGCAGACGACTTTGAACGTATTTTGTCAAAACAGAAAATCTCCATAGTTGAATGGATAACCTATGACAAAAAGTGGAAAACATAGTGGCAAAAGGAGAAATTGCACGTTTTGTGCAATTTCTTCTTTTGTCACTATGTTTTCAAAAAGCCGTCTGCTGCAGAGGCATCAGAAAGCGTCTATATGAGGGAAAGGGTTAATGCTCATCAGTCCTCACCTTGAACCCTCTGATATAATAGGTCTTGAATTATGTTAATACATTACACAGGGTAATGGCCTGGCCAGAAATGTCCTAGAATCAGGTCAATATTCCACAAATAAATTCCACAATTAGCTTTCCTAATTGCTTCCAACATACAACAACTTTACAGCAGACAACTTTGAAAACATCAAGTCAAAAACAGGACAATCTCTATAAATATATTAAGTTAATCCTTTCCCATATATAAACTCTTTCTGATGCCTCTGCAGCAGACGACTTTTGAAAAAAAATGCTGTGGCACTTTTTCACACTTAAAATTTTGCAAAGACTTTTTCAAAGTCGGCGGAAGCAGATTTGTTGTCTGTGGGAAAGGGTTAAAAATGTAAATTTTGTGTGGAGAATACCAGTTCACTCCTCCTTATCTAGTCCTCTGCAAGGGGCTCTTTAAAGAAAATTGCTATATTAGGTGAATTCCGGAGACACTCATAGAAATCTAGAATGGAATCTGTTCTCATTGTTCTCAAGTCTTTTTACAATATCGGCAAGGAATTACTTCAAATATCTTTTTCTATAGTAGCTTTCCATTACTGAACACCATTTCAGCTTCAGAGAGAGGTCTTGATATTCGTAGATTGTATAATAATGTCAATTAACCCTTTCCCTCCGCTTTCTGACGCCTCTGCAGCAGACTGCTTTTTGAAAACATAGTGACAAAAGAAGAAATTGCTCAAAACGAGCAATTTCTCCTTTTGCCACAATGTTTTCCACTTTTAGTCATAGGTTATCCATTTAATTATAGAGATTTTCTATTTTTTGACAAAATATGTTCAAAGTCGTCTGCTGCAGAATTGTCGTATAAGGGAAAGGGTTAATGAAAGCACATGCATCTGGAGAATAATTGCTAAAAATGTATGTACTGGTTCCGGGGGAAAGGGTTTATGAAAGTCTTTGTATTCCCTGATAATATGTACTTTCATACAACGGTCAGGATCAGGTCAATTTTGTTGAGTGATACATCATCACTCTTTATATAATGAGGCTTAACCCTTTCCGACATACAGAGTTTTTCTGCCTTTTGTCACAATGTTTTCAACTCTATTCTCTGACTCAACTTTCATTTAGCTACAATTTCATCATTTTTTGTCTTATTTGTTTTCAAAGTAGTCTGCTGCAGACTTGTTGAATGTTGGGACCCCCTTCCTTTTAACATTTGTGACCAGCCAAGATCCAGGTCAGCCTGTGAATAAGCATGTCCAATCAGGATCTGCACCAATAACCACTTTGGTAGAATTTCGGCCTCTCAACCCTTTCCCTCATATAGACGCTTTCCGACGCCTCTGCAGCAGATGGCTTTTTGAAAACATAGTGACAAAAGAAGAAATTGCACAAAATGTGCAATTTCTCCTTTTGCCACAATGTTTTCCACTTTTTGTCATAGGTTATCCATTTAATTATGGAGATTTTCTATGTTTTGACAAAATACGTTCAAAGTCGTCTGCTGCAGAATTGTCGTATGAGGGAAAGGGTTAAAGCAGACGGCGTTTTGAAAACATAGTGACAAAAGAAGAAATTGCACAGAACGTGCAATTTCTCCTTTTGTCACAATGTTTTCCACTTTTAGTCATAGGTTATCCATCTGACAAAGTACGTTCAAAGTCGTCTGCTGCAGAATTGTTGTATGAGGGAAAGGGTTAATGTTCCAAAGGTCCTTGGTTTGGATTGAATCCTGTGATGAGCAGGTTCTGCCTTTTATGATTTTTCCACACAGACAGTTGAAGTACTGGTGAAGTCTCCAGGAAGAATACATCGAGTGTGATTAACCCTTTCCCTCATACGACAATACTGCAGCAGACGACTTTGAAATTATTTTGTCAAAAAATAGAAAATCGCTTTACTTGAATGGATAACCTATAACTAAAACTTGTAAACATTGTGTCAAAAGGATTAATTGCTCGTTTTGAGCAATTTCTTCTTTTGTCACTATGTTTTCAAAAAGCCGTCTGCTGCAGAGGCGTCAGAAAGCTTCTATATGAGGGAAAGGGTTAACCATTTCCCTTGTATAGACGCTTCTGCAGCAGACGGCTCTTTGAAAACATGGCGATAACTTAAAAATTGCTCAAAACAAGCAATTTCTCCTTTTGTCACCATTCATTGCTCTTTCATTTAAAGGGATTTTTTGTGCTTTTGCTTAGACATTTTTCAAAGTCTTCTGCTGCAGATTTGTTGTATGTGGGAAGGGATTAATATAAGCTGAAAGCTTGGCTATAGCAAGGGATGTAAAATATATAAGTTTTGACTAAACTAACCCCACAGAACAAATTTAATGGAGAATTTATAGTAGAGAGTGAAGAATAAGGTAAAAATCAAAGAATGTGTAAATTGATAAAATTTCTCAAAGTGACCAATGACCACAGACGTGTCCCGAAATTGAAGCTCGTATTTGATGATAAATATGATAATTTTTGGGGGATGTGCAGATAATGTGATATCTGAAAACATGCAAGCGTTTAAAAAAGAAATGAGAGCAAAACTAGTTTTCATTCTGAACATGTGACATTTCTCTTAATTATTGAATAGAGATAAAAAAAAAAAAAAAAAAAGCATTGTGGCAAAGGGGAGAAATTGCTCATCATGAGCAATTGCTCCTTTTACTAAAATATTTTCAAATGGCAAAAGGGTTAAAATTATATTTTGAAGTTTTACTCAAGGAGGTTATATGAGATATTGTAAAATAAGATTATCTCTCAAAATATGGGCTGAACTTGATCTTGTAACTTATTCAATTATTATTATTTTATGGTTTCTGAAATGGTCTGTGGATTATGATGATGAAAAATTATAACCTTCTACCCAATGTGACATATTGTTATAGTGTTCCCTGTTTTGATAATGTGGTAGAAGAAAACGGTTTTAAACAATTTGTCCTCTTCCCATAATTATTTCATAGGCTGTCTGCAAAAACAAAAGAGATCAGAAGTCGTCTGTTTCAGGATATTGGTTATATGTAGGAAGCTACATATAGGGTATTTAATTTCCTGTAAATTTGATAGATATTTCCTTGTACACTAACTTTCAGGTGGTTAAAAGCTTTGAAATATTAGATATATAGATTTGTTCATACATGTACTTCAAATAGTTAGGCAGAGTTCATGAAAAATAATAAAAGGCTTTTCTTTGTTTGTTAATCGATCCTTTTCTCGATGCAAGCTACCAATTTGGCAAAATATTGGGGGGGGGGGGGGGGGGGAATATTCCCAAACATCGTCTCATTTTTAGCTCCACTGGCTGAAAGTCAGTCGAGCTTATGTCATGGTGAATTGTCTGTTGTGCGTGCATGCGTTAACTTTTTGCTTCAAACGACTTCTTCTCCCTACCCTCTTGGCCAATAAGGATAAAACTTATTCCCAAACATTGTCTCGTTTTTAGCTCCACTGGCACTTATGTTATGTCCATCGTGCGTGCATGCTTTAACCTTTTGATTCAAACGACTTCTCCCGAACCACTTAGCCAATAAGGATGAAACTTCATAGGAATCATCCTCTCAATGTCCTCTCCTGAGTTCCTTCAATTGTTAGCTCCACTGGCTGAAAGCCAGTCGAGCTTATGTCATGGCGAATTGTCCGTCGTGCGTGCGTGCATGCGTTAACTTTTTCCTTTAAACAACTTCTTCTCCCCAACCACTTGGCCAATTTGGTTGAAACTTCATAGGAAGCTTCCTCTCAAAAATAGTGAAAACTTAAAAAATCTTCTTCTCCGAAAGTGTCCGGCCGATTTTCAAATAATTTTGTAAAAATGTTCCTTGGGTGACCCTTTATTAGATTCCTTCAAGAAATGTTGATTGGTTTAAAAACATGGCCGCCAGGGGGCGGGGGGGCTATTTTGCCTTATTATACGCCCGTTTTGAAAAAACGGATCGTATTATAGTTTTACCTGTGGCGTATGGGCGGGCGGGCGGCGTCCAGTATGTTGTCAGCTCAATAACTTTAGAAGCCTTTGTCCAATCATCACCAAATTTAGTCAGAATGTGTATTGGGATAATATATCGGACAAGTTCGATAACTAGCCATATCGCTTTAGTCAATCAAGAGTTATCGCCCTTTAATTATAGAAATTACCCAAAATTGGTCTTGTCAGCTCAATAACTTTTAGAAGCCTTTGTCAAATAATCACCAAATTTGGTCAGAATGTGTATTGGGCTAATATCTCGGACAAGTTCTATAACTAGCCATATCGCTTTAGTCAATCAAGAGTTATTGCCCTTTTATTATAGAAATTACCCTAATTTGGTCTTGTCAGCTCAATAACTTAAGAAGCCTTTGTCTAATCATCACCAAATTTAGTCAGAATGTGTATTGGGATAATATCTCGGACAAGTTTGATAACTAGCCATATCGCTTAAGTCAATTGAGAGTTTTCGCCCTTTAATTATAGAAATTACCTAAAATTGGTCTTGTCAGCTCAATAACTTTAGAAGCCTTTATCCCATCATTACTAAATTTGGTCAGAATGTGTATTGGCATAATATCTCGGATAATTTTGATAACTAGCCATATCGCTTTAGTCAATTGAGAGTTATCCCTCTTTAATTATAGAAATTACCTAATATTGGTCTTGTCAGCTCAATAACTTTGGGAGCTTTTGTCCAATCATCACCAAATTTAGTCAGAATGTGTATTGGCGTAATATCTTGGACAAGTTCGATAACTAGCCATATTGCTTCAGTAGATAGAGAGTTATTGCCCTTAAATTATAGAAATTACCTAAAATCGGTCTTGTCAGCTAAATAACTTGTAAAGCCTTTATCCGATCATCACCAAATTTAGACAATATGTTTATGGGCAGAATATCTTGGTTACGTTTGATAACTTACAACGTTATCTTAGTCACTACACAATTATGTCCCTCGAAATAGCCAAAACTGTACTAACAGTGTCCGCTTTCTAAGTTTGGCTGACGTACAACCAATTACCACTATACTTGGTCTCAAAAAAACAGGACGGGCGTATTTTGTGACATTTGGCGCTCTTGTATAGCTATAGTGAAAACTTAAAATCTTCTTCTCCGAAAGTGTCAGCCCGATTTTCAAATAATTTTGTAGAAATGTTCCTTGGGTGACCCTTTATTAGATTCCTTCAAGAAATGTTGATTGGTTGAAAAACATGGCCGCCAGGGGGCGGGGCTATTTTGCCTTATATGGCTATAGTGAAAACTTAAAAAATCTTCTTCTCCGAAAGTGTCGGGCCGTTTTCAAATAATTTTGTAGAAATGTTCCTTGGGTGACCCTTTATTAGATTCCTTCAAGAAATGTTGATTGGTCGAAAAACATGGCTGCCAGGGGGCGGGGCTATTTTGCATTATATGGCTATAGTGAATACCTAAAAAATCTTCTTCTCCGAAAGTGTGGACGATTTTTTAATAATTTTGTAGAAATGTTCCTTGGGTGATCCTCTATCAGATTCCTTCAAGCCAAGTTGATTGGTCGAAAAACATGGCCGCCAGGGGTTGGGGCTTTTTTGCTTTATGTGGCTATAGTGAAAACTTAAAAAATCTTCTCCTCCGAAAGTGTGTGGCCAATTTTCAAATAATTTTGTAGAAATGTTCCTTGGGAGACCCTCAATCAGATTCCTTCAAGCCATGTTGATTGGTCGAAAAATATGGCCGCCAGGGGGCGGGGCTATTTTGCCTTATATGGCTGTTTAGAGATTTAATTTTTGCCTAATGGCCGTGGAGCCATACTGGCCCTCTTGGGCCTCTTGGGCCTCTTGTTTTTGATCCATGCAAAATTCTGGTTTCCCTGGCAACCGAAAGAAAAAAAATAGTGTAAAAAAATCTTCTTCTCCGAAAGTTTCTGGCCGAATTCCAAATAGTTTTGTAGAAATGTTCCTTGGGTGACCATCTATCAGATTCCTTCAAGCCAAGTTGATTGGACAAATAACATGGACGCAAGGCGGCGGGGTTATTTTGCCTTATATGGCTATAGTGAAAACTTAAAAAAACTTCTCCTGAAAGTGTCTGGCCGATTTTTAAAATAATTTTGTAGAAATGTTCCTAGGGTGACCCTCTATCAGATTCCTTCAAGCCATGTTGATTGATAAAAAAACATGGCCATCAGTGGGCAGGGCTGTTTGGAGATTTAATTTTTGCCTAATGGCCATGGAGCGATACTGGCCCTCTTGGGCCTCTTGTTCCACAATATGAGATATCAGAAATGCTGGTGCACCATATTACCAAGTCTACAGGTATATTAAGCCTTTACCACAAACAGCAAATCTGCAGCTGAGGACTTTGAAAATGTCTATAGGCATAAAAATAGAATGATTTTATCAATGAATTTTCAATTAATTAAAAGTTGATAACAACTAGACAAAAGGACAAATTGCTCATAATGTTTTCAAAAGTTGTCTGCCGAAGATGTTTCAAAATGTGTCTGTATGTTGAAAAGGGTTATAGCTAGAGTCCTTTGATAAAACAGACCAAAAATACCCATCCTTTTTATCAGATTACTTTGTTTTGAATAAAAAGTTGTACCTCTTCTAAAATCAATTTTGTAAAATTTAAAATGACAGACAGACTGCGTAGGCGTTTATCCATGTTAATCCACATGTGGCAGATTTAACAAAAACAAATCTCATGAAATAACCATGTGACCTTGTGATTTGGATTTTAGCCAATCAAATTGCAGCTTGAAATGAAAAATCTCCCACAAGGTTGAAAGGTTATGCATATTTTACATAGTTTCTAAGGTTGACTGGGTATGAAAGAATGATATAGGAGTACAAAATGTACATTATAGTATAAAAACAGCAAATTTTAAAAAACAAGACATTAATTCTATCTAGGTGATCATATTTTATGGGTGTAGGGTGAAATTAGGGATTGGGAAAAGTACATGCACTTAAACTTAATAGATTTATAGACTTATTATTACGATTCCCCAACAAAGTTGGGAATCGTATTGTTTTTCTATTGTTTTTTATTATTCTTTATTTATTCTTTTTCTCCTATCCAAATTTTTGTCCGAGCGATATCTTGTGAACGGATGGTCAGATCATATTGAAACTTGGAACAAAGATGTATGGCAATGTGAAGTTGTGCAAGATGCAACAATTATAAGTCTGGGCCACTTTGTTGCAAAGTTATCTACCCCTTTTCAATATTTTAATCAGTTTTTGTCCGAGCGATATCTTGTGAACGAATGGTCAGATAATATTGAAACTTGGAAGAAAGATAGATGGCACTGTGGAGTTGTGCAACATGCAAGAATTATAACTCTGGGCCAGTTTGTTGCAAAGTTATCTCCCCTTTTTCAATATTTTAATAATTGGGTGATTTGAGCTTGTATAACTCGATAACGAAAAGTGATAGAGACTTGAAACTTAGTACAAGTGTTCCCAATCAAGTGATACTACTTTCTCATGTGTATTTGTGCATGACTGAATACTTGCTTCTGATTGGTTGATTTTTCGGAATTGTATAACTCAAAAACGACTAGTGATAGAGACTTGAAACTTAGTACATGTGTTTCTAATCAAATAGTACTACTTCCTCAAGTGTATTAGTGCATGACCGAATACTCGTTTCTGATTGGTCGATTTTTCGGACTTGTATAACTCAAAAACGACAAGTGATAGAGACTTGAAACTTAGTACATGTCTTTCTTATTAAGTAGTACTACTTTTGCAAGTGTATAAGCGCATGACCGAATACTCGTTTCTGATTGGTCGATTTTTCGGACTTGTATAACTTAAAAACGACAAGTGATAGAGACTTGAAACTTAGTACATGTGTTCCTAATCAAGTAGTTCTACTTTCTCAAGTGTATTAGCGCATGACCGAATGCTCGTTTCTGATTGGTTGATTTTTCGGAATTGTATAACTCAAAAACGACAAGTGATTGAGACTTGAAACTTAGAAGATGTCTTCCTAATCAAGTAGTACTACTTTCGCAAGTGTATTAGCGCATGACCGAATACTCGTTTCTGTTATCTCCCCTTGTTAAATAAAATGACAAGGGAATCGTTCGTAACTGTTGCTACAGTTACAATCTCTAGTTATGTATTGTTCTCTTTCGCAGAATCAGAAATGTGAAAATAACATGAAAACAGAAGTAATTGCTCCTTATAATTAACTTAAACCCTTTCCTTCATATAGACGCCTCTGCAGCAGACGACTTTTGGAAACATTGTGACAAAAGTAGAAATTGCTCAAAACAAGCAATTTAACCCTTTCCCTCATATAGACGCCTCTCAGCAGACGGCTTTTTGAAAACATTGTAACAAAAGAAGAAATTGCTCAAAACAGGCAATTTCTTCTTTTGACACAATGTTTTCCACTTTTAGTCATGGGTAATCCATTCAATTATAGAGATTTTCTATGTTTTTGACAAAATATGTTCAAAGTCGTCTGCTGCAGAATTGTCGTATGAGGGAAAGGGTTAATAATTTTTAATTATTTGCGTAGTTAACCTTTTTCTTGATACATGTAGACAACTTTTGAGATTAATTTAGAAAAAGGAGAATTTGTTCATGGTGGCTTTTTCTACAGTCCTCACAATGTTTTCTAGATACAATGTTTCATAATCATAACTCATATTTGTCAAGATAATTGTCACGAAATTTCCATGTCTTCCCTCCGGTGTGATTGAAACAGTTACACATTTCCCACATACAACAAATCTGCAGCAGATGACTTTAAACAAATATCTAGCCCAAAATGGGGGAAATCTCTATTAATGAAAGGACAATTTTTAAAAGAATTGAAAATATTGTGACAACATGGGAAATTACTCTTTATGTTGTCACAATGAATTCAAAAGTCGTTTGCTGCTCAAGTGTTAAAGTTAAAATGTTTATACATGTGGGATAGGGTTAATTTACATAAGACAATGCACAATTGCTTATATGGCTTCTGTTTTTCTGTCAATTCATAAATATTTACCCATTTTTTGTAAAATATGAATTTAACCCTTCCCCCATCAGCAAAATGTAATGTATTATGTATGACATTGTTAAAGCAGTCAAATTTCGAAAGCAATGGGGAATTTCTTTTTTTTCCAACAATGATTTCTACTCTATTATCTTATATTGTTCAAACTTTAATTAAAAAAAACCAAGATTTTTCCAGAGATGTTTTCAAAATTATCTGCTGCAAATATTTCTTATAATGCTAGGTTCCCACTGTAGTGCGATCCGTTACGAATGCCACGATTGGCCATTCGTATATTATGATGATGGAACTTCTCTGAAATGTCAGGTTTGGATAAGAGGTGATGCAAGTTGATATACGTTCTGGTACGATCTGGTGGGCTTGGATGCGATATGGTCACGACTTGTCAATTTCAGGTGACACAATCTGTCACGATCTGGTCTTCCGTTCAGATACGATCATATACGTTCCAATAGGATTGTCCCGATTGAGTCCAAGATTGGTTCTTGATGCGACATGATCATCACGATCTGGGACCGGCAAACACGTTTGGATACCTTCCGATACGTTTATCACAAACAGATGTGCTCTGTTGCGATAGGATTATACGATTGTGGTCGCGATGTTTTTCATGATGAGGATCAAGAGTGGATATATATACAGCCCGACTGAACATGGACCTCATTGTTTCTTTAACTTCTACAGAGTGAACACTACAACCATTGATAATGGCAGGAGTTGAGGATGATGACAACGTGACATTTGCAGTATTACTGTATGCTTACATTATCGCCAAAGAGGAAGAAGACAAGCAGCAGCCAGACCAGCCACAACCCCAACCACAAAGGGCAAGGAGAGCTGCAGTCAGGCAGTTTTGGGTGCGACCATGGCTCACAGAGGAGAGGAGACAACAGCTTGGCCTGTTCTCCAGCCTCCTAGACACCCAATTGAGGCTGGAAGATCCAGTAGCGTTCCAAAACTACACAAGGTGAACACCACAGCTCTTAGATGAAGTTGTGCATAGGTCGGCCCCAGCAATCGAGAGGGAACTCAGCAGTTTCAGGCAACCCCTCTCATCTGGACTGAAACTGGCAGTGACTCGGAGGTACCTTGCCACTGGAGACTTCTATCTGTCCCAGGTGTGGAGTGTTCAGAGATGGTTCCAGAAGTGTGCCAGGCAATTGTGCAAGCGTACAAAGATGAGGTGTTGAGCCTACCTGTGCCCCCTGAAGCCTGGACAGCCGTAGCTAACCAGTTTGAGCAGTTCTTCTGAAAGAGAGAAAGCGAGGGAACCTCTTCTAAGAAATATTGCTATTTAAAGTAAATATATCTCCAAGTTTATCCAAATGCGAAATTAAATGAAATTGCAATTATTATTAGGGTAGATAATACTTACTCATTTCGCCAGAGGTCACCCTATCCTCACTGCCCCCATCTGTAGCCGACCGATCCTGGCTGGTAGGCTGGTGGTGAGGATGCTGGGAGTGGTGGTGTTGGAGCCCTGCTTGAGGTAGAGGTAGTTACTGAGGTTTGGCTGGTGGAGGGGGTGAGTTCAGTGCCACTGGCACTTACTGCTGCTGCTGCAAAGGAGGCTACATTTCTGGCATCCACTGTCTCAATGTGAGGGATCAAAAAAGAGAGCTTCTTCCACACCCTATTATCTGTGATGGTCATGTCATTAATGGAATATACTCCTGACCCACTCTTCTTGGCGTGTTTCTTCAGCCGGCCCATCACGGTCCTCATGCTTGTGTACTGTATTTCAAGTTGTGCCATAGTAGTGTTTATCTTTGCAGCCTTTGCAGCCCAGAGATCCTCCTTCTATGTGACATCCTTGAAATCTGCAAGGTGTTTGCTGTAGAGGACCTCATTTCTCATGAGGAACTCTTTGACTTCCCCTTTTTGATTTTCAGTAAATGCAGTTACTATTTTCTCTTGGCTTTCTGGTTGGGTGTGGTCTCCTATGCCTCCTCTGGTGCCGGCTCTAGCTGGACTGGTTCAGGCTCAGGGCATCTTGCATCTGGTACCTTTTGGTGGCATCTCTCAAAGGCTCCAAAAATTAGTAACAAAAGCAAGCTGACAGTAAAGATGTGCTCTCTTCAAGTGTAGATCGCTGAATGAGGCACATTCAATCTTGTCCGGTATATATATGGGCGCGAGAACTCGTAACAAATCGTGAATGTCCGTAAAAAAGCATGGCTTCTCATATCTGCTTGTGAGTCATTCGTGTCAGGTTGTGAGCAATGGTACCCGACAGATCGTCACAGGTCGTGGGAGATCGCAGCACATCTCAACAGAGGGTTATGTTTGTCTTATCCAAGGTTGATTCCGATCACCATGCTTTAGAAGCACGATTAGAAGCTATGTTGCGCTTTGTTAAGATCAAATATGATCTGATGCGCTGATCAGATTGAAAAATAATCATGTTGATCGTAGAATTACTTTTAACCGTCAAAAACTTTCCTATGATCAACACAATTGCCACGACTGACCTCAAGATCTGATAATATCTGATAGGATCACCACGATTACTCCACGATTAAGACCACAATTTTAATCGTGCCGCGAATCGTGATAGTGGCCAGGAACCTATCATAATGGAAAGGATTTAATACATTTGTAAATGAACAAAATTGCAGAACTTGGTCTTGAATGCCCCAATAAATGCAGATTCATTTTGTCGCATCTGACGACTTCTATAAGCAATTTCTCCTTTTGCAATTATGATTTCAACAGAGATTTTCTTATCAATACTAAGATGATTTTAAAATGTTCTGCTCCAGATGTGATGTATGTAGAAAAGGGTTATCAGGTGCCAGATACAGAGATGTTAACCCTTTCTCTCATATAGACGCTTTCTGACGCCTGTGCAGTAGACAGCTTTTTGAAAACTTAGTGACAAAAGAAGAAATTGCTCAAGACGAGAAATTTATCCTTTTGCCACAATGTTTTCCACTTTGAGTCATAGGTTATCCATTCAATTATAGAGATATTCTGTTTTTTGACAAAATCTGTTCAAAGTCGTCTGCTGCAGAATTGTCGTATGAGGGAAAGGATTAAATAAGTTTAAAATGTGTCCTTGATAGTGTGCGTCATATGCTGTGAAAACATGTTTGTTTATTGCATGTTATAAGTGGTTTTTTTTTCTGTTTCCAAAAGATCAAGTTCTGAGGACCCTTTCCCACATACAGACGACTTTTGAAAACATTGAGGCAAAAGTAGAAATTGCACATAATGAGCAATCTCTCCCTTTTGCCTGCAGCGTTTTCAACTCTTCAATAATTACACTATAAATTATAGAAATTATTATGTCTCCCCCATTACATGGGGGTGACATATTGTTTTTGCCCGTTCCGTCCGTCTGTCACACTTGTTTCCGCTCAATAACTGAAGAACGCTTGGGCGTAGGAACTTGGTATGCAGGTTGGTCATGACCAGTAGCTGACCCCTATTGATTTTGATAACAGAACGTCAAAGGTCAAGGTCATGGTGACCTTGTGAGGTAAAAAATGGTTTCCGCTCAATAACTGAAGAACGCTTTGGCTGAGGAACTCCATACTTGGTATGCAGGTTGGTCATGCCTAGTAGAAGACCCCTATTGATTTTGAGGTCAGTACGTCTAAAGTCAAGGTCACAGTGACCATGAGCTTGAAAGGTCACAGTGACAATGAGCTGATAAATAGTTTTTGCTTGGGCCCAGGAACTTCATACTTGATGTGCAGGTTGGTCACCACCAGCAAATGACCCCTATTAATTTTAAGGTCACTAGGTCAAGGTCACAGTGGTCAAGGTCACATCCGTCACACTTGTTTCAGCTCAATAACTGAAGAACGCTTGGGCATAGGATCTTTATACTTGGTATGCAGGTTGGTCATGACCAGTAGATGACTCCTATTGATTTTGATGTCAGAAGGTCAAAGGTCAAGGTCATGGTGACCTTGTGAGGTAAAAAATGGTTTCCGCTCAATAACTGAAGAACGCTTGGGCCGAGGAACTCCATACATGGTATGCAGGTTGGCCAATCCCAGTAGAAGACCCTTTTAATTTTGAGGTCAAAGTCAAGGTCACAGTGACCTTGAGCTGAAACATTGTTTTTGCTTAATAACTGTAGAATGCTTTGGCCATGGAAGTTAATACTTGGTGTGCAGGTTGGTCACCACCAGTAGATGACCCCTATTGATTTTGAGGTCACTAGCTTAAAGGTCAAGGTCATGGTAACCTTCAGCTGAAAAATGGTTTCCTCTCAATAACTAAAGAATGCTTATGTTGAGGAACTTCATACCTGGTGTGCAGGTTGGTCCTAACCAGTAAATGACCTTTATTGAATTTGTTTGATTTTGAGGTCACAAGGTCAAATGTTGAAGGTCACGGTAACCTTCAGCTGAAAAATATGTTTTTGCTCAAGAACGCTTATACCCAGGAACTTCATACTTGGTGTGCAGCTTGATCCTAACCTGTAGATGACCCCTATTGATTTTGATGTCAAAGGTCAAGGTCGCGGTGAAAAATGGTTTCCGCTCAATAACTGAAGATTGCTTGGGCCCAGGAACTTCATACTTGGTGTGCAGGTTGGTCACCAGCAGCAAATGACCCCTATTGATTTTGAGGTCACTAGGTCAAAGACAAAGGTCATGGTAACCCTCAGCTGAAAAATAGTTTCCGCTCAATAACTGAGGATTGTCACTGTTGCTACATCTCCAGTCCAAAACTAAAGAATTCATCTCCATCATTTCTTTTCCTCCCCTACGACCACACAAATGGGGAGACAAGCGCTTTTTCAAAAAAGCAATCTCTAGTTGTTCCCTGTTTTTGTCTAGATTATTTCAAAGTCGTCTGCTTCAGATTTTTTGTATGTGGAAACAGGATCATTAGCATAACAAATAACATGTCATTGCCATATAAAACATAATTAAGCATTTAGAAAGCAAGTTCATAATAGTATAGATTTAATAATGACATGTGATACATACATATTTATGTGACAATCAATCTGACAATGATTTCAATCGCTGTCCACTGCAGAAAGTTTGAAAATGTAACATGTTGAACCAGACATTTTTCACCGCCTTGGTAGTGTAGTGGTAGATTTTCCGCCTCAGGTGTGGTAGGTCGCGGGTTAGATCCCTGGTCGGTTCATAACTTTGACTTTAAAAATGGTAGAACTGGCTGCTCTCCATGGCGCTCAGGGTTGCGGGGTTAGCATTACAACTAACTGGCTGGTGTCAGGATAAATGGACACTGATTAATTACCCAGTTAATGCTGTGATATAACTGAAAAATTGTTGAAAGGGGTGTAAAATACCAAATAATCAATCAATCCAGACATGTTTTCAAATAAACAACCTTATTCCTTTCTCTCATATAGAGAAAATATAGAAAAAAGTTTAAAAAGATAAAATAACATGTTTACAAGTTAACCCTTTCCCTCATATAAGAAATCTGCAGCAGACGACTATATCTACACTCTTTCAAAATGAAACTTAGTAGTATTATAGAATAGAGTTGAAACATTGTGGCAGAAGGAGAAATTTAAATTTTTCCTTTTTCAACAATGTTTTCAAAAGTCGTCTGCTGCAGATGTATGCGTCTTTATGTAGGAAAGGGATAACCGTTTCATAAATAAGAAGAATTCCTAACATATTTGATAGGTAGCCAAGTGGAACCAGTAAGAGGTTACTCTAATTATTATAATGTGTGTTGTATCCTTTACCGAATGGAGAAAAAACGTTCAATTCACTATTGTGACTTACAGTCAAACTTGTCTTAGGCAACCACCACATGGAAAGTCAAAATGTGGCTGCTGAACACAGGTGGCTGTTTAATACAAGTCAAATAAAGAAGAAAATGTTGTTTTGGTTAATCTTCAAGTAGCTGCTTTATACAAGTTGGCTGCTTAACAGAGGTACACAAGTTTGACTGTATTTTACTATTTAACCCTTTCCCACATACAACAAATCTGCTCTAGAGGACTTTGAAATTACCAAGTCCAAAAGATAGAAAACGATAGTATGATTATTGAATAGAGTTGAAATCATTGTGAAAAATGGAGTAATTGCTCATAGTTTCTCCATTTGTCACTTATATATAATGATTTCAAAAGTCGTCTGCTTCAGAGGGGTCAGAAAGCGGCTTTATGTGGTTAAGGGTTAAAATGAGCAATTGAAAGAAGACTTGGCGAGTAACAAGCAATTTCTTCTTTTTTTTCCCTAGTACATCATTTGTTCTTATTATCTCAAAATACTACTATTTCATGTAAAGATGTATATTTATTGTGAAGAGTCCACACCATGCAAGCACATTCAGGAAGTGAATATAATATACTAGTAACAGGATTAATTTATCCTTCTACAGTAAACAATTTTGAAACATCTCCGTAAAATCAAGGGATATTTCTATAAAGGAAAGAATAATCATTTAATAGATTAAGTGTTCGAAAACAGTGCGACATAAGAAGAAATTGCTCAACATAATCAATTTTTCCTTTTTCTTTCTTTTTTTCAAAAGCATTAAAGTGCGTCTGCAAGTGGGAAGGGGTTGAAATGATTTGTTTTCCAAAGGGAATGAAACAATGCA
This sequence comes from Serripes groenlandicus, assembly GCA_031761405.1. NCBI lineage: Eukaryota > Metazoa > Mollusca > Bivalvia > Cardiida > Cardiidae > Serripes > Serripes groenlandicus. The sequence continues at coordinate 38,363,089 of JASEVX010000008.1, read as the reverse complement.
GAATGTGTAAGGTTAAATTATCTGAATCTAAAGACAATTGGAATATATGGCTTAACCCTTTCCCTCATACGACAATTCTGCAGCAGGCGACTTTGAACATATTTTGTCAAAAATTAGCAAAAGCTCTATAATTAACATTTGGCTTAAAGTTGAAAACATTGTGGCAAAAGGAGAAATTGCTCGTTTTGAGCAATTTCTTCTTTTGTCACTATATGTTTTCAAAAATCTGTCTGCTGCAGAGGCGTCAGAAAGCGTCTATATGAGGGAAAGGGTTAACATCTCTGTACCTGACACCTGATAACCCTTTCCTACATACATCACATCTGGAGCAGAACATTTTAAAATCATCTTGGTATTGATTAGAAAATCTCTATAAATGAATAGAGTTGAAATAATAATTGCAAAAGGAGAAATTGCTTATAGAAGTCATCAGATGCAAATGCGACAAAATGAGTCTGCATCAATTCCTTCTTTTGACATTATGTTTTCAAAAAGCTGTGCTGCAGAGGCGTCAGAAAGTGTCTATATGAGGGAAAGGGTTATGGTCTGCATATAGTTTATAATATAAAACTATTTCTGTTTGCTGAAATTAACCCTTTCCCTCATATAGACGCTTTCTGACACCGCTGCAGCAGACGGCCTTTTGAAAACATACTGACAAAAGAAGAAATTGCTCAAAAAGAGCAATTTTTCCTTTTGCCACAATGTTTTCCACTTTTATTCATAGGTTATCTATTCAATTATAGAGATTTTCTATTTTTTGACAAAATTATGTTTAAATTCGTCTGCTGTAGAATTGTCGTACGAGGGAAAGGGTTAATGACAGAGATTAAGAATAATATTCTAGCTGTTCTGAAACCATTCCCTTATATAACAAATCTGTAGCAGACCATTCGGCAAAGTTACAGGAAATATCTCTGAATGAAAGTATAATTCAAGAGCAATTATAACTATGAGCCATTTCACATTTTGTCACAATGATTTCAAAAGTCATCTACCCTACTTTATAGGCATCATAAAAGGTCTGTTTGTATGAAAGGGTTAACTCATTATGTATTTTTACAAAATATAACCCATCACAGTAAATATTATACTGTTGTGGTAAGTTTAACCCTATCCCACCTGCAGACGCATTTTGACGCAATAGCAGCAGACGACTTTTGAAAACATTGTGGCCTGCAAAGGTGAAATTGCTCATGATGAGCAATTTCACCTTTGGCCACAATGTTTTAAACTTTATTTAACAATAATGCTATATTTTATGGAGATCTTTCAGGTTTTTTATCAAAATGTTTTCAATGTCGTCTGCTGCAGATTTGTTGTATGTGGGAAAGGGTTAACAGGATGTGATATCAGGTGGACTTAACCCGTCATCCAAAAAAACTAGCAGCAGACACCTTTGAATTACACCTTGGTCGAGTGGTTATAGCGTAGGCGTCCCGGGTTCCATTCCAAGTCACGGCACAACGGCCTATTCATTAAGAGCAATTCTTCTTTTTATCACAATGTTTTCCAAAGGCAGCAGGGTTAACCCTTTTTCTGATACCTCTGAAATTCCTTGACTGCAGCTGATCACAGAGTGAATAACAAGACATTCTTCTGATAAGCAATTTCTATGTTCTCCACAGTGTTTCTATTCTAGCTATCTCTCACTTAACGCTTACCCACATACAGCAAATCTGCAGCAGACGATTTTAAAAACATAGTGACAAAAACCTGAAAAATCTCCATAAAAGATAGCTTAATTCTTAAATAAAGTTGAAAACATTGTGGCATTTAAAGCGGAAATTGCTCATGATTTGGCCATAGTGTTTTCAAAAGTTGTCTGCAGCTATAGCGTCAAAATGCGTCTGCAGGTGGAAAAGGGTTTAGTTTTTATTTGCTCATTTCCTCTCCTCATGCAGCGCAGCCTCTGAATGCTGTGATTTTGAAGAATCTAAAAATTAGAGTTGTGAGATTTCAGGGCTGTTATATGAATGAATCTATGGGAATGTCATTTCAATAAAGGAGGTGTCCACTTTCTGAATAATTACTCTCCTCTCTTTAATGAGCATAATTAACCATATAATGTCACATTAAAATATAAATTGTTGTTTCACTCATGTACTCTAGCTGTTGGTTTGATATTCATATATTTTTAGTATTTATTAAGAATTTTTGATTGTTTTATAGTGCATACACTTTTTGATAGTTTATACACTTTTTGATAGTTGTGTAACGGTCGACATGCGCCCAATGAAATGTGCTTGATCCAAAAGTCAGCTAAATTAAAACATATGGTACTTAATAATTTAGTCAAAACAATATGTATGGGTTAAATAATGTCGATGATCATTATATGTTGACACAAAAAAAAGATTTTAAACTTTGAAAATGCATTTTGACACATCTGCCCAATACTGCTTTTGAACACATTGTAGCAAATGGAGAAATTGCTCAAAATGAGCATGTTCTCCATTTGCCACAATGTTTTCAACTCTATTCAATAATAATAATTTCTTGTTCCACATATGTCTTTGCATTTTTCTTACACTGTTGTTTACTGCAGATGTGTTGTAATTGAGAAAGGGTTAACCCTTTCCCTCATACAACAAATCTGCAGCAGACGACTTTGAACACATTTTGTCAACAAATATAAAATCTTTATAATTGAATGAATAACCTATGACTAAAAGCGGAAAACATTGTGGCAAAAGGAGAAATTGCTCTTTCTGAGCAATTTCTTCTTTTGTCACTATGTTTTCAAAAAGCTGTCTGCTGCAGAGGCGTCAGAAAGCGTCTATATGAGGGAAAGGGTTAAGGGTATTTTGCTATTAACATGTTATGTTATGTTGGCAGTAAAATTTAACTTCCTTTCTTGGAATAACTGATTCATCCTCACTACAATGTAGTACATGGAGTGATGTTTCATTGCTTTCAAAAGACAATCTATTTGAATAAAGGATAACTCAGACATAAAACAATCTTTTCTTTTAATTCCACTCCCACATAGCAAAAATCTGTAGCAGATGACTTATTTTTAGCCCGTCTGTTTTTCTAAGAAAAAAAGACGGCCTAATTATTGTGATACCCTTAGTATGTCATACCAAGACACATAACTCTGACTTTAAAAATGATTCAGTAATGCCCCTTTTTCTACTTTGAAAATTCAGATGAGATTTGGCGTTCCCCTGCGCTCTTGTTCAGAATTCAGATATGCTGTAATTGATCTATATACCTGGAGTTTTATCCAACCAGAAGCTGAGAATATAGGTGGGAAGGCAAATTGAAGATTTATGATCACATTTCATAATTATTAATACTAACCCTTTGAAAACATCTTGATTAAAATATAGAAAACTGTTTATGAATGCATAATTATTGAACCGAGTTGAAAACGGTGGCAAAATGAAAAATTTCTTATCTGAAGCAATTTCTCATTTTGCCACAACTTTTTAAAAAGTCGATCGTCTTCTGCTGATGTGTGAAAATGTGTCTGCCAGTGATTCTATTCAGCCTGGTCAAATTTACCAAGGGGTCTATTTACCCCTAAGGTCATGCAGAGAAATAATGACATATATTTCTATTTAGGTCTCTGGGTCATGTAAACAATAGGTCATACTGTTGGAAGTTTACAAATATGGCTTGAATTATTTTGATGTAACTATTACTTATGGTCACTTGAAACTTCAGAAAAGCTGCGTTTTATGTCTGTTTTTGTACCTTCTGACAGGAATTCGATGAAACTAAATGGAAAGTTTCAGTTCTTAGAAGAGATATACATTATAGTATCAAATTGTTGACAGATTGTTGACAGATTTGACATTTTGTTTATAAATAACGTTTGTTTTTCTTTTTAAAACTGAAAATACATCTGCATGTGTAAATGTGTCCTTTGCACAATATGTGGAGCTCTGTTTTACAACCATTTTGCATGCAAACCTCTGTATATAATAGTTTGTAATATGTTTCAGGAGAATTCTGTGGAAATGTAATCAAGTTATAGCATTCATGGATGTGTCAATGGGATACATAACCCTTTCCCACATATTAGACAATTTCTGACACCTCTGCAGCAGACGATTTTTACAGTGTTTTCAAAATTGTCTGCTGCAGATTTGAGGTATGTGGAAAAGGTAAAATATATCATAGTTAACCCTTTCCCCCATACAACAATTCTGCAGCAGACGACTTTGAATGTATTTTGTCAAAACATAGAAAATCTCCATAATTGAATGGATAACCTATGACAAAAAGTGAAAAAACATTGTGGAAAAAGGAGAAATTGCACGTTTTGTGCAATTTCTTCTTTTGTCACTATGTTTCCAAAAAGCTGTCTGCTGCAGAGGCGTCAGAAAGCGTCTATATGAGGGAAAGGGTTAAATCACACTATTTCAGTATGCTTGTATCGGATTAAATACCACCAACATGTAATATAGCAATAGGTCTTTTGCAAAAAGATTATTACTGCATTATAAACTATTAACCCATTACTTCACACAGACGACTTTTGAAAACATTGCAATAAAAGGTGAAATTGCTCAAAACGAGCAATTTCACCTTTTATTTTAATATTTTCAACTCTTTATGAATATTATTCTTACATTTTTCTAGAATATTGAAATTATTCGTCTGATGATTGAAAAGCAGACGACCTATGAAAAGCCATGTGAAATGATGGGTTAAACAGTTACAACTGTTTTTTTATCAATTTAAAAAAAAAAAAATTAACTTCTGAAGGAAAGAACAACAATATGGACAGAGGATAATTAGAAATTTGTTATATGAGCTATTTCTCCATCTCATACAATGATTGGAAATTATTTGTTGTAGATGCATTAACCCTTTCCCTCATATAGACGCTTTCTGACGCCTCTGCAGCAGACGGCTTTTTGAAAACATAGTGACATTTTAAAGAAGAAATTGCACAAAACGTGCAATTTCTCCTTTTGCCACAATGTTTTCCACTTTTTGTCATAGCAAATATCCATTCAATTATGGAGATTTTCTATTTTTTTACAAAAAATACGTTCAAAGTCGTCTGCTGCAGAATTGCCGTATGAGGAAAAGGGTTAATATTTCTTGTTATGAGTGAGAGGGGTACCAGTTGAAATATCAATTTTGTTGATCCCCAAGGCAATGTGTCGGGATATATCTTTATTTGTAAATCGTGAAGTTATGACTCTTTCTATGAGCTACATGTTTTTGCCAGCTTACCCAGATATTCACAGCTCACCTGAGCACGAAGTGGTGAGTTTTTGTGTTTGCCTTTTTTTGTCCGTCATTCATTGTGTGTTGACAACAATTTGCTTGTTGACAATACAGCGGCCACTATTAACATCCAATCTTCATGAAACTTATTCAGTTTGTTTATCTTGCTGATTTGTAGGAAAAAGGGTTAAAAAACAGGTCAAAAACTAGGTCACAAGGACAAATTCAAGGAAAATCTTGATAACACTGGTGGCCGCATTTTAAACTTGAGCATGGTGAAATTTTGTCAGAATAAATATCTTCATGATATCTTGGCTAAGTTTGCATATAGGTCATCTCCGGTCAAAAACTAGGTCTCGAGACCAAGTTTGAGAAAAATATTGTTAGCAATCTAGAGCATTTTTGCTTCAGCAGCTTGAAACTTTTGTCAGAATATTTGTTGTGATGATATCTGGCTATGTTCGAATAAGGGTTATCAGGCCCCCGGAAGACCGGATTTTTTTCAAAATTCTCACTAACACCTAAGCTATATGTCACTTTGTAAACATAGAACACATTGTCCTTGTTTATCACACGTTAACCTTCGAGAGAGTCACTTACCATGACGTAAACAAGATTATCGATCCAATTATCTTTGACAATCCTGTAATCTGATCGATAATGCATGGGTAAATGGTTTCGTGCATCTGATTGGCTGTTGGGGTTTTAGGGAATTTTGTAAATTTGAATATATTTTCATAGGTCATGTGACCTTTGTAACACATTGGCATGGAAAAAAAGGTTTATTTTTATGTAGACAAAGCAATGTTTACCCTATGAACAGAACAGTAAATAAGAGAATTGTAAGTTCTGTGCATGACCAATCATTTTCTAGTAAATTGCTTTAATTGTCCCCCGCTTTAGCGAAAGCGTGGGGACTATTAGTTCTCATTCGTCAGTCAGTCAGTCCGTCAGTCCGTCCGTCAGTCACGCTGTCACAAAAACTTTAACCGTGGTCATAACTTCTGAACCGTAATAGGTACTGCTTTCATATTTCACATGTGTATTCCTTGTGACAACCCCTTTCCATCAATACCAATTTTTGTGACCTTGACCCTGGCGGGGGACCATAATTCTCTGAATTTGCTTGTTTAGTCTGAAATATATGCATCATATCGGCGAAAAATTTGAATCGTTCGCCATGTCGTTTTCTTCCAACACGCGACGAAATAGGTAGAACAAAATTAAACAAAATATCAGCAACTCCCCATATTTTTTGTATGAATAAGATATATAATTATTTCGTTAAATATTTGATTTGGTTAAATATCATATTCGGTACCTGAATGAATATAATATATAAACTATGCTTTTCGGCCGCTGAATTTTCTTACATGCGATCTCGCATACAGCCTAAAATACATGCGTGAAAGTGAATTCGTTTTTCGTAATTTATGTAACATTTTACTTGAGTGGGAACACTGAGTTAGTTCTATATTGGAGGACGGGTCGATTATTTCACCGGACTGATTGAGATTTCAAAATTTCCAGAGCCCTGGGGGTCATGTCAGGTGAAAACCTAGGTCACTAGGCCAAATTGAAGGAAAATCTTGTAAACACTCTGGAGGTCCCATTTTTAACTTGAGCATGTTGGTAACTTGGACAGAATAATTGTCTTGATGGTATCTAGGCTAAGTTTGAATACGTTTTTTGACAAATTATGTTCAAAGTCGTCTGCTGCAGAATTGTTGTATGAGGGAAAGGGTTAAAGGTGTAAAAACTGTTGCCTTCTATTCTGATGGTTATCCATGGAGATGACTCCAGAAATAGCCTATCTCTTATTAACCCTTTCCCTCATACAACAATTCTGCAGCAGACGACTTTGAACCTATTTTTCAAAACATAGAAAATCTCCATAATTGAATGGATAACCTATGACAAAAAGTGGAAAACATTGTGGCAAAAGGAGAAATTGCACGTTTTGTGCAATTTCTTCTTTTGTTACTATGTTTTTAAAAAGCCGTCTGCTGCAGAGGCGTCAGAAAGCGTCTATATGAGGGAAAGGGTTAAGACTAAAATGTTTATGTAATATTATAACAAGTTATCAATTTAGGCAGGCTCGCATTACGACTCATGCATCGGCATCATGATAAATTATACTGGAATTACTGGTAAATTACCCAGGAAACACTTCGATTTGAATCCCAATACTGCTGAAAACGGCATAAACCACAATTTCGGTTATTTAATCCTTTCCCTCATATAGATGCTTTCTGATGCCTCCGCAGCAGACAGCTCTTTGAAATGATGGTGACAAAAGAAGAAATTGCTCAAAACGAGCAATTTCTCCTTTTGTCACCATATTTTCACCTCTATTCAATTATTGTACTTTCATTTAAAGGGAGTTTCCAAACAATTTAGGGTATGTTTTCAAAGTCGTCTGCTGAAGAAATGTTGTATGTGGGAAAGGGTTAAAGAAAAAAAATGGCTAGAATATAAACTTACTCACCTTACATAATACAAACAACTCTTGGTGCCAAGTTGCAGCAAACAAATTCTCCTTATCTCACAATGTTTTCCATTCTGTTATTATTTAACCCTTTCCCTCATACGACAATTCTGCAGCAGACCACTTTGAACATATTTTGTCAAATAATAGAAAATCTCTGTAATTGAATGGATAACCTAGCTAGCTATGACTAAAAGTGGAAAACATTGTGGCAAAAGGAGAAATTGCTCGTTTTGAGCAATTTCTTCTTTTGTCACTATGTTTTTCAAAAAGCCATCTGCTGCAGAGGCGTCAGAAAGCGTTTATATGAGGAAAAGGGTTAAGTAAATTGATTCAAGTTTTGCAAAAGCATGATGTTATGAAATAAAGTGCCAATTAGTGTTGTGATACTATTTCTAAGTTAACCCTTTCCCACCTGTAGACATTTATTGACTTTAAAATCTGCAGGAGTTAACTTTGGAAAACAGATCAAGCAATATATCCTTTTGCCATAATTTTCTCAACTGTATTTAATCATTTAATTCATTGTTGGAGATCTTTCACTTTTTTTCCAAGATATTTTCTAAGTAGTTCTTCTGCAAGTTTGTTGTATGTGGGAAAGGGTTAAAGAAAGATTACTAATTTATTGACCCACCATTATGTTTTTGCCCTTTCTGAACTGCAGACCCATTTTGATAAATGTATGAAACATGTAGAGTATGCTTTCTATGCACTATTCTCTGTAAAGGAACAAATTATCATAATAAGCAATTTCTCCTTTTATCACAAAGTTTTCTACGCTATCATTAAATCATTCTTTCATGCTTTCCCCAAAATTGTTTTCAAATTTGACTGCTGCAGATTTGTTTAATGAAGAAAAGGGTTAAAGAGATGAACCTGATTTATAATGATATATAAACACCTGAGATGTTAAATCTAGATAAATTGCATCATAATTTTCACACAGTCAAAAATACTTTGGAAAAAGGAGAATTTCCTTTGCATTTTCTCCAATTTCCACAACTTTTCAAAGATCAGTTGTTTCATAAGCATCAAGTGTTGTCTGTATTAGAAAGAAAGGAAAACAAGTGGTTTAATTTTACAGGAGGGTGTCATATTGATTGACAATATTTTGAACCACATTGTTTTATCTTGTCAAGGTCGCTTATTAAAATCGTTCTACATGTAGATCTGTTTCCATGGCAATTGGTTGATAATCACAGATATTCAGAATAGTTGTGGTTTTCTGAACCAGTCACGATGTGGTCCGCGGGAGTCTTTGTGCGTTCTGTACAGCTGCAGTTGGCCTCTTTTTACATTGTGGTTGGCACATCGTATTTAGTATTATCCTTTCCCACATTCAGACGTTGTTTGCGTTTCATAAGCAATTTCTCCTTTTGACACAATGTGTATTCAACTTTATCAAATACTTGTTCCTTTATCTATAGAGTTTAAATATTTTAAAAGTCGTCTGTTGCAGATTTGTTGTAGTGGGAAAGGTTAACCATTTACATGATTAGATAGATTTAACCCTTTCCCTCATACAACAATTCTGCAGCAGACAACTTTGAACATATTTTATCAAAAAATAGAAAATCTCTATAATTGAATGGATAACCTATGAATAAAAGTGCAAAACATTGTGGCTATATAAAGGAGAAATTGCTCGTTTTGAGCAATTTCTTCTTTTGTCACTATGTTTTCAAAAAGCCGTCTGCAGCAGAGGAGTCAGAAAGTTTACATGAGGGAAAGGGTTAAGAGGCATCAGCTTTAATCCTTTCCCACATGTAGAGGCATTCTGACACATCTGTAGCTGACAACTCTTGAAAACATTGTGGCAAATGGAGAAATTGCTAAAGCAGGTTCACAAACTCTCAAAATCTCATGTAGAGAGATTATTCCTTTTTGCAGCTTACAATGTATGCTGTCAGCTCAATAACTTAAGAAACTTTTGTCCAATCATCACCAAATTTGGTCAGAATGTGTATTGGGATAATATCTCTGACAAGTTCGATAACTAGCCATATCGCTCTAGTCAATCAAGAGTTATTGCCCTTTTATTAAAGAAATTACCTAAAATTGGTCTTGTCAGCTCAATAACTTTAGAAGCCTTTGTATAATCATCACCAAATTTAGTCAGAATTTGTATTGGCATAATATCTTGGACAAGTTCGATAACTAGCCATATCGCTTTAGTCAATAATGAGTTATTGCCCTTTAATTATAGAAATTACCTAAAATTAGTCTTGTCAGCTCAATAACTTTAGAAGCCTTTGTCCAATCATTACCAAATTTGGTCAGAATGTGTATTGGCATAATATCTCGGACAAGAAAGATAACTAGCCATATCGCTTTAGTCAATTGAGAGTTATCGCTCTTTAATTATAGAAATTACCTAAAATTGGTCTTGTCATCTCAATAACTTAAGAAGCCTTTCTCCAATCATCACCAAATTTGGTCAGAATGTGTATTGGCATAATATCTCGGACAAGTTCGATAACTAGCCATATCGCTTTAGTCAATTGAGAGTTATCGCTCTTTAATTATAGAAATTACCTAAAATTGGTCTTGTCATCTCAATAACTTTAGAAGCCTTTCTCCAATCATCACCAAATTTAGTCCAAATGTGTATTGGCATAATATCTCAGACAAGTTCGATAACTAGCAATATCGCTTTCGTCAATCAAGAGTTATCGCCCTTTTATAAAAGAAATTACCTAAAATTGGGATTTTCAGCTCAATATCTTTAGAAGCCTTTGTCCAATTATCCCCAAATATGGTCAGAATGTGTATTGGCATAATATCTCGGACAAGTTCGATAACAAGCCAAATTGCTTTAGTCAATCGAGATTATCGCCCTTTAATTATAGAAATTACCTAAAATTGGTCTTGTCAGCTCAATAACTTTAGAAGCCTTTGTCCAATCATCACCAAATTTGGTCAGAATGTATATTGGCATAATATCTTGGACAAGTTCGATAACTTACCACGTTATCTTAGTCACTACACACTTATGTCCCTCGAAATGGCCAAAACTGTACTATCAGTGTCTGCTCTCTAAATTTGCCTAATGTACAACCAATTATCACTATACTTTATTGGTCTCAAAAAAACAGGACGGGCGTAATTTGTGACATTTGGCGCTCTTGTTATAGAATGTGAAACCTGTTCAAGCTGTAGCCACTTTCAGCAATTTGACTGATGCATCAGCAATTTGATGATTACGCTTCGCAGTAATGTATATCTTTTGTTCATAGATTGGGATCAGGTTGAACCATTACCACCATAGTACATCAAATCTAGGTCAAAGTATGGACAATCTCTTTATAATAACAGAAAGTTACATTTTTTGATTTTTGATAAGAGTTGAAAACATTGTTGCAAACAGAAATTGCTCATTATGGGCATTTTTTTCCTTTTTGAATAATGCTTTCAAAAGTCATCTGCTATAGAGGTGACAGAAAGTGTCTGTATATATGTGGGTCGTGGGAAAGGGTTAACTTTTGGTGGGCAAATTACAACATGAACATAACATGAATGGTATCATTTTCTTGCTTGTTTACACTTGAGTACAGATGCACATGCAACTTGAAAACAAAATATGTATTCAACCTGTAAAATAAAACATGTGCAAACTTAACACTGGTAATATTGTTGGTTAACCTTTTTCCCACATGCAGATGTATTTTGACACATTTACAGCAGACAAATTTGAAAACATGACCAGTGCCATAGGAAAAAAAAGCTTAATGTTTTCATCAATGTTTTCAAAGTCATCCGATGCAAATTCATTGTTCAGGGTGTTTCATAATATCTGTTATTATTATTACCATTCTGGTGCTTTATATTTCTCTAACAATGTAAAACACTGCTTAAATAAATGTAACAATGTGATAGTAGACAGAGTAAAGTTTGATTTGATATATGACATCAGAAGATTATCTTAAACACATGCCTTTATACGGGTTTTCTCAATATGTCAGTTTTACAACAAGTGTTCCAGATGATGCCTTTTTGTTGAATTACAACGTCTAGACGTTTCTTGAAGTTACAAATCACTGATTTGCAGGTGTCCGTTGAAATATTTCTTATTTCTCGCTTGATGGATATTTTCAAATCTTCTAAGAGATGCTGGTGCGGGGGGCTGTACACCCTGTCTTTGAGATATCCCCAGAGGAAAAAGTCTAGCGGACTCAGATCGGGAGAGTGAGGGGGCCATACTGTGTCTGTCCTGTAAGAAATAAAGTTTGTACCAAACCTTCTCTCAAGCCACGAAAGTACCTCCTTGGAAGTGTGCGGAGTAGCACCATCTTGCTGAAACCACAGTGTATTGAGGTCCATACCCTTTCTCCTTAAAGCTGGCACAAACTTCTTTTTTAGGAGATCTAAATATCGACTACTGTTAATTGTCTCTACCTCACCGTCCTCATCCTCAAAGAAAAATGGACCAATAATGCAAGAACAACTTAATGCTGCCCAAACAGTTACTTTCTCAGAATGCAAAGATCTTTCCGTGTAAATATTTGGTTTTTCTGTACCCCAGAAATGACAGTTACGTTTGTTTACTTGCGCATTTAAGTAGAAATGCGCTTCATCTGAAAACCAAGTATTGTCTGCTATATCTGGTCGATCTTTCATCCACGTGGCGAATGCAAGCCGACTGTCAATATCAGAAGGTTTCAAGTGTTGCATAATAGAAATAGTGTACGGTTTTAATTTCAAATCGAATCTCAGCATCCTGTAGACACTAGTTGCACTTGCATTGTTAGTTATGTCACCTAACACTCTACGTACAGACCTTTGTGGAGTTTCTTCAATAACAGTTCTCAGTTGTTCAATACTCTCTGAAGTCCTGACTGATTTTGGCCGGCCGGCATTGCTACAGCGTCGATAAATAACTGATCCTGACTGCTCAAACCTTTTGACAATTCTGTGCACTTGCATCTTCCTTAGTTTCACATTATCGGGGTACAATTTCTGCATTGATCTGATCACTGTAACTGGTGAATAACTCTAATAATACAGTTTAACAACTTCTGTGCACAGCTCTGTGGACAGCGCCATCTTGGAATAACGACTTGTTTGGATGACGTCGTTGATGACGTCATGACGTCAACATTTTCCCGTACTTTCTACACCACACACAACTTTATTCTGACTTCTTCAAAATGACATATGACATGACTGCATTATTCATTATATGTATCTTTTATAATAGTTTTTAATGTTAACAGATATTATTAAACACCCTGTATGAGCATCTATATGAGGGAAAGGGTTAATTCTTTCCTTCAATGAATGGCGTGTGCATTTTTAGATCTCTAGTTCAAACATGTAACAAAATGCAATTTCACCTGTTAACTCTTTTCCTGATATGTAGGTGAACCCTTTCCCATCTATAGACGCATCTGCAGCAGATGACTTTTGAAAACATTGTGACGAAAGAAGAAATTGCTCAAAACAAGCAATTTCTCCTTTTGCCACAATGTTTTCAACTCTAACTATATCTTCATTTTTCTAGAGATTTTCCATATTTTTATTTAAGATGTTCTCAAAGTCGTCTGCTGTAGATTTGTTGTATGTGGGAAAGGGTTTACTCTTCTCCAGATATGTAGTTGATGCCAGCAGTCAACTTTCATTGTGCGACGCTTTCTGACGCCTCTGCAGCAGACGGCTTTTTGAAAACATTATATAGTGACAAAAGAAGAAATTGCACAACACGTGCAATTTCTCCTTTTGCCACAATGTTTTCCACTTTTTGTTATCCATTCAATTATGGAGATTTTCTATTTTTTGACAAAATACGTTGTCTGCTGCAGAATTGTCGTATGAGGGAAAGGGTTAAAAAGGTGGAAAAAATTGTTAGTTAACGCTTTGCCTAATACACAGACAACTTGAGATTCCTTGGAATCAGACATTTTTGAAAATGTTCTTGGAAAAGGAAAAATGGTTCAGAATGTCAGGATATTCAATTTCCCCTTTTCTCTCCTGATGTCTTCACCTCTGTGTCTGTACTTCACTTCGAATGGACCAGATATACCAGCAGCATCCTAATAACTTCCAAAGCATGTTATATCTGGTAAAGGGTTAACCCTTTCCTGCATGTGAAAATGCATCTGCAGCAGACAACTTTTGAAAACAATTATGGCAAAAGGTGAAATAGTTCATAATGAGAATGTTCTCCTGTTGCCAAAATTAAGTTTAAACTATCTTTAACCCTTCCCTCACATAGACGCTTTCTGACGCCTCTGCAGCAGACGGCTTTTTGAAAACATAGTGACAAAAGAAGAAATTGCACAAAACGTGCAATTTCTCCTTTTGCCACAATGTTTTCCACTTTTTGTCATTGGTTATCCATTCAATTATGGAGATTTTCTATTTTTTGACAAAATACGTTCAAAGTCATCTGCTGCAGAATTGTCGTATTAGGGAAAGGGTTAATAAATATTCTTTCATTTATAGATTCATTTTCCATCTTTTTCAACATCATCATTCTGCTGCAGATTTATTGTATGGAGCCGAGGTTTATGAGAAATTTCTCCTTGTGCTGTATGTTTTGAACACTTATTCAATAAATAGGCATATTCTATATATTTTGCTTACACATTTAACATAGATTGTTTTCTTATTTGTTGCATGGGGTAACGGGTTAAGGATTTTCCCTGTATACCCACATTAACCCTTTCCCTCATACGACAATTCTGCAGCAGACGACTTTGAACATATTTTATCCAAAAATAGAAAATCTCTTTAACTGAATGGATAACCTATGACAAAAAGTGGAAAACATTGTGGCAAAAGGAGAAATTGCAGGTTTTGTCACTTTGTTTTCAAAAAGCCGTCTGCTGCAGAGGCGTCAGAAAGCGTCTATATGAGGGAAAGGGTTAAAACAAATCAGCAGCAGCATGACTCTGAAAACATATTGGCATTTGGGGACATTGCTCAGACATTTCCTTTTTCTACAATGTTTTCAAAAGTAGTCTGCTTCAGAGGCATCCGAATTTGAGAAAAGGTTAACCCTTTCCCACATATAAACGCTTTCTGATGACTCTGCAGCAGACAACTTTTGAAATCATTGTGGCAAATGGAGAAATTTCTCCATTTGCCACAATGATTTCAACTCTTTTAAATAATCATGCTATCATTTATATAGAGACTTTTTATATTTTGGACTTGATAACTTCAAAGTCGTCTGCTGCAGATTGTTTGTATGTGGGAAAGGGTTAATGTTACAAGAAGCATGTGACCGTGAGACATGTGTCCACTCAAGTACGGAACTTTGACCAACTTTGATAAAATAGTTGTTGACGGGCATGATGAAATCTTATATTCCCTCGGTACAGGGTTACACCGAAACTTCATTGGTGCACTTTGTAAGATTAATGGCTCATGTGACTAATGGTTAAAAATAGAAACATGATAACATTTTCATCAGGTATTCATGATAAAATAGTTTCATAAAATTTCGTGATTTCATGATCATGTTCTATAATTTCTTCTGTAGAATGTGACAAGAGGATTCTATTTATAGACTTTAGTCAACTTTCCCCTTAATTTCGTTTTAATTTGCGTAACTAAACTGAACTTAAACCGTTTGAGATCTAGTTCTTGTACTATTTGTCAACTTCATTTAAATTGACATCGATCATATCACAAATGTTTAGGACAGGAGTATCCGGATAACATTATATTGGTATGAGAAAGGGTTGAACGTTTAACAAAGAAGAAATTACTGGTGGTTGACATTTTCTGGTCTATCACCACAATGTTTCCAGAGAGACTCACGACGTATGAGAATATTGTGAAAACATGCAGATTGGTACCCTTCTTTTCTCTCAATGTTTTCACCAACACATCAAAAGTGTACTTCCGTTTTTCCATCAGGTGGTTTTCAAGCCATCATCTGCTGAAGAGCCATATCAAAAGTTGTCAGTATCAATGAAAGTGTTGAGGTTTTAATAATTTTAACCCTTACCCACATCAAGATGCATTTATAGAAGACAACCTATGAAATCATTTTGACAAAATCGGCATTTTCTCCTTTTACCAAAATGTTTTCAACTCGCTTTAGTAAATATTCTGCCATTTAACCCTTCCCCCCCCCCCCCCATACGACAATTCTGCAGCAGACGACTTTGAACATATTTTGTCAAATAATGGAAAATCTATAATTGAATGGATAACCTATGACGAAAAGTGGAAAACATTGTGACAAAAGGAGAAATTGCACGTTTTGTGCAATTTCTTCTTTTGTCACTATGTTTTCAAAAAGCTGTCTATATGAGGGAAAG
Organism: Serripes groenlandicus; assembly: GCA_031761405.1. Taxonomy (NCBI): domain Eukaryota; kingdom Metazoa; phylum Mollusca; class Bivalvia; order Cardiida; family Cardiidae; genus Serripes; species Serripes groenlandicus. Next base: position 38,347,141 of record JASEVX010000008.1, on the reverse strand, counting down.
GAAACAAATTTTCAATATTTTTTCCCAAGATCTTTTCTGAAAGCGGTCTGTTGCAAATTTATTGGATGTGGGAAAGGGTAAATGCCGGCGACCTTACCTCCCTTCAATGTTACCCAATCTCTTAGTGATAATTTGAGGTAATATTAACCCATTCATATCTCACTTGTGAAACTATTCATTCATGATTTAGACCGAATTACCTACCAATAAAATTCCCCTTTTAACCCTTTCCCATGTTCAGAGGCATTTTTGCACATCAAAACCACAACTTTCGATATCACTCGTCATCATCATCATCATCATGCGATAGCCACAACTTTCCAATTCTATTAAATACAATACTTTCATTTTCCACATTTTATCTTAGATCGGGTCAAACTTGTCCACTGCAGATTTGTGGTATGAGGTAAAGGGTCAAACTATGCATTCCTCACATTTAAACCTTATTTTAACCCTTCATCTGCAGCCCATAACTTTTGGTGTCTCGCACAGTGCAGCTGATGACTTTTGAAATAATTCTGGAAAAGATTATAACAATTTTTTCAAATTGAATGGTTTAACCTTTTCATATTATATCCTCTGCTTTCTTTCTGTGAAAAAGACGTTTATTCATTCGTTTAACATTTTCCCATATATAGATGCATTTGCGGCAGACGACTCCTGAAAATATTCGAACAAATTGGGGAAATTGCTCTTATTAAGCAATTTCACCTTTTGTCACAATGTTTTGAACTTGATTCAATAATTTTACTTTCGCTTACACAGAGGTCTAGATTAGGAGGAGTAGACAGCTCATTTCACCACAATGTCTCTCTTATTATCCATCCAAACCCTATGATCATTGAGACGATTCCTTTCAAATCAGGATTTCAGAACATGCAAAACGTCCCTTATCTAGAGCTTTGCATGTTACAGAGATGTTTCACATTTTTGTCCAGATGTTTTTAAAGTTGTCTGCTGCGTATTTTCTGTATGTGGGAAAGGGTTAGAAAGGTTTAGCAGATAATTCTATTTTGATGTTGGATTAAATATTTGCTTACACATGTAATGAGTAAAGTCCTACACTCACTGCAGGAATCATTCTGCTATGTTGGACAGTCAAGAGATAATTTTTGAAAACATTGTTTGAAATTAAGATCAGCTTAAAAGCTATAAGCCAAGCCCCCGTAGCTCAGTCGGTAGTGACGTGGGCTGTCAATCCAGGGGTTGTGAGTTTGAATCCCGGCTCGGCCAACTTTCTTTCCGACGATTGACAAAAGTCAATGCGACTGTGCGACATGCGTCATTCGTCTTCCACCAATGGGCTAAGTCTATGTGGAAAAGCAGCCAGTTGCTTGGGAAGATTGTTGTGTGGAGTACTGGTGTGAGAAAACCAGGAAATGCATGAGTAGGTGAACTGGCCGCGGTGATGTAACTGAGAAATTGTTAAAAATGGCGTTAAAGCTGAAGGGTTAATTCCTTGTTTTGAAGGAATGTTTAAAGGTATTACAGATAAAACAATGTCATTCTTCTTTTATAAAGTGCTGATCTTTCTTTTGTAATTAATTGAAATTGTTCCAAAATTTAATATTTTCATAAGAACTTTGACCGGGAAAATATTTTGCTTATCTCATGCTTGGTATGGCTATTCACTAAAGTTCAAGACAGTGCAAAAGCTCATAAAAACAAGTTTGAATTATTGCAAATTCATCAAACCTAGTCTGAACAGGAGCAAAACTCATCAAGACTAGTCTGAATTAGTGCAAAGCTCATCTAAACTAGTCTGAATTAGTGCAAAGCTCATCAAATTTAGTGTGAATAACTCAAAACCTCATCAAAACTAGCCTGAATTAGTCAAAACCTCATCAAAGTTAGTGTGAATTAGTCAAAACCTCATCAAAACTAGCCTGAATTAGTCAAAAGCTCATCAAAACTAGTCTGAATTAGTGCAATGTTCATCAAAATTAATTAGAATTAGTACAAAGTTCAACAAAACTAGCCTGAATTAGTCCAAAGCTCATCAAAACTGAACTGAATTAGTCCAAAGCTCATCAAAACTAGTCTGAATTAGTGTAATTGTTCATCAAAATGAGTTGAGGGTAGAATACTCAAAGACTGGTGAGGTTTACTAAGGGTTGGAAGATGTCTTATGTTTTTCATCAAAATTGTGCTTCAAACAACATCTAAACTGCTTGGCGAATTTCAAAGTAACTAGATAGAAATAATCTTTAGGTGGCTATCTACAATTGTTGCTTCAATGCATAAGATGGCTAGCAGAGCATTAAACAATATTAAACCCTGTCCCACATAGCAGACTTCTTTGAAAACATGGTGGCAAGGAGAAATATAGATAAATTATCATGAGCAATTTCTCCTTTAGTCACAATGATTTTGAAAGCTGTCTGCTTCAGATGTGTCGAAATATGTTTGCAAAGGGAAAAGGGTTAAACAACACCTTAACTACTGTCCCAATTTCAAATTATTATCATATAAAGTATGTCAGTACAACCCATTGACTGCTTGGACCGCTTTTGTGAAGCCTGCGCCTTCAGTGCCATCTGACCAGGCTCTATACTGCTCAACTCAACATTTCTATTTTGATATCCCTAGAATTGGCTATGGATTCTTCCAAATGCAATGCTTGACAAGTTCATTTTAAGAATTTAGCACTGTAAGGGTATGAATATGAAGAAATGGAAAGAAATAAGAATGAGGGTAATGTAATAAAATATTTGACTGACAGTAACTATCTGATTTCATACAGCAAATATTTATGTGCTTTTTTGACCTTGATTTACCATTTTATTCCTGTTCGCCCTACACTGAATGTAGAACTGTCCAAACTTGACAGTACCGATATTTGTTTTAACCAAATAACATAATTATAAGGGTAATGGTCGTCCAATTGTTGGGTTTATTCTTTCTAAATTTAAAAATAAAAGTTAAATGTATCTTCATAGCTCATTTTCAAACAGGAATCTGTTTTCACAAAAATATTTCCGTGAAGTAAAGAATCAAATGTACTTTGAGAAACAGGTGAAAAGGTGAAAAATAACCACAAGAATGTCAGCAATGAAAAGTATTCCATTCACACAGATAGTAATAATTAACCTGTGTGATCATCGCCTGTTTACATGCATGGATACATTTTTACTCCACCCTGAGGGAAAACATTGTATCTCTTTCTGCTTGGTCATTATTAGACCTCCTTGGTGGTGTAGTGGTAGCATGTCTGCCTCGGTTTTAGCAGGTCATGGGTTTGATATCTGACAGGGTCAGTATCATACCAAAGACTTTAAAAATTGTAGTAATGACTGTTCCTTCTTGGCACTCAGCATTGTTGGGTTAGACTCAACTGTTAGTGTTACAACTGACTCAATGGTGTAAGCATAAACAGACCATTAGTACTGTACTGTTAACTTACTCAGGAAATAATGTAATATATAAGTTAGAAAAAACATAGAACACCATACAAGCAAACTAAACAACAAAGTTTACTGTATTATGTATTCTAATAGAGGCATTGATAATCTCTCAATTCATTGAACCCTTTCCTAGTTTGATATGCATCTGCAGCAGACAATTTTTGAAAATTTCCTTTTATAGTATTGGCTTGTGTGTGGCTGTATTCCTTTGAATATCCCTAGTTTATTTACTTTTTTTAACCCTTTCTCACATACAACAAATCTGCAGCAGACGACTTTGAAAACATAGTGACAAAAACCTCAAAAATCTCCATAAAAGATAGATTTATTGTTAAATAAAGTTGAAAACTTTGTGGCCAAAGGAGAAATTGATCATCATGAGCAATTTCACCTTTGACCACAATGTTTTCAAAAGTCGTCTGCTTCTATTCGGGGTCAAAGTGTGTCTGAAGGGAGGAAAGGGTTAAATTGAAAACATCTAAGCTATAAAAGAATACATGTATTAACCCTTTCCCTCATATGACAATCCTGCAGCAGACGACTTTGAACGTATTTTGTCAAAACATAGAAAATCTCCATAATTGAATGGATAACCTATGACAAAAAGTGGAAAATATTGTGGCAAAAGGAGAAATTGCACGTTTTGTGCAATTTCTTCTTTTGTCACTATGTTTTCAAAAAGCCGTCTGCTGCAGAGGCGTCAGAAAGCGTCTATATGAGGGAAAGGGTTAACCCTATCCCAACACAGAAATGTTGAGATGCACCTACAGCAGAAGACGTTTGAAAGCGTTTTCAACTCTTTAACAACATCTCTGCTTTCATTTAACCCTTTCCCTCATATAGACGCTTTCTGACGCCTCTGCAGCAGACGGCTTTTTGAAAACATAGTGACAAAAGAAGAAATTGTTCAGAACGAGCAATTTCTCCTTTTGTCACAATGTTTTTCCACTTTTAGTCATTGGTTATCCATTCAATTATAGAGATTTTCTATTTTTTCACAAAATATGTTCAAAGTCGTCTGCTGCAGAATTGTCATATGAGGGAAAGGGTTCAAGAGATTTTCCATATATTTGACTAGATGCTTTTAAAGTCGCCTGCTGCAGATTTGTTGTATGTGAGAAAGGGTAAGCAGATAAACAGAAATTATAAACAGAAAAGTTGTCTTCTTTAGAGGGATGAAAATGTGGTCTTTATCAGATGAAAAAGGTGAATAGAATGTGTTCGGTATATATACCTCCTACATAATCAAAGCAGGTGTCTAAAAAATATTGTGTTAATTTATGTCTACTCATCGAAGTTAAGGTTTGATATATTCGCAGTCACAAAAAAAAATGTTCAAAAAATTTGACTTCCTCCATTACTGATCATTATATTGCAGGCAATGAATTGATTGTTTAACTGTTGTCATGATATAGACTAACAGGAAGTTATGGCAATTAACTCTTTACCCACCTACAGCAAATGTGCAGCAGACAAATTTGAAAACATCTAGGCTAAAATGTGAAAATCTCTATAAATTATGGTGGTATAATAATTGTATAAAGTTGAAAACACTGTGGCAAAAGGAGAAAATGCTCGTTTTAAGCAATTTGTCCTTTTGTCACAGTGTTTTCAAAAGTTGTCACTGCAGTGGGATCAGAAAGATTCTATATATGAGAAGGGTTAACTCTTTATCCACATCAATTTAATGAAAGTAAAGTTTTTGACTAGAGTGGAAAACATTGGGCAAAAGTCGTCTGCTGCTGTTGCATCAAAATGCTACTGCAAGTGGCACATGCTAAGCTGGACCTGGACTCAGGACAAACATGCTGAGAGATCCTTCATCAAGGCTCCTTTAACGTATTGTTACAAACATCTGCAGCATTCCACTTATGAAAACTTTATGACAAACAGATGCTTTCTGACGCCGACGCAGCAGAGAACTTCATATTTCATAATGAGTAAATTCTCCTTTTGCCACAATTATTCAATAATCCTTCTATCATTTACAGAGAGTTCCCATATTTTTATCTAAAAGTCCTCTGCTACAGATTTGTTGTATGTGGGTAAAGGATAAATTGGCTGCTGACACAGTCTACTGTGTGTACCTATTGTATGAATTAGTTTTTTGAACAATCATTTATAAAATTCCTCTTTATTTTCAGGATTCAGTTAAAGTAGTGAAGCTATTCATGGCCCGCGATCCAGACCAGTTGAATTTCACCTTGATGGCTCTCGCTAACAATTCTTAGTGATAACCCGATGTAACATTGTAAGGCAGTCCTTGTTTGATAATTCCTAAAGGAATATAAGATGATCAAGACAAATGAAAGAAAGAAGCTTGAATCAACCCTTTCCCACTTGCAACTATTCTGCAGCAGACGACTTTGAAAACATATGGAAAATCTCTGAAAATCAAAGTACAATAATTGAGCATAGTTAAAAAAAACATGGAACGAAAGGAGAAATTGAGCAATTTCTTCTTTTGTCGTCATGTTTTCAAGAAGCCATCTGCTGCAGAAAGCCTATATAAGAGCCAAAGGGTTAACATTGCTGTAAAAGGAAAAATTACTATGAGGTATTCAGCCAGTTTCCTGCTTTTGTTGGTAAAATATTATATCAAGGAAATATCTGATTGACACCAGAATCAAATTTGTACCATCACTGAATCTTTTGCGCAACGGAATGAAGGAGACGACCTGGACCTTTTTTGTAGTGCGGATTTCCAGTGTGTGAAATTGAGAAAAACTCAAATTCTACTTTCCAGAATATTTCAAAATTCTGCTTACTATTCAATCTCCAGATGTGATGCCTTAAAGAAAACAGGTTGGATTGTAATCAATGTGCAATTATAAGAATTATGGATGTTGTATAAGAATTAAATACATTACAGTTAAATTGTGTTTTGTTTCTGCATAATGTGTCTGTGTTTTTGTCTTAACCTTTTATCTGGAACCAGTGTGGTCTTGATTTGAAAACATCAAAGTACAGAAATAAACAATTTGAGCAATTTCTCCTTTACCTTGTAATGTTTCCAAACCGTATCTGCTGCAATAGTGCCAAATGTCACAGGTCTTTGCGTATATCATTAAAAGTGTGAACAGTTTTTGTGTCGCCTATCAGTAAGGCAGGGAGACAATTAGGGATCACATCTCCGTCTTTTCATCAAGGTTTCCATTAACACTTTCCCACATATAATAAATCTGAATCAGACGACTGTAATCATGAAATAAAGTTGAAAAAATATTGGCAAACGGTGAAATTGCTCATCATGAGCAATTTTCCTTTGCCAAAATGTTTTCAAAAGTCATCTATTGCAGAGGCATCAGAAAGCATCTATATGTGGGAAAGGGAGGGTTAAATAGTTGGTCATAACTGTTTGACGGATTCACTTCAAAGTTCCAACATGTATACCTTATCATCAAAAGTATGAACTGTTTTTGTGTCGCCTGTCTGTAATGCAGGGAGACAGATAGGGATCCATTCACTGTTCATCATGGTTTGCATTGATTGGTTATAACTGTTCGAGGATTCACTTCAAAGTTCCATCATGTATACCTTGTGATCAAAAGAATGCAACAAAACAAGGAACGTACCTCTAGCCTACTTATTTTTCGAGAGATCTCCCTTTGTATCATCAAAAGTGTGATCTGTTTGTGTGTCGCGTGCCTGTAAAGCAGGGATACAGATAGGGATCACTTCTCTGTCTGTCCATCAAGCTTGATTGGTCATAACTGTTTGACAGATTCATTTCAAAGTTCCATTACTTGCACCTTGGGATCAGGAGAATGCAACAATACATGGAACATATCTCTAGCCTGCTTACTTAGATCAGGTGATCTATTCTGACCACTCTCTGTCTGTCTGTGGTCCATCAATAATTTCTTACTTCCTGCTAAAGCTTCACAGGAATGTTCCTTCGGAGGTCCTCTTTGAAAAAGAATCATGTAGAACTGGTTGCTGCTGCAGAAATAAGGGTGAGGGGAATGCTTAAACTTTGAAATTCTTCTCCTCTGAATCTGATTGTTGAATTCCTAGATGATTTGGTTGAAATGTTCCTAGAGTGACACTTATGAGAACTTCAAACATATATGGACTTTCTATGTACTGATTGCTGCAGAATAAGTAAGGGTTGGGGAAATTATGCCCACATTTTGACATCATTCTCCTCTGAAACTGCTGTCGGATTCCAAGATAATTTGGTAGAAGTGTTTCTTAGGTGTCACTCTAAAAAATAATTCAGGCCATAGTGATAAGTTGAATTAAAACATGGCAGCAAGGAGGCATCAGAATATAGGCAAAATGAGAACTTTAAAAAGATATCATTGTGAATGTTCTTGTCTGATTGCAAGATACTTTAGAAGAAATGTTCCTATAGTGAGCATAAATTGTTCAAGCCATATTGATTGGTTGAAAAACCAGGCTGCATGAGAAAAGGGGTAAAATGAACTTTCTATGTACTGATTGCTGCAGCATTAGTAAGGGTGGGGGAAATCAGGCCCAAATTTTTCTACTCTGAATCTGCTTGTCGGATTCTAAGATAATTTAGTAGAAATGTTCCTGTGGTGACTCTACAAGTCTACTGCTAGAAAAAAATGTCATTGTCGTAGGCATCCCAATCACATTACATAATTCAGGTGCGCGATCTAGGGCCATCATGGCCCCTTTGTTTAATAATCACTACCCTTTACAGAGATGCTTTATATTTTTGACTAAATAATTCCAAAGTCGTCTGCTGCAGATATAACGTATGTGGGAAAGGGTTAACCGTTACATTTTTGCTACCATACCATCACTCAGGTCATCGATTTAGGGCCATCTTTTTTTTCAAGCTTATCAAGATAATTAGATTATTCAAATTATTCCGATCCATTGACTATGGCCGTCAAAATGTGGGGCTACGTTTCTTTATATTTGTATACGTATAGGATCTTCTGGTCAAAAAGTAATAACCGATATGAAAATAATTTGTCGCAAATGTTCCTTTGGTGACGACACTTCCAAAAGTGTTCGAAATATCTGGATCCTTTGAAAAACATGGCCGCCAGTGGACAGAAATGGGTTTTCCTGACACTGCCAAGATTGTTAAATATATTCCAGATATGTTGAAAAACATAACAACCAGTTTTCCTTATATTTTTGAAATGTAATACTTGAAAAATTATTGAGCCGAGCCCCGGTAGCGACGCGGGCTGTCAATCCAGGGGTTGCGAGTTCGAACCCCAGCTCAGCCAACATTCTTTCCGTCGTTTGACAAAAGTCATTGTGACAAGCGTCATTCGTCTTCCACCAATGGGCTAATAGACTAGTCTATGTGGAAAAGCAGCCGTATTGCTTGGAAAGAGTGTTGTGTGGATAACTGGTGTACAAAAGCCAGGAAACATATGAGTAGCTGAACTGGCCGCCGCGATATGACTGAAAAATTGTTGAAATCGGCGCTAAAAACCAATCAATAAAAAAACAATAAACAATTAAAAACTATTGAAGTGCTAATCGATCAGCTGAGCGATGTATAACCGCAATGGTCCCTCTTGTCTAGTGGGTCTGATCATGTCCTTAATCCTTTCCCACATACAAGAATTCTGCAGCAGACAACTCTGAAAAGATAGCATAATTGTTATATAAAGTTGAAAACATTGTGGCCAAAGGTGAAACTGCTCATCATGAGCAATTTCACCTTTGGCCACAATGTTTTCAAAAGTCGTTTGCTGCTATTGCGTCAAAATGCGTCTGCAGGTGGGAAAGGGTTTATCGACACTTTCTCTGATATGATAACCTTTCCGACTGACTTGACAAAAAGGAATTATTGTCTGTACAAGTGGGATTATAATTTGGATACTATTACGGTTGAAACCCGTGTAAAGCACGGAGCCTATTGATGTATATAACAGAACCAGTTGTAATGCTCTAAGGTAGGTTTTCCTGTATCGCCATTCATATAAGATAAACGTGATAGCACGGCGACGCAATACATTGCCTTTTAAAAAAAAAAGAAAAAAAAATACACTGCCATTGGTATTGAGATGTTAGCCATTATACTGTTTAACCCTTTCTCACATACAACAAATCTGCAGCAGACGACTTTGAAAACGTCTAAGCAAAAGCACAGAGAATCCCTTTAAATGAAAGAACAATAACTGAATCGAGTTGAACACATGGTGACAAAAGGAGACATTGCTCTTTTTGAGTAATTTCTTCTCTTTGTCACCATGTTTTCAAAAAGCCGTCTGCTGCAGAGGCGTCTATATGAGGGAAAGGGTTAACCCGTTTTGAGACGCAGACTACGTTTGATGCCACCACTATGGAAGCGTCCTAATGCCACAGTCTGTAATATTTTTGAGAGATATTATGTCCTAATTAGGAGATAGTATCTCCTAATTATGACTTAATATCTCCTAATTAGGACTTAATATCTCCTAATTAGGACTTAGTATCTCCTAATTAGGAGATAGTCTCTCCTAATTAGGACTTAATATCTCCTAATTATGACATAGTATCTTAATATCTCCTAATTAGTAGACAGTATCTCCTAATTAGGACTAAGTATCTCCTAATTAGGACTAAGTATCTCCTAATTAGGACTTCGTATCTCCTAATTAGGAGATAACATCTCTCAAAAATATTACAGACTGTGGCACTAGGACGCTTCCATACACCACAACATAGGACATGGTGAAACAATTTCTCCTTTCGCCCCAATGTTTTAACACTTATCTTTTTTAATTCACATGTTATAGATGCAATGTTTGTCAAGATCAGATACTATATCTATTGTATGACGTATTCACACGCCTAATCTTGTGATTATCAGTGAGCAGTCGCGCTGACCTTTTTCATGTGTAACGGATATGTTAGAACTCGCTGTACAGTGCCATAACAAAACATCACAAACATCACGTACAGTCACTCGCCTGTTACTGTCGACGATACTTTTTTGTTTGTGTTTGATAATTTTTAGGAACTATCTTACGCTGTTCATCGTATATTATCTGATCTTGACACAGAATGGTATTGTTAAGATGTATAGTCGTAGACAAACAAATTTGCAGCATACGACTTTCTAAGCAAAAAATATGAAATCTCTTCATAATTAAAAGAACAATTATTAAACAAAGATTAAACCATTATTTGTTCATCATGAGTAATATATTCGTTTGCTGAAATGTTTTCAATAGTCCTAAGCTACAGATGCGTCTGCAAATGGGTAGGGGTTAAAACACCGGACTTGACCCTTTCCCACTTGCAGACGCATTTTGACGCAATAGCGGCAGACGACTTTTGAAAACAGTGTGGCCAAAGGTGAAATTGCTCATGATGAGCAATTTCTCCTTTGGCCTCAATGTTTTAAACTTTATTTAATAATTAAGCTATCTTTTATGTGGAGATTTTTCAGGTTTTTCCCACTATATTTTCAAAGTCATCTGCTGCAGATTGGTTGTATGTGGGAAAGGGTTAAAAATCACCTCGTGCTAACGTATAATCAAGTTGAATAGAGAAACAAAACAGAATAACATGTAAGTGCCAATGTCGTGTAAACGTTCCATAATCAAATCTTTAATGTGAAATCTGTTACTATAAACGGTAGACAAAAAAGGTTTCCTTTTGTGTGATCAAGTTTGTTTTTATCTTCAATGTGCGATGTTGTGTGTTTTTAATGGCCCGTTCGGGTTTAATGTATCCTTTATTGTTTTACTTCACATGATCAATTTATTTATTTAAGTCTCGGCCCATGTTCAATCATATTCATGGATTGGTGAAAATACAAATAAATCAAAGCGCTGAAAGCGCTGATAGTATAGGGGCATATGTAAGTTGAAAATATATGGCATAGATACTATAGACAAACATTGTTGAAACAATGACCTTTAAACAAACCAAACCAAAAATGTGCGAAGCACACATATTGCCTGCCTATACAATACAAATACCTAATTTATCAAAGTTTGACCCTTTTCTTGTATAAACAAAATAAAAAGATTGACAACAAACCCTTAATTAAAATATTTCCAGTTCAGAAATCACTAAAGATTCACAATGTATAATGTAATCATGCTGATAAATGAAAGACAATAGAAAGCATTCTAGAGTTATGTTTCTTTTGCATCTGTAGATCTGAGTTTCCTATACAACACGTCTTAAAGTGATACATTGGACATCTATTGAGACAATAACCGAAGAAATAAAAAATTAGTTTTACACCTAAAAAAAACAGATCAGATTTGTGTTCAAAATATTTTTTCGATCTCTTAATCCCAATGTATACGTGTGACGACTTTGAAATGGATCCGCGAAACAGAAACAAAGTTTTGACCCATTAATGCAAACCGTAACGGACAGACGGACGGATAGATAAACACAAAGACGGACAGACAGTCAGTCGCTCTGGACAAAGTACAACGCTTGGGAAATACTCATTAACGAAACAAGGGCATTTCACGGAACGCATGTGTTGCATGCGAAAGTCATATATTAATTGATAACATGGAAAGACAAAAATATACACACTCCAAACGCAGCATGCTAAAGTTATGGTAATGGTGCACTGCAAATGTGGAGGTCATAAGTTACCTACACACCAAGTTTGAAATGGATACAATGGAAATTAATTGAGACAATCGCTGAACTAAATAAGGAAAAATGAAGATAACTAAGATAAGCAGACCAGAGTTATGTAACTAGTATTTTGCCGTTCTCCTGATCACACGGTATAAGTGTGACCACTTTCAAATAAATCTTTCATACAGAAACATCGTTTTGACCAATACATGCAATCCATGACGGACGGACGAATGCACATTCAGGCAGACAGCCGGTCGGACACCGGATTATACCTCCAAGCTTTACAGACAGAGACAACTTATAAAGTATTGATTACAGAAGACTGGTTCGATGCGTCAAAACACGTCTGTGCTTAGGAAAGCTTAGATTATGGTATTTGTAAAGTATTTGCAAATTAATTGTATCACCGAAATGGGACCGTACAAGGTTAATTTACAAAAACCTATTTAGACTATATTTCTAGTTTATTTGTCAACAGATACGTCTAGGACTAGATTACACGTTGACGAACGTTGAATCTTCAATTAGCGCAAATGCATATACATTATAATTTTAGTCCCAAAATCGGTAGAAGCGCCTCAATTATAAAATAAATAATGACCTTGCGGTTATAACTCGTGTGTATGTTGACATTTTCGGCCAACTTTCTTTCCGACGTTTGACATAAGTCAATGCGACATGCGTCATTCGTCTTTCACAAATGGGCTAAGTCTATGTGAAAAAGAACCCAGTTGGTTGGGAAGATTGTTGTGTGGAGTACTGGTGTGAGAAAACAAGAAAACACATGTGTAGATGAACTGGCCGCCGTGATATAACGTAGAAAATGTTAAAAACGGCGTTAAACCACAATCAATCAGTGTTGAAATCTTATCTGTAATTTGTAGATTTAATTCCTATGTCCTAGTTGGGTCGACATACAACGACACGTGAGAATATTCAACACAACACGCGACCTGTTTTACCAACAATTCTCCAGTAGCGGTGAGGCCGTTAGTACCATTCGTTCATGGCATGTATACACAGTAGGACCTCTCTCTTTGGACGGATTATGTAATAACAAGTCCTTACCCTTGACCACGTAGACTAAATATACAGCAAACAACATTTAACTAAGCCTGAAAGTATTATTTTAAATTAGTAATTAAAACATTGTGAAAAAAGACAAACTTGCTGATTATCATTTATCTGTTAAGGTTAGTCAAATGTGTCTAAAAGGGGCAAAGGTTAAAATAATAACTGTAGACAAATATTTTCGTTATCTAGGTTATAGAAAAAAATTGATTCATGTTTCAAAGCATTGTTTGGAAAGGAGGAATTGCTCATTGTCAGCAGTTGCTCCGTAGGCAAATATACTTTCAACATTCGTATGTAACTAAGTAGCTATAACGGAAACGGTTCAATCCTTTCCCGTTTAAAGTCGCTTTTCGACGCATGTGCAGCAGACGGCTGCAGAATGGTTATTCGTGACCCATTTCCTCTTTTTCCACAAAGCTATGTATAAACTATATATTTTTCCTCTTGATGTAAGGCGAAATTGCTCGTTATCATTAATCTCTAGCATGTTATTCAAAATGTGTCCGGAAAGGAGCTAGAGTAAAAGAATGTCCACAGTAAAACGTTTAAATATGAAAAGAATTAATTCGAAACGTGTTTGAAAGCATTGTGTGAAAAGGAGAAATTGTTCATTGTCAGCAATAGCTCCATTTTCAACAATATTTCAATATTCGAACTGTTATATTATCACGGAAAGGGTTCCGCTTCCATGGGGAGGATGCAACAATTTCCCGCTTACAGACGCATGTGCAGCAGACGACAATCGGAAACATTGTGACAAAAGGAGAAATTGCTTATCGTAGGCAATTTATACTTTTGCCACAATGGTTCAACTCCTTTCAATAATTTTATTTACAGTGATTTGCACATTTCTCTATGTAAGTCGACTGTTGTAAACTAATGGGGTCACAGCACGGTCGACGTTACCTTACACCACTGACATTACGGTCAATCATAGTTCAGAGTGTGTTTCACTCGTTTGAACTATTTTGTCTATTTAATTAATGCAAGCGGATGGTTTTTCGTGATTCGGTCGAACCAATGAAATCGTTGAAAAGGCAGATTATAACCAATCAAAACTCGATTCTGGTGTAGGTATACACATGTGGACTGTGGTTGCAGCTTTAATCCGACTTTTCGAAAGCAGCATGAGTATGGGATAGGCGCGAAACGCCCCTATCCCAAAAACCACATGGCCTTTTTATGAAATGAAATTCAAGAGACTCCCATAGTAAAGTATGTAAAAACATCTATATCTGATCAATATTATAGGCATCTACATGTAAGTGAAGTAATGTCTGACGCCAATTAAGCTAAAACAGTTTGAAAAGTGTATGAAACAAGATAATGAGCAATTCATCCCTTTCCACATCAAGTATACCGTGTGACTTACTGCGATACAGCAATAAGAACGTAGTTATATAGTTCCGCGGTTGTAGTTACTGTGTTTAACTCTTTCAGCGCCAAAGGCAATATTGAGGTTTTTGCAAACAATACTGATTCAGGTGAGTCAGCTCGTAACGAGCTGTCTCACCAGAAATCAGCATTGTTTGCCTTATAGTTATCAAAATAGTCCAAACTTTAATTACATAAGAAATGGAGACGCCCAATTTGGAACATGGAAGATGTTAATGCAGTTGAACATTGTTCTTATTTTATTAGCTCATCTGTTTTCGAAGACAGACAGTCCGGGTTTTGTGATACCCTTGGCGTATTCGTCGTCATAAAACTTAAACCTTAACTCAAAAACCGTTCAATATTTTCGAATGAAACTTGGTACACATGTACCTATGAACAAAACGCATGTCGATACCAAGTGCATTAGCTCTGGCTTTAATAATTATTCAGTTACGTATGGAAGCTTGAATTGCGCCCCTAGATAGAACGATAATTTATAACAGATAAGTGAACTGTGATATTGTAAAAATATATCATTCATTTTGTGTTAAATTAATCACAAAAATGTTAAACAATATAGTCGTTTTGCAATAAGTTATTGTCCTAAATGGTTAAATGATTGTGATATTGTGACCAGACATTAATGGTCTTGTGAACACAAGTCGCAATAGATATATTTATCTGTAATACTTTCATTCGGTATGAAGTAAGTTCAACTCACTTCCGTAGTACGGTTACACGTCAATGCAATATGTTATTTCTTTTCTTAGTAAAATATCATAGTTTTGGGTATATCAAGTTCTAGATATATCAAAATTCTCATAAAGTATATAGGTAACTGACTTGTGCTTTCGAATTATCAGGATAATGTTTCACAGTGTCGCGTTCTATTTCCGGTTTATCAAGATATGTTTTCACAGTGTCATGTTCTCGGTATATCAAACTCCTCACAAGAGAAAGTTGATGCAAGGCATCAATGTCGCCGGAAAAGACTGCATTGATTTATTTATGTATTCTTGACTTTCCTTAGTCTATTCAAACATTAGGAACGTAGTAATGAAAACATTTGCTTATAAATTTTATATACATACCTATACATTAGGGTATCTATAAAAAATTAACGAAATGTGTACACATTTATCTGGCTTAAATTTAATTTTGCTGTTGTTACTTATTTAAATAATAGTATTCATTCATATAATTTCAATGTTTGTCAATCTTATTCGAATCACAAGGTAAATATCCTGGTATTGCTTTAAAGGGAGGTAATTTGAAGAAAACAAAAGTCTTCAAAAGGAGAAATATATCAGCATTACCGTCTACAGTTTAAATTGTTCTATTGTTTGTGGATATAAAAATGATCTTTTTTTCTTATTTCTACATGTACAACGAAATATTGCGGCTTCTCTTTGACGCTTTGCGTCAAACATTCGTCTTGTACTTGTCTAAAATAAAATAATATCACTCGCTTTTTCATATCGAAATGCGCATGCGCGAAAATCGATGTTAAAGGTCACGAAACTACACAACAGAATAGGGTCTATATTTAGCTTAGAAACAGTTCCTACTTTAGATATTCATGGATTAACATTATTAAATGAATTCTACACAAATCAAGACATCTCTTTGAACATGAAAACAACATTTAGTAAGTTAAAATTGCTATTAAAAGGAGAATCCGAAATTGACCTCAATGATGACACATAAGAGTCTGCATTAGGGGGTGTTGGTTCACGTCTTGAAGGGACCACTTTTGTCTTCGTAAATAAGACAAAAAACTTAAATGCGAGTGAAATAAAAAAAAACTGCAAACATTAAAAAATCGGAATATTTATTTCATTTTAGATGTGTCATTTATTAGTGTTCGTAAACAACCAAAATTGTAATATGTTCAAATCATCTAGATTTGTTTCTTTCTAATAATAAGCCGCCCTCCCATGTGATTTCCGAAAAGCTATTAAAAATAGAAGTCGCGGGCTTCTGCCCGGCGACTAATAAAGAATATAGGTACAACAACTGACTTGTGCTTCCGACGAATTATCAGGATAATGTTTCACGGCGTCATATAGTATGATAAAAAACATTAAACGTTTTCGCATTGTTGTTACTCAAAACCTTAAGAGTTATTTATGAAAGTAGATTATAATAACAGGATATTTCTACAATATGTCCACAATTGTATTACTAATATAACTGAAAATATCGTTCGATCTAGGGGGGCAATTCAAGCTTCCATAGTTATGTCCCTTTTTCGACTTTCAACAATTTGAAATGCCTACCGCTACGTTTACTTCTGTTAAAGCAAAACAACAATTAAGACGGATCAGAGAGGCAATAGCCTAAGTAGATCTCACAACCAAGGTAAACCAAGGTAAAGGTTATTAACACCCTAGCATTGACTTTCCCTCCTTGGCGCTCCTGGTTTGTAAGGAAGCATGACGACAAACTAGCTTGTGTCGGCATCACGGGGCCAGAAGTGCTGGTAACTTACACAGGAACTGCTGTTATACAACTGAAAATTGTTGCAAGCGGCGTGAAATACCATGGAATCAAACAAAACAAATCAGTCTGCTATCACAGCTCAAATTATTTTCTAACTTGTACTTTTTCCAACATACAACACACCGCCTCGGTGGTGTAGTGGTACAGAGTTCGCCTCGGTGGTGTAGTGGTACAGAGTTCGCCTCGGTGGTGTAGTGGTACAGAGTTCGCCTCGGTGGTGTAGTGGTACAGAGTTCGCCTCGGTGGTGTAGTGGTACAGAGTTCGCCTCGGTGGTGTAGTGGTACAGAGTTCGCCTCGGTGGTGTAGTGGTACAGCGTCCTCCTCGGTGGTGTAGTGGTACAGAGTTCGCCTCGGTGGTGTAGTGGTACAGAGTCCGCCTCGGTGGTGTAGTGGTACAGCGTTCGCCTCGGTGGTGTAGTGGTACAGAGTCCACCTCGGTGGTGTAGTGGTACAGAGTTCGCCTCGGTGGTGTAGTGGTACAGAGTCCACCTCGGTGGTGTAGTGGTACAGAGTTCGCCTCGGTGGTGTAGTGGTACAGAGTTCACCTCGGTGGTGTAGTGGTACAGAGTTCGCCTCGGGTGCGGGAGCTCGCGCGTTCGACCCCGGCCAGGTCATGCCAAAGACTTTAAACAATGGTAGTACTTGCTCTTTGACGATCAGGGTTGCGGGGTTAGCAATTACGATCGACTGGCTGGTCATGATAACTGGTCCAGTAGTACTGGTAACTAACCCAGGAAACACCGTGTTAAAACTAAATAAATGTCGAAAGCGGCGTTTAACACCCATTAATCAACCAACATACTACACGAAAATCTGCAGCAGACAATTTTGAAAATATCCAGTCAACAGAAATGAACGTATATATATTGAATATTGAGTTTTTCCCTCATACGACAATTTTGCAGCAGACGACTTTGAACGTATTTTGTCAAAACATAGCAAATCTCCATAATGGAATGGATAACCTATGACAAAAAGTGGAAAACATTGTGGCAAAAGGAGAAATTGCACGTTTTGTGCAATTTCTTCTTTTGTCACAATGTTTTCAAAAAGCCGTCTGCTGCAGAGGCGTCAGAAAGCGTCTATATGAGGGAAAGGGTTAAATACATCGAGGCAACATGTACTAGATAACTGGTCTTTCTGACTCGCATGGATACGGATTAACCTGTACCTCTCCCCAGTCCGATCATAATCTTCCGTGTTCGCCATTAAGTCGTAGACTCATCACTGAAGCCCCATGGACGACCAGATACTAACGACATACGTACACAGGATAACTCGAAGTCGAAAGGAACCAAAACTTACTTGGGAGTTATCCCTGAATTAATGTACGGATTAACCTGTACTTCTTCAAAGTCCGATCAGAATCTTCCGTGTTCGCCATCAGGTCGTGCAAGCATCATTGAAGCCCCATGGACAACCAGATACCAACGACATACGTACACAGGACTTGCGAAGTCGAAAGGAACCATAACTTACTTGGGAGTTATCCCTGAATTAATGTACGGATTAACCTATACTTCTTCAAAGTCCGATCAGAATCTTCCGTGTTCGCCATCAGGTCGTGCAAGCATCATTGAAGCCCCATGGACAACCAGATACCAACGACATACGTACACAGGACTTGCGAAGTCGAAAGGAACCATAACTTACTTGGGGGTTATCCCTGAATTAATGTACGGATTAACCTATACTTCTTCAAAGTCCGATCAGAATCTTCCGTGTTCGCCATCAGGTCGTGCAAGCATCATTGAAGTCCCATGGACGACCAGATACGTACACAGGACTTGCGATAACTCGATGTCGAAAGGGACCATAACTTACTAAGGAGTTATCGCTGAATTTATTCGTAATTCATTTAAGTATTGTCACCTTCGTAATCCATTTATACTCAAGTGATTGTTCTGAAAAGTAAGTCAGTGATACCGTTATACTACGAGAACTGGGCAGTACACTGCTGCCGTGTTGATTTCAAAAGACAGTTCGATACCGTTATACTACGAGAACTGGGCAGTACACTGCTGCCGTGTTGATTTCAAAAGACAGTTCCATTCCACGAACGATATATACGAATGTCCACATGTTTGAGTTATCGAGAATCCGCTGTATACAGTTTAGTCGTAACTACCGTTGATTACAAACCTCAGATAGTCGGTTTTCGCATGGCGTCATGTAACACATTCGGTCGTTAAATTGTTACATAAATAGGGGGTGAGAATAAAAGCCCATGTCAGCCATGCTGCGTTAATTTATCTGAATGTCCTGAAAGTAGATATCCTTGTGATCGTTATATTTAGCTCGTCTGTTTTTCGAAAAATAAAAGTTGGGCGGTCATGATTTTAATCCCGTCCGCATTTTTCGCGTTATACGGGTGTAGTTAATGAACCGTCAATAAAATGTTATGCAAATACATTTAGCGATAAAAGAGCGGACAAGGACATCCGTTGTGCAACACGGTAAACAAGTTGTTTATTTGAGTGTGTTGTGTGTGAGCCATAAACACAAGATGCAGCAATATATACATGGACCTAACGATGGTTCTGTCATGATTTGAATCCCGTCCCCCCTTTTTTCGCGGTGTACGGGTGTAGTTATTGAACCGTCAATTAAA
The DNA here is from genome assembly GCA_031761405.1 of Serripes groenlandicus. Classification (NCBI taxonomy): domain Eukaryota; kingdom Metazoa; phylum Mollusca; class Bivalvia; order Cardiida; family Cardiidae; genus Serripes; species Serripes groenlandicus. The sequence continues at coordinate 38,327,634 of JASEVX010000008.1, read as the reverse complement.
TGTTATGTAAATGATTTTAGCGATAAAAGAGCGGACAAGGCCATTCGACGTGCAATACGATAAACAAGTTGTTTGTGTGGGTGTGTTGTGTGTGAGCCGGGGCCTGCTGTTTATTGGTCTGGCTGAATCTGCTGTATGTGAAGACTTCGGTGAGTCTGGGCATAGGCACTATCTAATCAGAGTTTTCACTCTCGGTTTTACATTATTTGTAAATCAGACCCAGATATATATATATACCACTTCTGAAACAAGAAAAACAAGATAGAATCGTAGTTTCAAAGTTGTTTTATCCATTATCGGTAATGTGATCCCCTTAAGCACGGAGAACAACCCTTTTCCGCCTGCTGACGTATATGCAGCAGACGACTTTTGAAAACATTGTCGCAAAAGTAGAAATTGATGAGCAATTTCTCCTTTTGCCACAATGTTATGGACTGTATTCAATAAATATACTAACATTTATAGTTAATTATCACGAGGGAAAGGGTTCACAAAGCCCCTTTATCACCAGACCCGGCACAACTAAATTATACGGGTTTTCTATATAATTTATTTCTGTTTGGTTAAATTTGCCGGAAAGCCTTCGTCACATGTTTCAAACACGGAAGTCTAGTCCAAGTCTGAATTTTGAACTTTCTGCGTGCAGGTATATACCCAGGTCGGTTTAAAAATATACCTTTTTCCTGAGGTGTTTTTTTAACGAATTTTGACGTCTTTGGGGCAGACAACTGTGAATGGATTATGTCAGATTCCTGATACTACATTTTCAATACCTTTTTTTTTGTAGGTAGCAAATTGAACCCTTCCGGCATCCAATCACAATATTCGTGACAAATATACCCTCTAATTCTCATAGCGAACACAAAACTTAACCCATTTCCAGCTGTCATGCACTCTATCAACTAACTGCGTGCGTGAGAATTAGTCATACTCGTCAGATTTACGCGTGCTACGGCACGAAATGGTACTAAACACTTCTCATATTAACCCATGATTTCGTAACCCAAGCAGATGAATTCTTACAACATTTCGAGAAAGACTAAGGCAATGTTCGAATCGACTCATTGGTTCTTTTTCTGTACTGTTTTCCGTTTGAGCTCTTGGGTATCATTAGAGAATGACTAAAATAACTCTTGATTATCTACTTTTTTAGTACAGTTGAAATGATTAGTTCGATGTTTGTAATGTATATCTGATCAAGCAATGGGTCCAAACATACGATCTCAGTGTTTTATGTCTATTGAATTGGCTGTAAGAAACATACGGTCTCAGTGTTGTATGTCTATTGAATTGGCTGTAAGAAGTTTGTTTTTAAACCGTTATTTATTGATGAAGTAAACCATTTTCCGCATACAGACGATTTCGGGTGCGTCTGCAGCAGGAAAACATTGTGGCATCTTAACCCTTTCCCTCATACAACAAATCTGCAGCAGACGACTTTGAACATATTTTATCCAAAAATAGAAAATCTCTTTATCTGAATGGATAACCTATGACAAAAAGTGGAAAACATTGTGGCAACAGGAGAAATTGCACGTTTTGTGCAATTTCTTCTTTTGTCACTATGTTTTCAAAAAGCCGTCTGCTTCTAATTCTTTCACGTTTTCTTCCACAACTGTATTCAATAACAGTTATTTCATGTATAGACAGTTCCATACTGTGTGAAAGGGTGTCTTTATGCATCCCGGTAGTTATGACAGCATGAAAGTATAAGAATTGAGTGATTGTTTGTTTGGTGTTTAACGCCGCTTTCAACAATGTTTCAGTTATATCATAGCATTTCATGGGTTAGTTACCAGTACCAGTCATTATGCTAACCCTGCAAGCCTGGGCGTCAATGAGGGCAGCCATTACTATTATTCTTAAAGTATTTGGTATGACCCGGCCGGGGATCGTACAAACGACATCCCGCACCCGGGGCGAACGCTTTACCATTACACCACCAGAGGTAAAAGAAGATTTGCGACAATTTTAATTTTTCGTTAGAATTTACAGACAGTGAATGTTATGGTGGCGAGACTTGCGTATGAATGGTTTATTTATGTAATCCACGTCTCGGTTCCTCAGTTCGTGGTGACGCAGGCTATCGTGAGTTCGAACGTAATCTCGGCCAACATTCTTTCCGACGTTTGATAAAAGTCAATGTCAATTCGTCTTCCACCAATGGAATAACAGTCTATATGGAAAAGCAGCCAGTTTCTTGGACAAACTTGTGTGGAATACTGATAGGTGAACTGGACGCCGAGATATGACTGGAAAAATGTTTAAAACGGCATTCAGCCTCTATCAATCTATTGTCTAAGTAACAAGCAAAATAAAGTCAGTCAGGTCATAAAACAGTTGATTACTTTGAGGTTGTTTTAAACCTCATGTTATCTGCATGGGCGGTTGTTGATGCACCGATTACACGACAGCTGTACTTTAATAATAACTATGGTGGACAAACATTTTATTTTCGTTACGTCAACAAGTACTTAGACCTAATCTCTATTTATTTATTTATTTATTTATTGGGGTTTTATGCCGCTTTCAACATTATTTATGTTTTATCACGGCGACAGTTCACTTATTCATGATCCCTGGGTAAACAAACCAGTACTAGGCTAGAAAATGTGCCTTACCTAAGGGCACTCCACCATGACCGTAGTGCCGCGACTGGGGATCAAACCCGGGACACCCGGTTTCGAAATCCCCAACGCTAACCACTCACCTAATTTCTATGATACACCCGAAAACTCTGAACGTCAACAAGACACATTTACGCTTGCCCACAATCGACACAAATGCAGCAGACGACTTTGAACACATCTAGGTAAAATACTTGATAATCTCTTTAAGGGAAAGTATAATAATTGAAAAAAGTTGCACAAATTATGGCAAAAGGGGAAATTGTTCGTTATGATTGATTTTTAGCTCTACTGGCCAAAGGCCAGAAGGGCTTATGTCGTGGCGATTTGTCCGTCGTCCGTGCGTGCGTGCGTGCGTGCGTGCGTGCGTCCGTAAACAATTTCTTGTTAACACGATACAGTCTTCACTTTTGATTGTATCTCAACCAAACTTATACAGTAGTTAGATATCCATGAGAGCTTAGTTCCTTTCGAAAACCAGCCAGATCCGCTCATGCATGACTGGATTATGGCCCTTGAAATGGTCAAAATTGCTATAAAAGAGCTTGTTAACACGATACAGTCTTCACTTTTGATTGTATCTCAACCAAACTTATACAGTAGTTAGATATCCATGAGAGCTCGGTTCCTTTCGTAAACCAGCCAGATCCGCCCATGCAAGACTGGATTATGGCCCTTGAAATTGTTCAAATTGCTATAATTGAGCATGTGAACACAATAGAGGCTCTATTTACTATCTGATCTTCACCAAACTTAGATAGTAGTTAAATATTGATGAGAGCTTGGTTCCTTTTGAAAACCAGCCAGATCCACCAAGACTTGATTATGGCCCATGAAATTGTAAAAATTGCTATAATACAGCTTGTGAACACAAAAGAGCCTCCATTTACTATCCGATCTTCACCATACATACATGCTCTGGATTGAAAATGACCAAAGAACCATACCAGTAGAGCAAAGGCCCTCATGGGCCTCTTGTTCCTTTTGCCAGAATGTTTTCAAAATTCGTCTGCTGCAGAGGCGTCAAAGTGTGGACAAGGGTTAAGTACCCCTCGGAGGAATGGGGCCGAGGATTTGTGGAATTTAAATAAAAAAGACGACCCCGCTCGTATGGTATTCGACCCCGATTTCTTTGAATGCCGTGGTCAGACATGTGCCCTTTCTCTGAGCAACTGTCTTGCCAAGTTTCGACTAGCATAGAGAATATTGCCTTATACGCCCCCCCCCCCCCCCCCCCCCCCCCCCCTTTAAGGCTAGCGCAGAGAAAATATCATAAACTGTCTCCCACCCCTAGGCTAGCACAGAGACAATAATATAATCCTCCCCATATAGGCTAGCGCATAGACAATAGCCTTACCCTCCACACTCTTAGGCTAGCACAGAGGCAATATTATAATCCTCCGCATATAGACTAGTGCATAGACAATAACCTAACCCTCCCTACCCTTAGGCTAACGCAGAGACAATATCGTGAACCGTCTCAGCACAGAGACAGTATCCTAATTCTTCCCATGTTAAGGCTAGCACAGAGACAATATTATATTCCTCCCCATATAGACTAGCGCACAGACATTAGCCTAATCCTCCCCACTGTAAGGATAGCACAGAGACAATATCCTAAATCGTCTCCCCACGTTTAGCTAGCAAAGGGACAATATCCTAAACCGTCTCCCAACTTTTAGCTACCACAGGTCAATACTAAAACCCTCCCCATTTTTAGGCTAGCAAAGACGATATACTAAACCGTCTCAACACTTTCAGCTAGCACAGAGACAGTTAGTTGCCTAATATAGCTTCCCACTGTTGGGTTAGCGCAAATACAGTAGCTGTCAACCCACTGTAGGGCGCGCAGAGACAGTAGCTGTCAATCCACTGTAGGGCGTGCAGAGACAGTAGCTGTCAACACACTGTATGGCGCGCAGAGACAGTAGCTGTCAACCCACTGTAGGGCGCGCAGAGACAGTAGCTGTCAATCCACTGTAGGGCGTGCAGAGACAGTAGCTGTCAACACACTGTATGTCGCGCAGAGACAGTAGCTGTCAACCCACTGTAGGGCGCGCAGAGACAGTAGCTGTCAACCCACTGTATGACGCGAAGAGATAGTAGCTGTCAACCCACTATAGGGCGCGCAGAGACAGTAGCTGTTAACCCACTGTAGGGCGCGCAGAGACAGTAGCTGTTAACCCACTGTAGGGCGCGCAGAGACAGTATATGTTAACTCACTGTAGGGCGCGCAGAGACAGTAGCCTTACGTGTTTTCCCACGTTTGCCCACGTTTGGGCTACCACAAATAACGTAGCCTTATCTGTTTCCCTTAATTTGAACTAGAGCGCAAAGACAGTAATCCAGACATGTTGTGTTTGAGACTGACTTGTAACATTACAATGACACAACTGAAGCAGTTAGTCCACATGTACGTATGACCCATATGTGGTTTATTAAGAATGTAAACAGCTGTTCATTACATGCTTAGATTTGTTGAGCCGTTGCATGAGAAATGGTTAAAGTTGGCATTTCTGAACAGTGTAGGTTCAGATCATCTTGTCCACCTGCTAAATCTTATTAGAATCTACACAAAGCGTGTGTGAGTAGAATGTGAATAATGTTGCTCTTTGTCAGACTGTGTGGATGTACAGACTGATTTGGATCTGTACTGTTAACAGACTTATACCTTTTCTCATACACTGGTTCAATTTATGATCTCTCGCCCAACAAACAGTATACTGAAGTCAACATGAGAACACGCATGTCCGCAAACTGTAGCATGCTGTTTACACAATTATTTACACTTTAACAGAGACAATCTGTTTTGTCTGAATAAAATTAATCATTTTGAAATCCAAGCCGGTAAAACGTTATAGGGGTTTTCCCCAGAGTAGGCATGAGAAAATGGGAATATAAATCGTGGCAAATTATCAAATATGTTGGAACATGAAAGGTGAAACAGCCGGAAGTAACATTTTTTCACGTGACTCGTCCTATTTTAATACGTCAATGAGTCACGTCGCACGAGAACGCTCACTGTCACACGGGAAGATTCATATCAGCATTTGCCCCTGCGTAATCTTATCAGAATTGTGTCCTGTTTGAAATCAAGTAATACCGGTATAATTGTTGAAGGGTTACGACCAAAAGTAGTCTGTATAGTATCCAATTGAATCATAATCGACACTGGTTTCAAAACATCTGGAGGTTGAATTTAGTGTGACGCGGCACTAATGTTACTACGAAATAAAAAAAAAGATTTCCATGAACGACAGACATATTCGGTGAATCGTGCATTACAAAATACTACAGTATGACGTCATCAAGGTAATTGATAAACAACCGCAGGTATAAATCTCGCGTGGGTTACAATCAGGTACGAGTTATCAGGCGAGAATTCACGAGAAAATGCGCGGCGATTTTTTAATGAACTCCGTCAACTTGCACTCGGAAAGGTCATGTCCAGATAAAGTTAATCGTTCGCTATATGATTGAATACGTACAGTGGTTTATTAATTGTAAAGAAAGAAGTTAAGTTGAGCGTCATGAAAAATAAACTGATACCATATTTTGGCTTAGTTATATCAGGAACGTAGATAAGACTTATATTTATCTACGTTCCTAGTTATATTAATTTAGGTAAAATGCCGTTTCAACACTGTTAATGTTTAACAGCAGGACGTGACTGTGTATAGCCGGTACTAGGTAAGAACACACGACTTGCCAAAGCCAGGGGCGTAGCTCCCTTTAAGCACATGCCCCAAAATGCATCTGCGGCGATAGACATCTGCGTAATGTATCGACCAGATCAGCCTGCGCAGACTGATCCGGCCGATACATTCCGTCTTAGGGGGATAGATGTATAGAGTAGTGATTCCTGAAACAGAAAATCCACAGGAGGCGAAAAGTGTATATCCGGGTATGCCTGTGTGGCATGCTTAGGCTGATCCGGGTCGATACTTTACGCAGAGTCCACAATGTTGATTTTCTCACGAGACGGCCTACACATTGATTATTACAAAGCTACGCCCCTGAAAGCGCACTTCAACATGAACAAAAACCAGATCAAAGCTAGGCCTTCGGTCTCAAACACCGCGGTAAAAGCAATCGACAATCAGTAAGACATGGACCCGTGTTTATTTTAATTTCGTTCTGATTTCTTCTTTTCTTTTATTTAAGCAGTATTGTCGACTCGAAAGAGGACGAAGTTCACTGGTAGAAACTTGTATCATACAAGTAAGTGCTGACGGTGTTTTTTCATGGCGCGGTCCATGATGCACTTTTACATCAGACAGTGAAATTCGACTTCCGCAAGCGTAATCTACCCTTGCCGCCCGAGCCTTTTTCGTTCACACGTCTGCTTTGAAGACGTATTGATAGAAATGTAACTTCTGGAAAATTGGAAACAAAATTATGTTTTCGGATACTTTTAAAAACTACTGCTGGGTATTGAGCAATTACTCACATTGAAATAACGCAGAGTTTGTCTTTTTCTACTAGGATTCATCACGGTTTCAGCTTAGTATAAAAGGTATAAAAGGTATATTATTTATAAAAATACGTGTCCCTTTGTAAATTATACGCAGGTATTTCATAAACCCTTAACCACATATGATATACTAAATATGCAGCGGATGACTTAAATAAACATTGGGCAAACATATGGAAAATGTATATAATAAAGAAAGTAGAAATATTGAATGGAGGTGAACAACTTGTGGCGAAAGGCGAAATTAATTCGTCTGCTGCATGCAGACGAGACAAAATGTGTCTACGAGTCGGAAAGGGAGGGTCAAAAAATTATAGCTGAAAATAGATAGCACCGCCTGTTACCATTTACGTTATTGGTAGACTTGCGCATGCGCAGAGGCTGCCATAGTCATAGTGAGTTTGAAGTCACGTGATGTATATGCCCTTCACCACCAACAATTAAGTGCAATTTTTGGTTTGACTAATTTACGAATGCTCACAAAAGCAAACATAGAGTAACGAAAACAAATCCGATTATTCAAGCTTATAATAGAAAATAACAAGTCTTGTAAGTGTAAATATCATATTTAAAGTGTACACAATTATTTAGATATCACTACGCCAATATAGCACTGCACCGCGCAATTACCCTTTGTAAATTGTAACCCTTTTTTCACTCTCGGCAGAGATGTAAACATCCACTCGCCCGCTAGCATAAGCGAGTGGAATGAAGGATCGGCTAGTACGAAATTCTAGGCGCAAGTCCATACATATTCGTTCATGTCCTTATTCATAAAGATAGTATGCATTACTAAGCCTTTCCTTTCTCTTTCTCTCAGTCCATCTATTCCTTCGACAACGATTAACGATGACTTGCATTTTGGATAGGTGCTTTCGACAAGGTCCGCGTCTAAAGAAACAAATTCATCAAATGATTTGAGCGCTTTAAATACTTGTTTATAAAGCGTTTAGAATACTTTGATTATAATAGGCAGAACGAATAACGAATAAATCTTGCAAGAAATCGATCATTTCTTTCGGCCAAAATCAGGTAAATGACCCGCGGATATTGGTTGTTACAACATAACTGATTCATCCTTTTATTCTAAATTTGTATTACACAGTTCAAAATTAGATTTTGACAGTTTGTTCGTTATGATTTTGACGCGATTCAAGATTTTGACGCGATTATTTCGTTCATAGAGTTGATTACTAACAGATGACTAAGTTGATGATGGAAAGAACATTAACAAGTTAAGTTAAGCTAAAACATGCACAGGCAGGCGAGTGTTTCATTAGGATAAGTGCAACACTCAATTCCCAATCCTGCTTGCCCTTTAACAAATCACAACCCACCCCACAATATAAAAACTCTGCAGCAGACGAATTAAAAAAAATCTGAGCAAAGATACAGAAAATCACATTTATTGGAAGTGTAATCATTGATTATAGTTGAAAACATTGTTGCAAAAGGAGAAAGCTTGTTATGAGCAATTTCTTCTTCTGCATCAATGTTTTCAAAAGTCGTCGGCTGCAATTACGTATGCAAGTGGAAAGGTTTAAATAAGAAACACTTTTTCAAATGATAGTCAGTTGGCTATTCTAGTATATAATGTCCGTCTTAAATAATAATGACAAAACTTTCAAAAACAAGAAAAAGATTTTTTACAATTTAATTGAAAACATATTTAATCAAAGTTGGGAAAGTTGTCCCTTTCCGTGCTTTTTTTATGAGAGTTCAAATCACAAGCAAAACTTATGGGACAGAGTTGACAATAACACATTGACACAATTTCAGATTTAGGCTTTGTTTCTGTCAAACTGCTGAAGAAGACAACACTGAGACACACATTTTGATTAAAAGTTTATTTAAAAAAAGGAATACTTTTATTTATGATAAACAACATTACAATGATGGTGTAGAAAATACATGTCAACAATACATTTTTCAATTTGTACATTCATTGCACAGACCAAATCTTAGCAAGTTTGAAATTATGGACCTCTCAGCACATTTTTTCTCAATTCATTACTTCTTGGCAGGATTTTACTGCTAAAATTGATGATTTATTTTTATTTTTGGCCGGATTGCTCTAGCAATTCCGGTCTATAGATGGGCGATGTCTGTCTCTCCGTCTGTCTGTTCGTCAATATTTTGGTTAAAGTTTCAGGTTGAGGCAAAATCTCAGCACTGGAAAGGGTTACACACTTGAAACTTTGCCTGAAGGTAACCGGTAAAATAAATATTCATATATGCACTTCTGTATCTCTTCTTAAACGATCGCAATTCTACCTTCAGTACTTTGTACTTTGATATATAGTAATTGTAAAGACGTCTGCGGAATCCGCCGTGGTCGAGTAGTAAGCCTCCGGGATTTGAATTTCGATCGTCGGTCGTGGCACGACGGTCATGGTGGAGTCACCTAGCCTAGTACTGGTGTGTTTACCCAGGGAATAGGTGAACTGTCTCTCCGTGATATAACTGAAATAATGTTGTAATAAATAAAGACGTCTGCTTTGAAAGCATGTGGACATAAAGGTATCTCAGACCCTGTAAAGTTAAAGGTATAGTATTGATAAAGTCATAAACATCGATGACTTGGTACTAATATTATGAGTTCGTTACACAGTCATAAAAGGAATAGTACAAACGCACGTGTGGTCTTGTAAAATGTATGGCGGTATTTCATGAACAAGTTAACTAATAGCACTGATAAATATAAGCTGAAAGCTAGTTTCAGTTTCAAACATTTTTCAGATAGCTTACGGCGTTTCCTGGGTAAGTTACATGGTCAATTTCTCCGGATACTAGCGAGTCAGTTTTGATTGATTGGGGTTTAACCCCGTTTTAACAATTTCTCAAGTTATATCACGGCGGTCAGTTCACCTACTCATGCATTTCCTGGTTTTCTCACACCAGTATTCCACACAACAATCTTCCCAAGCAACTGGCTGCTTTTCCACATAGACTTAGCCCATTGGTGGAAGACGAATGGTGCATGTCGCATTGACTTTTGTCAATCGTCGGAAAGAAAGTTGGCCGAGTCGGGATTCGAACTCACATCCCCTGGATTGACAGCCCGCGTCGCTACCGACTGAGCTACCGGGGCTCGGCTACTAGCGAGTCAGTCGTTATACCAACTTAACAATCCTTAGCGCCATTGAGGAAAAGCCATAAGTATCATTTTAGAAACTTTGATATGAATGTGGATAAAAGCCGCGACCTCCTGCACTTAAGCGGTCGTAGACATTGTATATATATTCAAACTAATTTATTAATAAGTTATTTAATTTTGTTTAATTGTTGAAAGTGTTTAACACGCTCGTGAATTGAATCATTTACTCAATGTGATGATTGTATAGAGTTGTGATAGTTCTGTCTGTAGCGAGTATGGCTATCCATCCAGGAGTCGTGAGTTCGGCCATTCAATCTTTCCGGTGATTAACGAACGGTTATTGTGACAAGAGTCATTGGTCTTTTCCATCCATGGGCTTTAACAGTCTAAGTTGAAAGGTGACCAGTTATCTGGAAAGAAGGTTGTAAACTCGCAGATGTGAGAAAGTCAGGGCAAAAAACGCTCTAAGTGAATTTACCGCCGTGATATGACTGAAGTACCTTTGTTAACTCAAATCAATCAATCAACAATACCCAATGTGATCAGACTATGAGATTACCGTGTGTCGTCGTAAGGCGTATATATCAGTCGTATTTCGAGTACGGACAAGTTAACGATTGGTGTCAACGCGTCTCGATTTATGTGAATTGGAATCGTTTATTTATTCCACGACATGCGCAATTCTTTTTTTTAGGGTTGTATGTGTTTGTGGGGAGGGGATTGGGGAGGGGGGGGGGGGGTACGTACGTTTACCCAATACTTTTACGATACTATATGAATGAACATATGACTCTTGGATGTGTGTCGACTTCAACCCTTTTCCAGATACCACACCTATGTTGCAGCTTGAAAACAGTGCGGCAGTAGGTGAAATTCCTCGTTTTGCCGTCTGTTGCAGATGTGCCAGGAGGCGTCTGTATGTAGGAAAGGGTAAACAAATGAAAAAAAAATCTAAATTTATCTCCTTCTTTGCTTTCTTTTTCTCATTTCTGTTACTTTTACTGATTCAGCCCAAGCTTTGAACCCTTTTCCACATTCATCAAATCTGCAACAGACGACTTTGAAAATAATTGCTGAAGATCTGGAAGATCTCTAGAAATGAAGGTATACTTACTAAAAAAAAATATATATAGCAAAATGAGATATTGCTCGTTTTGAGCAATTTCTCCCTTTGTCATAATGTTTTCAAAGGTCGTCTGCTGCTGATGCGTCAAAATGCGTCTATAGCTGGAAAGAGTTTAACCCAGATTTTTCCTTTTTCTATGACGTCCTCTCTTTCCCCTGGCCTCCGGTGTTCAGGTGAGAGCAAGTTTAGCATGCCTGTTGTTGTTCTCCCTGAAAAAAACATGTCCAAGCCATTTCCATCTTCGTCTTTTAATAAGTTTACAAATCATTTCCATTCCAACTCTGTGGCCAATATATTATGAAACTATTCATCTTTGACGTTGTAAAGAGTAGTGTCAAGAAGATTTTCACCGCCTTTAGAGGTGTGCGTTGATCTTTATGACATTATATAGCGGCAGCAATCTGGGTGAGTACGACTGCGTTGGGGGCCAAGCGAATGCATCACACCTATAGTCCATCTGACATTTTTATTGCATATTGACGTCGGAAAAGAAAAATAATAAATACGGAAT